>JAFEMH010001744.1:0-425111 GCA_022495995.1 Adenophora triphylla var. japonica | reverse complement strand
GTCAAACCGGTGATCCCAGGCCACGCCGAAACTGCGCAGTGACTCCACGCCACCCCCCACCCGAACCTGCAGTGATCCAGCGATCCCCACGCCGAACCTCGCCCGGCTGCAGCATCGGCTCACGCCGAAACTCTGTCCGCGGACAACGGTCCCTCCCAATCCCGATCCGTAGGAACGCTACTCAGACCTCAAACACTATTCCTCGGCGGAAGACGGACACGAACCAACATTGGTAAGGCTTCCTTCCATTACTATTTCAATACATTTCAATACGTAGTGTACAATGTAGACATCCGATACACATGCATTTTTAAAAGCACACACACACACACACAACATTTAAAGGATATTAGGGGTATCAGAAAGACTCGTTTTACGAGGCGACTCGGGTGAGCTCTAATATTCTAATATTCTCTTCCAGGAGTCATCGACCTCCAGAACTCAAAATCTCATCACACAAAAACAGTTTAAAATTATCTTTAAGCGTGCCCTTTTCAATGTTTTGGGCTTAATAAAAACGGCGTGGCGACTCTACAAATGCGAAAACAAACGGCGAGACACCTCCAGCGCGCAAGCGGGAAATGCCGGATGCGGGCGCGAGCGCTGCCTCTCGGATCCGGGTAATTTCGGTTAGGCGACTCCGGGGGAATTTTGTTTTAAAAAACTTTTAAACAAAACAAAAGATTTTTAAAACGATGATGAGGGTCAAACTTTCATTTTACCCCTTCCTTTAAGCTGTTGTGTGTGTGTGCACGTGCTTCGTTTTATTTTACAAAAAAATAAAAATACAAAAAAATGCATCAATATACATACGTGCATACATTTAAAATTCTTCAAAAACTTGTTTTACTCGGAAAAAGAATTTTAGAGACCGCACACTACGCGCCTTCTTTGCCTCGGTTACACCGCACACTACTCCTGCTCTTTGCCTCGGTTACACCGCACGCTACGCGCTCTTTGCCTCGGATACACTTGCACACTACAACCCTCGGCCGGAGTGGTCTCGGTTGCGATCCGTTTGGTCTTCCTAGGCCTCTTGGACGCGCGGGATCATTCAAACATCCCATCCTAGCCAGCGTCAGCCACACGTTTGAGTCTTGAGTCACACTCTGTCCGGACTCGGTTGGTTTTACCCGGTCCAGGTGTCATACGGCTGGATACATATACCATGCCGGCCATTTTTGAGTCAAGGCTCGGAACTCAAGATCCCTTGCGCAAGCAAAGCGATGAAAGGTCATGCTAAAATCTTGACTGATCTTGATTTCCGAAGCTACACCCAGACGATGTTAGTCCGGATATACATCCATGCTCGCATGACACCATGTCATCACGCCTTTGATACGTCGGCCATGACAATATGACCCGGCCAACGCCTAACGTCACGGATCCCTTGCGCAAGCAAGCAAGAGAAGGTCATGCCGAACTCTTGACACGATCTTGACTCGGTGGCCGGCTCGGTTCACTATTCACATGGCTAACGCATCAAAACGAACATGGAGCTCGGTCCTTAGGTTCGATTTTTCTTTTAGGCCGGTGGAAACCGCTTGCACTATAGGACCCTCGCACAGGCTGTCCACCTGGGATGTCGAAATACGGGTGCAAAACGAGGGGCTTATAGCCGCGCGAGATGGTCTCCGGCGACCCGGGATCTAGCATAGTTGCGAAAAAGAAGAGCAATCTTTTCCAACCTACCTAGGATTACGAGAAAACATGTTTTAAGTAAATTAAAATAGCAAAAAAAATCATAAATAAAAGAAACGGAAACCGCATGCCACGTGAGCTTTCCCCCTTTTATCCCGTGAGGCCATTCACGTGTCTAAACCTTGCCCGTCACCCCCTCCCGGCGAACCGAGAGTGGTTGAGAATACCGGGAAGCCGCCTTTTCGGTATCGAGGTCACAAGGTCCGATAGCCCTTCCGGTTCAACGGTGCACGCCGTCCTACTCTCCCATGACGGGATCGACGGATAACGGTGAGGAAACGGAACCCCGCCACTAAGGAACCTCCGGACAATGGAGGAGGTGCTGCGAGCCTTCGAAACCATCAAGAAGCGCCAAGAGGAACGGCAAGCTGGATCGTAGACACCTTGCGTCTTCGAGCAGGTTGCGGTTCCCACTGACGGAACCTTTGTTCTCATAGAGGACGAAGACATACCGGCTCCCGGTTTCTCAAAGCTATCGGCAAGTTCCGCCTCCGCCAAGCTACGAGATCCCGGCAACGCAAGCGGCTCTCGCTCAAAGCTCCCCTCGGGCGTCGGTCAAGCGGCTCAGGCATGCCCGCCTCGGCCACGGTCGGTTTCCGGCTCACGCACATCAAGCTCGGTACCAACGGCACACATACGTGCACTGCTCCCGTCGAGATCCCAATGCATCTCGGTATCCCCCGGGATTCAATCCTTTGCCTCTATACGAGCCTCGCAACCACAATCAAAAGTCCCCATGCTTACTGGGGGACATCCCGAGCGGATATCCCGACATCTCAAGCTTGCCACCCGCTAGTCCGCCAATTGGGGCTAACGAATCATTTCCCCAGCTTCCCAAACACAACCCTTAGCGGACCCGGCAATCACGCCTCAACTTCAACACCCAGTATGGGTTGGTATACACTCAACTACCTCCCCAAGACTCCCGAATGGCGATCCCATCGCCCAATCCACCTCCATCTTCGGTTTCCGTCCCCGAAACGGTAACCCACCTCGCATACCGATCCTCACATGGCTTGGCCGATCGAACAAATGAAAGACATGCAAGGCAAGCTAGCTAGTTCTCAAGGACTCCCTCCCGCCTACCGATCCGAACAAAGTGGTCCCTCTCCTCCAAAGTTCAGATGCCGGAAATGGAAAAGTTTGACGGGACGTAATGCCCAAAACCCACATCGACACCTACGTCCCGGGTATGAGAGCCAAAGGGGCAACCCTCAACAGATGGCGATCACTTTCAGCATTCCTCAAATCCACAAAGACTAAGGTGGTTCCTCAATGTGAAGGCGTAAAACCGCTCCACGTGGGATCGATCGTGAAATCTTCCCCGGAGAAGTACCGCGCCAACCTTGAATGGGAGACAAACCGCCATGACCCGCAAGCCACCGAACAAAAGGATGACGAACCAAGGGCGAGTTCTACAAAAGATGGAACCGGAAGCTAAGCGAGATAATGGATCCACTTTCCAAAGAAGAGCAGATGGACATCTTCCATTCCCGCCTCAAGCCATCTTTGAGGACCTTGATCGCCCACCATTTCTATCCGGATCTCCGTGCCATGGTCAACGCCGGACAAAGTTTGAAAAGACTCGAGTCTTCAAAAGGCAACAAAGAACCCCGCCTCATCTTACCGCTATCGAACAAACCCGGCAACTTCAACTCCCGCCCGACCAAAGGAAAAGAAGCAAATGAACAAGACACTACATTCGTAACGGAGCTCAAGTAAACCGCGATCAAGCAGCCCCAAAGAATAACAATCCCCTCGCTTCCCACGCCCAAAGATTTAGACAACCTTGGAAATGCCCTTGGGTCAAGTATTTGAAGCTTTGGTGAAACGAAATCTTCTCAAACCACTCGAGAATTTCCAACCGAAGACTCCCAAACCCAACATGGATATGAGCAAGCACCGCGCCTTCCACAACTACCCCGGCCACACCACCGACAATTGCTTCGTGCTCAAGGTGTGGTCCAGGGGCTCATTGAGGAGGGAAAATTGGAACGCCCTGGGTCCCAATACCATCGGAAATCCATTCCCCGAACGACAGTGGTAAACTCAATAGCCTTTGACGAAACTCCAAGCGAGAGCACCCCCGCAATTTCCGAAACCGTCGCATGTCCGTCCCGCTATGACCGGGAGCGTGAAACCAGAGTCAAAAGGTCTCGTGACCGGGAATTCGGACAAGAACGCCCAAGGGCACCGTCTCCCTACGATCTTTGCCCCAAGGCATACAAATGGATGGATCGAACGTTCCCGTAAGAGACCGAGTCAAACGGTAGCACGGGAAGCGGTTTAGCCTTCACGACGATGACTTGCCAATATGTGAGAATCGGCACAACGAAGCCCTCCTCATCCTCATAAAAATAGAGATGTTCTTCCTCCCGAACGTCTTGATTGATAACGGCGCAGCCAACATCATCGCTGAGCACATTGAAACGACTCCGCATCGACCGCTCTCGATAAGGCCTTCACCTCGGTAATCCGAGCCTACGATTCCACCGCACGACCAATCGTAGGAGTCATCAATTTGAGGATCCAATTCGACGTACAACCGGAGTCGGTAGAGTTCCAAGTCGTGGAAATCAAACCAACCTTCTCTCGCTTTGTTGGGACGACCTTGGATACATCGATGAAAGCAGATCATCTACTCTTCACCAATGCGTGAAATTCATCAATGCCAATGGAGCGATCGAAGTGATCCGCGGAAGCAAGCAGTAATGGCAAGTGCTTGGCCGCAAGCTATGACCCGTAAGAAGGTCCCGACATGACCGAATACTCTTCCCTGCATGATTCTCCTACCCCCGTCCCGCTACGAAGTGGATCCTTACATCCACGCTCTAAGCCGCGACGAGCCGGAAATCGAAGAACTCATGGGTCAGATGACAACTCGATATATGCGACCGTGAAGAATGCTTGAGAGAGGATCAAGAGATGGATGCCCTAATGGAGATTGATCGAGGAGTAGACCCTTAGAAAACCCTCGCAACCGGCTCATCACCGATCCCCGTACAAGACAACCCTCTAGCCGACACTCTCGGATCTTACGGGGACAGCCATCACAGCCTTAGTTCAATTCAACATTCCGGTGTCCGACTGGATGAACAAAGGGCGCAACCTCCTCCAAGGCTTAATCGAAGGAGATATAGCATGCCCTCGAATCGACATTGTAAATGTCGTCCAAGCAAAGATCCTGCATAAAGAGGCGCATTCTATGAAAGTGATCAACACGCAAGAATCAACTCCGACCGCCGAATGCTTCGCCCTCCTAGAAGTAGCCCTCGCCGACTTCTATCATCAAAACCCCCAAGGACGGTGGCAACACTAATGGAGGGACATCATCGTGGGAGCAACCAAAACCTCCGCGATCCGGTTTGAAATCGAACCGCATGCAAGCTATTTTCCGGACTCATGCCAAGGGAAGATTGGCCACCCGAACCAAAGACCACTCCCTCTAGAGCTACAAACCCCATCCGAGAGTAATGAAGCCTCGGTCCAATCCTCGTCGCCTATAGTCTAGCTTCGAGTCTTGTTGTCTCGTGTATTCACATCTTTTGAGTCTTTTGACGGCTTTACGCCCAACGATTGTGAATCTTTGATCAACAATGTACGCCTTTCACGCTTTCAATAAAAGGTCCGACCTTCCTAAAAATCATTTCATTGCATCTTTAACAAATGATGATGTTAACTAATCAAAACAAGTTAATAACAATTCATCTATACAAAAGGCAAACACATTAATTAAATAAATGCATCAAGCAAACATTTAAGCATGTTGTCAAACGAGAGAAAACCTAGCCTATGCCGCCGCCAAACTCACCCAATATTAAAGAGACGCAAAGCCAAAGGAGACTTCATCTCGCCAGTTTCTCCGCACACACAAAGAGGAAGTGTCACACCGCCAAAAGTTTGGTGTTCACTGCTGCCGGGTGCATGCATCTACCAAGACCAATCAAGATGGCCAAGATAACTATCAAGAAAAGAATGATTCGCTTCAATTTGGGAATACAAGTCAAGTACCAAGATCGCGACATTTGAAACATGGCCCAATAATGCACCAGGAAAGGTAATCTTCCGTCGATATGCAAAAGAGAAAATTTTTCTCAAGTACTCGCATGGGTGATCGTTTCACAAACTTCGATGGCTGACAAGCCGCCGCTACAAAAGAAAAATTCTTCAACGACGCACACTCAATGAGGGTAAGAAGAAAGCAGCAAAGAACCCTAACCTATCTCTAAAAGCAGCGGGTTTGATCTAAAGAAGCAGATTTTCGAAGCGGCAAAGATGACACTTTCCCGATAGATTGACAGAGATCAAGGACCGGAAATCATCCACTCGAACAACTTCAACTCTCCGCCGAGAAACTATGATGAACAACCCCGTGCCAAAAGCACATTCAATGAGGCATCCAGGTCCTCCGATCAAGCACATGAATACAGCCGATGGGCAGTGCATCTTAGCCTCAAGACGTGCATCGCCATCATCTAGCCATCCAAACTTCAGAATTGAAGAAGCGGAGCCACGCTCGATCAAGATCCTCGTAAAATACTCGCGGCAGTCCACCATTCATCGCACTACATCGAAAGAACTTGCCGCCTATGAGTGGACTTTTCGAAAAATAACGCCTGGAGTCTCGATCTCTCTTCAGCCTTCCGATCGCCGCTGAATTCGCAAGTTCTCGAGTCAAAACTCACGAAACACTCGCGACCGAACCGATCTAGGCTCGGGCACTAGCAGAAACTCTTCGCCTCGAGCATGGGCACTGCTTTTTGTCCAAATGGGACGCCGTGACAAACCATGCTGCGAGGCTCGCTTTTTTCTTCCCAAGTAATAACAACCGCCCTCGAGCTACGCCAACACGTGATTGAGATGTCGTCAACCGATTTATACTCGCCGATTGTCGCCCTGAACCCAAATAGCACCGATCTGTCATTTGAATCTTTCGCACCTGATATCAAGCAAATATCGCCATTTTGCTGGGGGTCCGACAAAACGCGAAATGTTTCAGTTCGAGCTCACCTGCTGATCGATCAACACGCCGGAAACCATGCAATAAACCTCTCAATTCGCTCGAAGCAACCTTCCGCCGACTATCTTCGCCAGCTGACACAACGCACGCCGCTTGCAAAATCGTCAAGAACCTAAAATCGGAAAGTTCGACCTTCTCGAACTCCAACCAAATGCAGACCAAGAAATACTAAACGACGCTTATCATCAACGCTTTTCATCATCATCAAGAGTTACAACCTGAAGATGCTAACCGCTCTTCCTCATCAAAAGCAACAAGTTATGAAAAGTCAAAGGTACTTAACGCGCTGCTATGCAGACATTCTCCGCTACCCCATTAAAAATCTTCGCATCTCGATCTCCAAACCTCCGCGTTACCACACCATCATGCCGTCACGCCAACCGCAAAATCCAGCCTCATCATCCACTAGAACGCTTCAAAGACTGGTGGCATTTACTGGCGACTACCGGGAAGACGTCCGAGCAAAGCGTCAAACTTCGACCCATCCTCGCGAGGCATCGATCCACTTTTAAAGGCATTACGTCCTCAATCACGCCAGATCCGAACGGCATATCAGGCTCACAATCTCTGCTTACCGGAAAAAGAAACATGGCACCTGTCGTCGCGAAGGACACTACGCACCACAATCGCCGCCGCTGGAAGATTGCCCCAACACCATAAAGGTCGCGCACACTTCTCGTATCACACTATTCGCCGCATGGCTGGGCGCTTACCGCATCAATTCCCATACCGCTGAAATGCTCAAGACGATTCGCCGCGAAACACTGACGTGGAAGGAATTCAGCGACGATCTGCAAAACTGCCGAGGACTGCAAAGCAACGCAAGAGCTTCTCAAGCAGTCATGCCTCGACATGACATGGTCTTCAAGGAAATTCCTCACTCCGAGCTCACATACGCTGAAAGCTCAACGCCCAAATGCTCACCGACGATCTGCAGAGCCGCACCACCCGAAAGATGACCTATCGAATGCTTCAAGCTGCAGATACCCAGACATGCAACCCCTTGCATGATCTCCTCGAGAAAACCACTCTGGGAAAATGGGAACCACAAGCCCGGATCGAGCTTTTTTCGTGGCAAAGGTTAGATTTCTCGTCATGTTCACGAAGCCAAGACTACGCCCTAAATGTATCTTCGAAGCTAAGAAATCGATCTTATGAACATTAGTGGAACGTACGGCACTTCAAAGATCAAGTCCTCAAGATGCCGACTTTTCGCCCATGGCGCCTTCAAGCCGCTGAGCTGCACGTCGACGCTTCAAAACATGATGGGCATCACTAAAAAAAATCAAGCTTGTGTGACAGAGGGCTCACAAAAAAAAAAAAAAAGGCCAAAAAGAGCTCGAGCAAGGGCTCACAAAAAAAGAGCACAAGAGCTCAAAGCGAGCTCAAAGGGAAAAGCTGAAAAGACCACGCACAAAGATAAAAGTCAACACGAGCCTGAACGACTTGTCGGCTGGCGGTCTCGCGCCTCAAGCACAAAGCCGGCGGATTCAAGACGATCGTTCAGCGCGACGCATGCAAGTTCAACGACGCCGACACAAAGAAGGCGAGTTTGCGTCTCGACAAAGCTTTCTTCACTACGGTTTTCTCGCCGGCATTTCTTTGTTAATTATTTCGCCAATGACGATTTATGTGTCTTGAGCGGGAGCTACCGAGGTCATTCGCCCGCAGCACCCTCGCCACTGGCGAGTCTTTCCTCCACGTGAACCAACTCGCGTCTCGCCCGAGATCGTGTTCCTCGCAATAGGTCTCGCCCGCGCGGCCGCTCTTCGCGGTGTTCATTCGCCCGTCCGGGGTCTTCTCGCTCCTCGAGCTCCGTAACAGGGTCTCCTCTTACTCCAACCTAGTCGCCGTAGGCAACAGTGTCCGCCCACGCCTCGCTCACGCCGTTCTGGGCAAAGCCATATCGGGACGCTTCGCCGCCATACAGTGCGTCAATACGACACTCTCCGACGTCTAAGCGAGTCCCCCACATAAAGGGAAAGCGGAATACTTCCATACCTGAAAATCGAACCGCGCCGCTACCTCCGAAAGTCGTCATCTTCATCAAAGGCTTCGCCAAACCCGCGGAAACAAGCTAATATAGAAGGAGGACCAAGCCTGAACCCGACGTCGGACCCTCCGACCCTCCTCTCAATCCTGCCCCCACCCAAATGATGCGTACTCAGCAGTCCATCTCTCCCATCTCTCCGGCTGATCGATCCATATCCAACACAAGAGGTCGTTGAGCAAATGACCACTAAACAACGAGCCGGCATGGCGAGTCTCTCTGGCACCACGCCGTGCGCTAAAGTGTCTCGCACTCAGCATCTCGATCTGCTGGCCGATCTCCAAAGACCAACGGCAATATCTCCCCTAAAGAGCAGCGCCACAGCAAATCCAAGTGAGCCGATCACGAAAGCCATCACGCCACAAGAAGATCTCCACTGACAAAAATCAATGAACCTATCATGATCAGCCCCATCGCAGCCAAGGCGAGCATCAAAATGTCACAAGTGTCAAAATGTCGATGACAATCAAAGGATCGTGCCCGCCATCAGCCGAAAATCCCGGAACGCAAGCTTCAGTAGCCAGAAGAAAGACCACAATCCTAAAGGAAGAGATGGCGCTCCGCAACAAATCGCCGGGCCAACTCAAAAATCGGCAAAGACGAGACCTATGAAAACAAAAACGCCTCCTAACATGCGGCGCGCACGCAACAAATCCTCGCGAAACTCTAAAAAAATCCAAAAGAAGACAAAGCTACCGGAAAAGAGGATCGAAAATGGAAGGAATGCCCGCAACGCATCGCAAAAGTCCGGTTGCGACGACCTCTCATGTCTGGTTTCCATCGCAAAAAAGAAAGCTTTCCTCAACAGGCAAGAATGCACATTTCATGCAAGGTCGTCGAAAGCCTCCTTGCAAACATAACCTTTAATAAACAACATATACAGACTCTCCAAATGCCCAAACATAGCCAAAACATACACTACCACAGCACTTTTGTATGCACAAAAAAAATGATACTCCATTCCTAGGAAATTCATATCACAAAATAAAATGCCGCCGCCGCGAGATATCAATATAAAGCAAAAAGAGGCTCCTCAAGAACTCAATGAGGTCTGTGGCATCATCCCTGGCTCATCGGTCGCCCCGCACTCACTCTCGCCGAGCCGGCTGACTCAGAAGGATCAATCCGCGCGATCGAAGAGGAAGGGCGACCTCACGCGCATCCCGCCGAGGAAGAGAAAGGGCCGCGCGGGCTCCGCAGCCGCTAAGACGCCCCGCATCCCGGCCGTCGGCTCACCCGCCGCGAGGGCTCTGGGCATCGACGCCACCATGGCAGAAGTACGCCTCGCATGATACAAGGCAAAGTCAAGATCGCACTAGGCTTCGAGACCACGCCACTGCGCTAAGAATACGCTATACTCAACAACAAAAAGAGAAAAGATGCCAAGATGGAAAAGAGTCAAGACACTCACCGATCTATCGGGATCCACTCGATACGCAAAGACGGGGCACCTCGGAAACGGCAGTGTACAGACACCCTCCTCCTCGATCCGTCCCCACGAACATACGTAAAATCCGGCCCCGGCCGGGAACCTGCAGGGGAACTGCGGGCCGGCGCCTCTCTCTCCTCGCCCAATACTGCGGCGTCCTCAACTTCCTCCTCACGAAGGCCCCATACTACTCTCCATACAAAATGAACTCCTCGGCACCCACACCGCCAAGGTACCTCTCAAAATCCAACACATCCATATCTCGGGAATCAAGCATCCCAAAAGGAGGGTCCCTCGGAGCCACGGGAAGCACGCCTGGGCCATGCTGCCAGAAGACCCGCTCTCCCAGATACATGACATCACAAGTCAAGCCCCTCAGCATCTTCAGGCATACTTGCTGTCACCTCAGAGCCCCCTCGAACTCATCGGCCTCATACCGGAGCCCACGGGAACAAAATAAACCCCTCAGGCTACCTCTCTCGCAGGGCGCTCCTGCACATCCCCGTAGGCGATGGTGAGCTTCCCTCTGCTTGGTCCTCCTCTTCTCGCCGTGCGAGCCCGGCCTAACATCGCGGATACGCGGCAACGCCCAGGGATCTCTATCCCACGGGAAGCAGAAAAATCTCATAGAACCACACCTGTGACAAAAACAAAAAAGGCTCAGGTGCAAAGAAAAACGGAGAAACGACAGAGTTGCTAAAATCAAAACAAACAAACTCGTACCTCCAAAGCAAAAAGTCAAAACGAGGCCGAAAGAGCGGCCACACCCCGGCTAAATCGGTCCAAAGAGAAGTAGAGCTCGGCCAAGCCTGCCTCGCCCCAAGCGATATCACAAACTCTATCCAAGTCAATCAAGCTCTCCAATAGAGCAAAAGGAGCCGCAGTCGCGTGGTTCGAGAACAAAGTCTCGAAAAGTGCAAACCACAAAAAGGAGCGCGCCAGCTGCTCCGCCGTCACCTGGCCGGTACCCCGAACATAGGCCCCGATACTGGCCGTGATCCTCAACTCCACATCGCTATATAGCATGCCCAGGCCCCTGCGAGGACGAGGCTCAAAGCCCAGCAGCTCGGTCAACACATCATCAGCTATCATATCCCTCCACCGCATCGGCCCTCCTTTGAAGGAAAGCCGTGTCAATCGCAACAAAGTCGGTGAGGGCGCCGCATCACCTCTCCCGGCTCGGATGGAAGGTGTGGGTGGTATCCCACCAATACTCGGAAAGGCCAAGGAAGATGCTCTTGTTCTTCCTCGTGGTCGAAACCCCTGGCCAAAGTTCTCCTACGAACACACCCAAGCCGGCGAAGTGTGAGCCGGCCTCCACGGGACTCGGCCTACCATCCACAAAAATATCGGGCATCCGCCGCCACGACTCAACACGGCGGCCTCGAGCGATCCCCGAGTCTTCATCCTCTTGGCCTTCCCACCATGAGCCTCATCTGCAGGTAAACACAGCAAAGGTACGTCATTCGCAGTACTTAATGCAAAAGAAAATCAAAGCATACATATCCCGTCACGAAACACGGCACACATTGCACATACTTTTCACATATATCTCGTCACGAAATACTGCACATATTGCACATACTTTTTACATGCAACTCAAAACAATGACATGCATTATACATAATTTTTTCCATGCAGTCCGTCACAAAACACGGCACACACTGTACACATTTTCTCAAAAGAGGGATCAAGCACTACACGACACATTTTCAAAATAAACCGTCACAAAAACACGGCACATATTGCACATATTTTCCCCACAAAGTCCGTCACCCAAGAACACGGCACACACTGCATAACACATTTTCAAAAATCCGTCCCTACACGGCACACACTTTCAGACAAAACCCGTCACAAAATACGGCACATGTCACATTTTTTCACAAAATTTGTCACTACACGACAAACTTTTCTCATAATGTACATACATAAATAGCATTAGGTACAAAACACCAAAGCATGCATTTCATTAGAGAGGCACTTTATTTTCACAAATAAAAGCTAATCTACACATTTCTGCACAAAATACACATACCCACAATTTTTACATGTCCATTTTCAACAATTCATCAAGAATTTCACAAAAGGCATAAAAAATAACATCAAAAATGCGAAAAACTAAAACCTAGTTCTAGCATTCAAAAATTCGACGAGGAAATCAAACTAACGGATTTCTTACCTCCCGACGTTCCTAGAACGACGATTGTGCACCTCCGGATTTGGATACAAGACATCCGGGTTCTTCGAAGATGGAACAAAGGAGATCCAATTTCTTTGGAGCTCCATCCGTTGCTCGACCACTTCTTGACTGCGTTGTCGACGATTCCTTCGAGATCCTTCCGCCATTGCAAGCGATTCAAGCGACAAATGGAAGAGTTTGGTGTAAAAATGGAGGTTTCTCTCTCTCTCTCTCTCTCTCTCGGATGCACGAGCTGGAGAAGAAGAAGTGAAGGGGGCCTCGTCTTTTTAACCCGGTCAAAACATGGGAACTGTAAAAAATCAAAGTGGTCCGTACGGAACTCTTTGCATCCTAGGTTGGTCCGTACGGACCTTCTTGCAAGGGAGGGCCAAATTACTTTTCTGCCCTTATAATCTTTGCCCCCAGGCTGTCCTAAGGCCTTTTTCAGGCAAATCCAAGTGCGAATGGTCCCTAACCCTTCAACGCAACCACCGGCCGTCAATGTAAGACCGACCTCGCCCACTCCAACGGCAATTCAACCACCGACCGTCAACGTAAGCCCGGACCTCGCCCACTCAACGGCAATTCAACCACCGGCCGTCAATGCAAGACCGGACCTCGCCCACTCCAACGGCAACGCAAGCACCGGCAGTCAATGTAAGCCCGAACCTCGCCCACTCCAACGGCAACGCAAGCACCGGCCGTCAGTGTAAGCCCGGACCTCGCCCACTCAACGGCAATTCAACCACCGGCCGTCAACGTAAGCCCGGACCTCGCCCACTTCAACGGCAACGCAAGCACCGGCCGTCAATGTAAGACCGGACCTCGCCCACTCCAACGGCAATTCAAAGACCGGCCGTCAATGTAAGACCGGTCCTCGCCCACTCCAACGGCAATGCAACCACCGGCAGTCAGTGTAAGCCCGAACTTCGCCCACTCAACGGCAACACAAGCACCGGCAGTCAATGTAAGCCCGAACCTCGCCCACTCCAACGGCAACGCAAGCACCGGCCGTCAATGTAAGCCGGACCTCGCCCACTCAACGGCAACGCAAGCACCGGCCAAGTAAGCCGGGACCTCTCCCACTTCAACGCAACGCAAGCAGCCTTGGCAGCCGTCGGTGAAGCCCGAACTTCACCCACTCAACGGCAACGCAAGCACCGGCAGTCAATGTAAGCCCGAACCTCGCCCACTCCAACGGCAACGCAAGCACCGGCCGTCAATGTAAGCCCGGAACTCGCCCACTTCAACGGCAACGCAAGCACCGGCCGTCAATGTAAGCCCGGACCTCGCCCACTTCAACGGCAACGCAAGCACCGGCCGTCAATGTAAGCCCGAACCTCGCCCACTTCAACGGCAACGCAAGCACCGACAGTCAATGTAAGCCCGAACTTCGCCCACTCAACGGCAACGCAAGCACCGGCCGTCAATGTAAGCCCGGACCTCGCCCACTTCAACGGCAACGCAAGCACCGGCAGTCAATGTAAGCCCGGACCTCGCCCACTTCAACGGCAACGCAAGCACCGGCAGTCAGTGTAAGCCCGAACTTCGCCCACTCAACGGCAACGCAAGCACCGGCAGTCAGTGTAAGCCCGGAACCTTCGCCACTCAGGCAACGCAAGCACCGGCCGTCGATGTAAGCCCGGACCTCGCCAGCTTCAACGGCAACGCAAGCACCGGCCGTCAATGTAAGCCCGGACCTCGCCCACTTCAACGGCAACGCAAGCACCGGCAGTCAGTGTAAGCCCGAACTTCGCCCACTCCAACGGCAACGCAAGCACCGGCAGTCAGTGTAAGCCCGAACTTCGCCCACTCAACGGCAACGCAAGCACCGGCAGTCAGTGTAAGCCCGAACTTCGCCCACTCAACGGCAACGCAAGCACCGGCCGTCAATGTAAGCCCGGACCTCGCCCACTTCAACGGCAACGCAAGCACCGACAGTCAGTGTAAGCCCGAACTTCGCCCACTCAACGGCAACGCAAGTACCGGAACGCTACTCCGACCTCAAACACTATTCCTCAGCAGAAGACAGACACGAACCAACATTGGTAAGGCTTCCTTCCATTACTATTTCAATACATTTCAATACGTAGTGTACAATGTAGACATCCGACACAGCATGCATTTTTAAAAGCACACACACACACACACAACATTTAAAGGATATTAGGGGTATCCGAAAGACTCGTTTTACGAGGCAACTCGGGTGAGCTCTAATATTCTAATATTCTCTTTCCGAGGAGTCATCTGACCTCCAAACTCAAAATCTCATCACACAAAAACAGTTTAAAATTATCTTTAAACTGATGCCCTTTTTCAATGTTTTGGGCTTAATAAAAACGGCGTGGCGACTCTACAAAGCAAAAACACAGCGAGACACCTCCACCAGCCCAGCCAGCGCAAATCGGGAAATGCCCGGATGCCGGGCGCGACAGCGGCTGCCTCTCGGATCCGGGTAATTTCACTTCTCCGTCACGATTTCTCGGTGAACTAGACATGTCGGAAATTCTGGCTGAGGGAACTGAGGGAACCAAAGAACTGTCTGACGCTGCCGTTACTGTGATTCTGGCAAGGCGCTGACCCGGAAATCTGAACCACTTTCTGCTCCATTTGCGGGGAACGAAAGGAAGGGTTTAGGCTTCAGAAAAGGGTATTTGGCTCAAGGTTTCGGGCTTGTGCAATGTGCAGTTACCGATTAATGTTTACTTAAAGTGCGTTTTCTCAGAGTCCTAATCGGTTGGAAAAGATCGGGTCTTCTTTTTCGCAACTAATCCTAGAGCTCTAATCAGTGGATCTCGTCACTACGCTTATAAGCCCCTCGTTTCCATTGTAGATCATCTTTCTCAGGACGGACTATCCCGAGCGAGGTCTGATAAGGCAAGAGAGTTCCACCGACAAAGGAAAAAGTGAACTTAAGGCTAGCTGATCACGCAAACTTTCAACGTATGTGACGCACGGGCCACAATCGAAGTCAACGTCCTTAAGTTAAGGCGGGGATCGTGCCAAAATTTGGGCATGACCTCTCCTGAATCGCTTGTGCGAGAGACCTTAGCTTTTGGCGTTGGCCAAGTTGTGGCTGGCACAGTACATACGACGAGGTTTGGTGACACGGCGTCACATTGAACCTTCAGGTATATTTTTCGGCAGAGCTCCGCGTCAAAGTCAAGGCTGAAGAGCGCGAGACTTTGGGTCAGGAACGACCTTTGGTCTCAAACTCTCGAGCTTGACTCGGAGCGGGGCCCGACGTAAAAAACATACACTTAGGCTTTATGACACGAGCTAAGCCAAAAACCAACCGGGGTCTTGGACAAAGTGTGACACAAAGAGTGCATGGCTTACACGGGCTAGGATGGGATGTTTGGGACGACCCCATGCGCCCCCGAAAGGTGTCTGGCAGACCAATCGGGGTGCAACTGATAAGGCCATCCCGGGTTAGGAGTTGTAGTGTGCAGTGTACCGAGGCAGCAAGTGCACATGAAGTGCGGTGTTCCGAGGCAGCAAGTGCGCGTAGTGTGCGGTCACTAAAATTCTTTTTTTTTCTGAGTAAAACAGAGATTTTTTTTTTCAGAATGTGTCTTAAAGAATTCATGATGCACAGTTCAAAAGACAGCATGAAAATCAAACATGAATGGGGATGCACAAACATGGTAAGATTTTGAAAAGTTGACAATGTAATGCCTTTCGAAAAAACCGTTCGAGGTTTAAAGTAACACACACACACGAAAACGAGGAAGGGTAAACGAAAGTTTGACCCACGAAAGGCTTTTTTGAAAACATCGGCAGTTTTGAAAAAAAGTATCTTTTCCCCAGCGGAGTCGCCAACTGAAATTACCCGGATTCGCGCGAGCGAAGGCGGTTGTCTTTCGCGGGGGGTTGGTGTCTGAGACCTCGCTTCATGGGAAGGAAAAAAATGAGGAGTCGCCACGCGGTTTTTGTATTTTGAGCCCAAACGTTGAGAAACGGCTTTAGAAAATGGTGTCGTTTTTATTGGTAGCAAAAACTTAGGAAAAGGCTTTGAAAACAGGGGATCATTTTTATTGGTAGCAAAAACGAGTAAAAAGCTTTTTTAGTACCAGAGATTGTTAGGTTCGGAGGTCACGTTACGTTTCGGGTAGAGTATTACGAGATCGCCCGAAACGCCTCGCATGACGAGTCTTTCTACCTTTCTCGAAAACGTGTGTGTGTGTTTTTGTGTTTTTTGAAATGGGGCTTGAATGACAAGCTTAATCTTGGTTTGAATGTCAAACGTTGATTAGGTGACTTTGTTTGAAAAGACGAGCGTTTGAATGACAAACGTCGGTTTTGAGTTGAAATGAGCGTTTGCGTGGCAAACGTCGATTTTGAGTTTGAAAAGGAGTTCGAAGGTCGAACTCCGGTTTTGAACCGGACATTACATTGTTAACGATTTTTACAGGAAAAATGCGTATTAAATGATTTGAAGTGTCAAATGGCGGCTTTTAGTTTGAAGATGAGCGTTCGGAGGCCAAACGTCATTTCGCGCGTTTTGAAAGAGAGTTCGAAGGACGAACTCCATTTTTGAACCGGGCATTACATTGTTAACGATTTTTACGGGAAAAATGCGTATTAAATGATATGCGATCAACGAATCGGGTTGCGACTCGGACTTTGAAAAGTAAATACTATCACGATCCAAACGGGTCGGACTTTGTAAATGACAGTATTTAAAGTGCGGTATCAACGGAATCAAACGATCCGGAATTGTAAATGACGATCGACGAGTCAAACGACTCGGAATTGTAAATGACGATCAACGAGGCCAATCGGATCGGAATTGTAAATGACAGAAATTAAATGACGATCAACGGATCGATCAATCCGGAATTGGTAAATGACGTAAAAGTAAACGGAACAGGTTCGGAACGCCGTTTTAACCCGTGATTACTTCTCTTACGGAAAGAGAATAGGATCGAGGGGCTAAAACGTATCGGACCCCGTTAGACGGAAGCGTCTACATTTTGATAAAGTTGTTCGAAACGGTTATAGCGACTGGCGCGTAAACCGAGACGAAACGAGAGATTTAGAGAGAGGGAGTTATACCTATGGCTAGGGTCGACTCCTTTGGCTCGTAAGGTGTGTACGGGACACGAAAATTGGTTCGAAAGGGTGTTTCGAAGTAATGAGGGGCGTATTTGATCGAAATACGGAAGTTTCACGCGAATCGAGGCAAACGGGAGCTCGGGAAGGGGTGAAATCAGTTTGGGCCGTGAGTGAGGTGATTTTTGGGTGAAAAATGTTCCTCCTTTTGGCTTTGACAGCCACTTCTATTTATAGGTGAAAATTGCAGTAGGAGTCCGGACGGACTTGGACTGTTTTTCAGGGTTTTGGGGTATTTTGGAATTCTGAGGGGCTTGCTGGCAATTTCAGGAAATTTGCACAGGGAGTCCGGCCGGACTTTGACTGAATTCCAGGGGTATTTTGGTCTTTTCAGCTTGATTTGTGATTGAAAGGTGACGAGAGGGCTGTGGCATGCTGGACACGTGTCCAGTGACTCACCCTTTGCATGGGAGTTCGTTCCCCGGTCCCGGTTTTGTCCGTTTTTTAAAATAACAGTCCGGAAAATGTCCGAAATGCCCCCGGAAAGTGCCGAAAAGTGCATTTTTCAGGGAAAGCCATACTTTTACGTGAGATGACACGTGTCAAGTACGCTTCGACGTCGGGATGCACGGGGCAGTCCCGGGACGTCTCGTTGGCTTGGCAACGGGGAGTTTAACGAGTTCCGGTTAACTTGGAGCGGGCCAGTTAACGGATTTCGGTTAACTCTCTGACGAATTTTGACGATCCGGATTTGGGTACTTACACGCGCGGGACAAGGTGTCCCGTGCGGGACGTGCTTCCCAGGCAGGAGTTCTCTTCTTCTTCGAACAGGATTCTGTCAGTTTTTCCCCTTTATAAACACATGTAGTCCGACCAAATACTACATCCAAGCCTCTAAAACTCTAGAGATATTCTGTTAGGGTCGAATTCTTGCTTTCTTCTTCAACCCTTTTATCCATAGCTTCCAAGGAAATTGCTCCAACGTCCATGACTGTTGATGATTTTTCTTTGTTGCCCGACGCAATTCAAGCTTTCAAAAGCAAGCATCAAGGAGATTTGTGAGATCGTTTCATAATCGGTCTCGCAATAGGTTTATTGAAGAATTTGAATTCATAATCCTCTTTACTTTTAAGAACCTCCAACCGGATTGGAATCTTCTGCAGGGCGCTGCTAGATTTTGGGACCCTTCTATTCTCTTTTTAATTTTTCTCTTAATGAGATGGTACCCACCGTAGAGAAATTCGCCACTATCTTGGATATGCCTTTGACCGATGAGATTGCTATTCCTAAGTATGATAGGAATCATTCTATTGCTTTGAACAAGTTATTAGGGATTCCCCTTGACGCTTGCTATGATTTGGTTCACCGTCAGTGGGTAGATTGCTCTTCTTTTCCCGAACGCTTTAGTGGAGATTCAGATGATGAGGCCTTCCATATTTATAAACGGAACTTTATGACCCTTCCTCTTTTCGGAGATGTATTGTTCACATGCAGAGGTGGCTTGGCTGACTCCCAATTGGTGGAAATTATTCTGCAAGCTAGGGGACGTTCCAGGAATATCCTCCCTTTAATATTGGGTGAGACCCTTTATGGTCTCGACGAGCTGCATAGGACCGGTGCCATGACTCAAGGGAGACCTCTTTTGTTGAACATTTGTCTTAGGGAACAACTCAAATTGGAAGCCCCTCCTTTGGAATATTCTCCTTTCATGTACCATACGAGGAAGCTGTTAATCAAGGATCTTTTGGAAGATGAGTGGGCTCGGTTGATTGCAAAGGCCACTACCACAGATATTCTTTGGTGTCCACCGTTTTGGAGGTTGAACAAGCATGTTGCCTATACCAAAGGTTTTGAGAGAGTTGTGCTTCTGGGTTTTGTAAGTGCTCCAATTTGAGCTTGTTAGAATTTTCGTTAGAAAATTAACGAAAGTTATAACATTTCTAACAATTCCTAACATTCCTAACTTTTCTAACAAAGTGAGGGCAAAATGGGGATTGCCAAAAAAAGATAAACCAAGGAAAAGAATCAAAAAAGCAAAAGAAATAAGAAAAACCAAAAAAAGAAATGGCTGGAAACATAATCTGGCTGGTTAATTTGAATTTTAAAAAAGATTATTCCTCTTGTCCAAAGCCTGGAGCAGCATTTAATGAACAGTGCACGCTGCAGGTCCTATCCGCGCGGATGAGATTGCAATTTTCAGAGGGCTATAAATTGAGCCCTCCAGTCACAAAAATAAGGAGGAACAAGAGCATAATTCACAGTATTTTGGCGAATATACTCGAGAAAACAGTGAGAATTCTATAAGAATTGTCACCTTTTTCTCTTGAATCTTCCCAACTTTCACTCACTCAAATCAAACCCAAACACTCTTACATTCAAAGTCTCAAACACTCATACATTCAAGCCAAAGCCCCAAAATACAAAGAAGATAGGTATAACCTCCCTCTTCTTACCCTAAATCTTTCATCCATGCATGCATTTTCAAACTACAAAATGTAGTTCATTCTTCTTCTTGTCTTAGATCCAAGAAGATCACCATGGAAGTTCATCTCCATGGATGATCTTCTACAAGGATCAACATTTTCTTCAATGTGTTCTTATTTTCTTGCAAATGCATTTTCAAAACCCTAAAAACCATTTTCAAGCATCAAATCTCATTTTCAAAGGATAAAATTCCCCTTCCCAAGCAAATGAAGTGCTTAGTCCTAATGTACCCCAAGGATGGTTTGGTATAGTTGATTCACCACTAAAATGTCAAGTGGTCACTAACCAAAACCTAGGGAAATGGGGACAAGCATGGATGCAAAACCCCCTTTAAAATCATATTTTCTTTCTTGAGAAGTTGCTGTCCAATAGCAATTTTCCAAGATCCCAGTCCATTGTCTTAATTTTTGGACACAGATAAACTTGGAATTTGGTGTTTACTACAAAACACTTTTTGTATCCAACATCTAGAGATTTCCAGACATATTTTTACTTTATTTTTTGGGTGAGTAAAACTCCTCTTTTCAAATTTTCTTTTAGAGGCTAGTTCATCAGCTTCTGGAAATCCAGATTGCATATCTGAGATTTCCAGAAGGTTTTGACCCCTCAAATCTTCTCCAAAATGGAAATTTCCTTCGCAAAAATCTTATTTAAGGTGTCTGGAACAACTTTCATTCTCTGAGTTTATCCAGATTATGAATTTTTAAGACCCTTGAATCCATTTGAAAATCAAAGGTCCACTGCCTTTTTCATTCTGGCAGAAGTGACTCTCAACTTCAAAAGGTCTTTTGAGTACCAAATCTCAATCCAAAAATCTTCCAAAAAATCATGGGATCAGTTAAAAGTCTTAAAAAGATATCCCAATTTCCACTTTTCTGAGTTTCAAATTATTTTGGCCAACACACACACACACACACACACACAAATGATTTTCAGCTTGGAAGACTCGTTTTACGAGGCATTCCGGGTGCACACTAATGTCCTTCCCGGCGTGTAACATGACCTCCGAACCCAAATCTCTGATCTCGGGTATTTTTCAAAGTTTTGGCCCTCAAAACAAAAATGGCGTGGCGAATCCGTTCTTTTTCCCGGGTTTTATTTGATTTTTTCAAAGAAACGCGAAAAATCGAATTTTTTCCCGCGAAATGGCGACACATCATCACAGTGGCGACTCCGCTGGGGATTTAAGTTTTTTTTCTAAAAAAAAATGATATTTGGTATATTGGTGGAAACCATTAAACTTTCCGTTACCGCCTCCTAACACGAGTCGGGGATAATTTGTGGTCTAACAATCCCACGTACCGGTATCACCGTTTTCAAAAAAAAAAGAAAAAGCTTTTGAGGGTCAAGCTTCCGTCCCGGCTTTGAAAATCATTTGTGTGTGTGTTGACTTTTGCACATTTTTCGTGTTGTTTTGGCCGCCTCGGAGAAAGTCAAAATTTTGACTGTCGGAATAATGTCCCTAACTGTCGGAATTTTCGTGCTTACGTGCTTATGTGTTCATTAAATTTCAAAAAAAAAATTTCAAAAAAAAATTTCAAAAAAAAAAAGGATTTTCAAAAAAGAAAATTTTCAAAAAATAAAAATCATGCATCATATTTTTAAGACACATAAAAAATTTTCTATTTTACTCAGAAACAGAAGATAGACTGCTTGCACACTACGCGCACGTGACCGTACACTGCACACTACGTCCCTAACCCGGGGAAATCCTTGTCGCGGTCCGTTTGGTCTTATTACGCCTCTCGGATGAGCACAGGACTACCCAAACATCCCATGGAGCCTCGTGTCGACCATGCACTTGTCTGTGACACACTTTGTCCGAGACCCGGTTGGTTTTTAGTCTGGTCTGTGTCATGCCCTATCTGTGTATAGACATTTCCTTTCAAGCCTTTGTCGGCATACCGACTCAATATCTTTCGGGGACCCTAATCAGTCGAAGTTCTGCCGGTTTTCCGCCGCAGACTTTGACCAAGATATTGACCGGCGCCTTGACTTCGGCTCTGACTGGCATAAATTATACACTGACTCTCAGCATTGACACTGAGTCATCAAGGATTAATGATTATTCCATGCCTAATTACGACCTAACTGACGACAAGTCAAGATCAATTATGGACGCTTATCAGTCCAAATCATGCCGACTTTTCGTCGAGCCCTCGGACATGATCTTGACTTTTGACGTCAGCTTTGTCCGTAATTTACATCGAATGCTCGTTAAGACTCGATTACCCGCCAGACTTTTAGGATCATTTTTCTTTCGGTCGGTGGGACCCACTTGCCCTATAGGACCCTCACCCGGGGCTGTCCACCCTGGGAGGTCGAAATACAGGTGGAATACGAGGGGCTTATAGACGTAGTGATGGGGCCCACTGATCCAGGATCCAGAGTAGTTTGCGAAAAAGAAGAGCAATCTTTTCCAACCGATTAGGTTAATAAAGCATGTTTTAAGTAAACATGAACAAATAATCGCATGTTGCATGAGCCTAAAGCCCAAACACCTACCCTCCTTCCATTCCCAGACATCTGAACCTTCGTGTCCTTTCCCCCGCAGCTCCGCACAAAGGTTGGTTCCGGACACCGGGTCATCGTTTGATTAGTTGGGAAGAGTCAAGCGCGTCATCAGCCTCGCCGTTTGTTCCGACTCCGGGTTTCAGAATGTCTGCATCAGCCGGTAATGATGGGGACCACGTTGCTCCGTCCTCCAAAATCCCTCGAACAGACAGTGTGGATCCAGCTTGGTAGAACGAGATGAGACTTCGACATGAGGCTCAAATTGATGACCTTAAGGGGTTGTCGCAAGTCATGGTTTGACTATCGGTCTCAATTCCGATGGCACTTTTACCGCAAAGAAGGAAGAGGGTTCTCCTCCTCTTCTTAATCGTCCGGATACATCAAGATGCTACCCCAAGATTCCTATGTTTCCACCGCCGGGACTCCTGCCCGTCGACTTACGGGGCAAGCGGCCCCCAAACAGCAGTCGAGAACGAAAGAGTTCGGTATACCGTCGGTTGTCCCCTCTCAAAGTGATGATCCCACAAATATCGGCTGAGTGATGAAAATCGGGAACAGCTTGAAGAAATATGGTCAGCCATCAAAGCCCCGGAAGAACGCCGGAACGGACGGCGAGCTGGATTGAAGAGGCCACACGCCACTTCGGGACCTTAACAATATCCCAAGCCCGGCCCGGGGCTACCACGAAGGACAAACATATGCCTGTTCCCAGGGACCTCAATATCTCTCATTATCCGGCGGAGTACAATCACTCGCTTCGAGATGAGCCGGGCAGATCCCCCCGGACCGGTTCCACTCAAAGTCATTCCAAGACCGCTCAACCCGAGGTCCCAAATCCGCCACCACCGTTGTAGAACACATTTGGTGGGATATTTGTGGCTTGTCCCGATTGCCTTGAAAGGGATTATCGGAGTCACGGATACACGAGGACCGTCCTCCTAAGAAAAAGAAAATTTCCTCTCGGCAAAAATTGAAGGAGAGATTCGAGGCCGGTGATAACGGTGTGGGAACGCTCGGGGAGCCATGCAGGGGATTTGATTATTATGTACTCTACTCCGGTCGGTCTTCCCAAAGCAAACGGGGGTAAAAGAGTATAAAAGCCTTGCCAACGACGGAATTGAGACCTTCGGATAC
This sequence comes from Adenophora triphylla var. japonica, assembly GCA_022495995.1. Classification (NCBI taxonomy): domain Eukaryota; kingdom Viridiplantae; phylum Streptophyta; class Magnoliopsida; order Asterales; family Campanulaceae; genus Adenophora; species Adenophora triphylla. The sequence continues at coordinate 401,542 of JAFEMH010001744.1, read as the reverse complement.
CAGTACTGCGGCAAGTCCGGCCCCCTCGGGGGTCGCCCAAGGTTCGGTTGTCCGGCTCCCGAGTATACACCGACGAAGAAAAACCGACGCCGGTCTGGGCGCTCCCACTCAATCAACATGTTGACTGGAAATGGCAACCGCCACAAAAGGCCTCGGTATAACCCGGGGCTTCGGCAAAGGCTCTACCTCGCAAGAAAAAGCACGAAGTGGCGGCTTGATGACTCTCTATCCCGAGATAAGGACCAAATCTATGACCCCGCCTATATGGCGACATGATCACCTTCTGCGATGAAGATTTACCAAGAGATGTCTCCCAACATAATGAAGCTTTGTACATCACCATTAAGCTCAACACGGTATCGCTCCACAGGAGTATTGGTGGACAACGGATCAGCCGTTAATGTCCTCCCCTCGGCATGATGCGGGCCTTACGCATCAATGAAAGGCACATGATCCCATCTACCCGGTCGGTCAAGGCATATGATGGCACGTCCCGTCCCATCCCGGGGACGGTGACTGCTGGAACTGCAGTACGAAACCCAAATGGTGCCCGCAAAGTTCCATGTAATGGATATCCCCCGAGTTCACGGCCCTACTAGGGCGCCCTTGGTTGCATCACATGAAAGCCATAGCCTCCACTCTCCACCAATGTGTCAAAATCATTAACCGACAAGGGGACCTTGAAGTCATAAGGGGCGACAGCTTCCTCATAGGGAACGAAGCCGAGACCGTTACCAAGCATGTTCTTAGCCAGACACCGGGGCTACCTCCTCCGAGTCGACCAAGTGACTATCGGGGCAAGTCTCGCCAGAATCCCCCAGAATCCGGCGATGCCAACTATGTCAACGCACTCAAGCGAGCAGACTCCGAAGAAGTCCGATTCATCAAATCCAATTGTCATTTCCAACATTTGGAGGCATACTGGAAGGAAACATTGAACGCCGCCATGATAAAGGCACACAAACCCCCGGTTCCTAATCACAGCTTTGTCACCATTCTTCAAACCCACTCTCTGATCCTGCCAAGCCAGGAAATTTTCATGATAAAGATCGACAAGCATCGTCATACCCAACTCGAATCTATGAACGTCGTGTGGGACGTCCTCCTTGCTGAACTGCCTGCTAAGCCTTTCCGCTCGAGTATGGACCATGAGATTTTTCCAGCAGCACACCGAGACGCAATACGTCCTTACATCTGGATTGAGCGGTCAGATTGCGACGAGATAGAAATCCCCAGAATTGAGGAAGATCCCTACATCCACATGCTCAGTTTTCAGACGCCAAACACAATTGATTCCGGTTCAGAGAAAGAGATGATAGCAGTGACTGAGGAAGGAGAACAGAAAAGAGACAGCCCCCGAGTCATGAGGCCCCTGACAGTAATGCCGCTAAAAAATTGGGAAACTCTCTCAGGCCCGTCCGCGACCAAAGAAGAAATGATCACCAAACTTGGATTGGTCCCCCGTCCCTTTGTGTCAATCTAGGACAAGTCCTCCCAGTCTCTCTTTGTTAAGATCGAGTCTCTAGGGTCGTCCGATGGCCTTACGCCTGAAGACTACGAGTCTGTAGCAAGCGCTGTATTCCTTTTCGTTTTCAATGAAATGACAAACCTTTCTGAGTATCCCTTGATTGCCACTTTAACTAATGATGAATTAATAAAAAAAAAACACTTAATAATAATTCATTAGATAAAGAAGCAGACACATTAAACGAAAAAAAAAAATCAAACAACAAAAAAAAATCTTTAAGCAGGTTGTCCGGAAAGAGGAAAATCGAGCCCAAGCTGCCGAAGAGATTTTGACAAGTGTGAATCTGGGAACTGCGGAAGAGCCTAAAGAGACGCAGATTGGTGATTTCTTCGAAGGAATTGGAAAGGATGCTCTGCAAAGTCCTACAAAATCCTCAATTCAAAAAAAGTAGCCCTCTTCATCAAAGAGAACATCATATGCAGATACGGGTTGCCAGCCGAAATCATTTCAGATAATGGATCCCACTTCGAAGGGGAATGCGACGAGGCTGGCACGCGAGAATTCCGAATAACCCGTCACAAGTAATCTCCTTACGGGCCCCAAACCAACGGAGCCGTTGAAGCGGCAAACAAGACTACGGAAAATATCATCCGTAAAATGGGTGTCCAAGGCGAGAGATTGGCCCGAGAAGTTACACTGGCACTGCGGGGCTACTGGAGACATCGGTCGGAACGGTGGCAGGGAAACACCGTTTGCCCTCACATACGGAATGGAAGCCGTGCTCCCAATCGAATTGGAAATCCTCGCTCCGTGTGCTGGCTGGAAAGCCAGATCAACGAGGTCGAATGGCTCCAGAGTCGCCATGATGAATTGGCCCTGCTAGATGAACGCCGATTGAAAGCAATGGAACACATCCGAGCCTACCAAGGAAGAATGGCCAGAGCCTTTGACAAGAAAGTAAAGCATCGGGAGATCCGAGAAGGTGATCTCGTTTTAAAAGAAAAGCCCCCAGTCCGTGTCAACCCCCTCGGCAAATGGGAGCCTGTATGGGTCGGGCCATACGTCGTCCAGAAGATCTTCTCCGGAGGAGCCATGCAACTTGCAGACCTCGACGGGAATCCCTTTGTACACCCAGTGAATGGTGACAAGCTGCGCAGATACTACGCGTAAAACAAAGAAAAAAGAAGAAGTCAAAAAAAAAAGAGTGCTAAAAGAGTAATACCCAACTAGGTTGAAAACCCGAAAAGGGCGGCCTAGGTAAAAAACAGGGTTGCACCAAAAAAAAAACAAAAAACAAAACAAAAAAAAACAACAAAAAAAAAAACAAAAAAAAAATCGGGTTGAACTACGAAGACCTGAGCTCCTCAAAATGAGGGGAACGTAGGCAGCCGGAAACGGTTCGGTCTAAAACACAAATAAAAATCATACTTTGACATCAATACACTGATCAGACCATGAAAGCGTCTCGAAAAACTCTGAAGCAATTCAAATATTCATTACAAGTTAAAAACTTTTTGATGAGTCTAAGCCCGATTCATTCCTACAACTGGCAACCTGCTAAAAGAAAACTAAGATACGTAATCAAACTAATGTGTCTGCCATGACAAGAAAGGGACACTCGGAAACCTCAGAGTCACTCCAGGCCACTCGAACTGGCCTCTCCCCTCTTCTTCCCCCTTCGAGTCTTCTTCTTCTGAACCGGAAAAATGTCGGTCTTCCTCCTACCAAGCTCTGGTGTAGGAACAGGATCTATCAAACCAGCCTCTGTCAGGGCCTTAGTAGCCCTAGCGTCATCTCTCATCTCGTGTAGCCTAGCCGGTAGCATAGGAGCTCTCCTCTCCTGTCTCTTGACGTAAGCCTCATAGTCGGTCACAGCGTCTCCGCTCCTGTCATGAGGGTTGGCCCTTACCTCGGCCCTCCTCCTCTCCGAAACAGTCAGGTCCTCCGCACCCACAATGGCCTCACGCCGTCTCAAAATAGCCATCTGAGTCTCTCCCAAATGCCTCTCGTACCAATCCAGGTACCAAGTGGTCAGGAACACCGGTCTCGGATGCCTGAGGATAACCCGAGGAGGAAAGGCGTCATACCTCCATGCTCGGGAAAGAAATGGAAACACCGAGGGATCATCCATAGAAACAGGAGCCACCACCCTGATGGCTATATCATCAAAGTTCTCCAAAGGAACTGCTCCAGGGCCGAGCGTCTCGGAACCAAGGACGGAATATAGAAGGCTGGGTAGAAAGCCCGGAAGCATGACCACATGAGACCCGTCCTGAAGCACTCTGCGAGTCTCCACCCGCCAACAAGGCAGCGACCATCGATATCTTACGTCCGGCGACCAGCCATCCGGCGCTCCCATGAGCCACGATCATCGAAATCCACAACAACCCCCTCTGGCAAATGTCCAAGGCTTGATCATGTCGGGAGTTTCCCGAAGAATCCCCAAACGCTCCATCAGCCACAGGGTCAAGAGGAACGGGCTGCCCCCGTGCATATACCGCTTCCCGGTAGCCAGTCTATCGAGAGCATGAAAAGTCTCTCCCAAAATCAAAGGAACGACATCTCTGCCCAGGCGACAGTGAACGACAACATCCAGCAAAGATCGATGGCAAATCCCAAAAGAATAGACCATGAGCAAGGTCCCGAACATGCAAAGTGCAAAGGCATCCCAATAGGCATCGTCAAGCAAACCTAAGCCCCTAAACCTATCAGGGAGACCGGAAATATCAAAATGATCGGGACCACGGATCATACCTTGCGCTTCCTCCGGGGAAAGATGAAGGAGGATGCACAATCTGTCAACGAAAGAAGCACCCCCGGGAAAAGGAATCACTATCTCTTCCACCTCCGGACCACCAAGCAAGGCCCGAAATTCTTCGACAGTCGAAACAATCTCGTTGAAGGAAAGGCAAAAGACATGCCTCCTAGTGTCCCAAAATGAGGAAGAAGCCCTCAGAAGATCGTAGTCCGGAATCAATTCCTTGAGAGACCATAAGCACTTCACCTTGTACCTTTCTTCAAAGAAGGACCTCCTCTCATGCATAATCTCCCGGGACCAATCCTTGAACTTGTTGAAGAATGACATTTGGGATTCTTGGGACAATTTTGATGGAGCTTTTCTAAGGTTTTCCATGGATTTTCTCTCTTTCTCCCCGAAAATGGCTGTTTGGACTGGAGGTTGAAGAGGATATTTGAATTTGAAATAAAGTGAGACCAGATCTGAAGCAAAATTAAAGGACAATGTCAGATGCAGGACTCCTCCGCGCGGATATGTTTGCTTTCCATCAGAAAAATCTGCAACAGTCCAAGCTGCTACACCAAAAGAGGAATATTCCGTCCCGGTTGCTCGGAACCTGTGCAAAAACCTCCCCAAACCAGTCCATATACCAAAAACTAACACCCTTGCCAAAAAAAAAAAAAAACCAAGGCTCATGCAACACTGCATTCATACTGCATTGCATCCATAAAAGAAAAAAATCCTAAATTATTACATTCCAAAAATAAAGGGAGTGTGCAAAAAAAAAAATCAAATAAAAAAAAAAGTAGGCATCAATAATCCTAAATTATTACATCAAAAATAAAAAGAGAGAAAAGAAGAAAAAAAAAAGTGCATAAGCTGTACAAATCTCAATCCCAGTCATAAATCTCAAAATCTCAGAAAATCAGGGGGGGGGGGTAATCAATCAGAATCCCTAGCGCCCGACGTCTGTCCCCGGTCCCTCTTGCGACTCGGGCCCGCCTCCTCAGGAGCCCTGAAAATCTCGGGCTCAGAATCGTCCTCGTCTCCAGAAAGAGGCTCGTCAGGACCAACCGGCACGCTCTGATAGGGCAAGCCAAGATCTGCGAAAAAATCATATCCGAAGGTGAACGCGTCGGACTCCTGGACGTACGAAGACGACCCACCATGCTGCCAGACGTGTCCCTGCCCGTATGGATCCCCAAGAATAACGTGATCCGAAGGCAGCACCGCGCGGGGATCAATGAGAGGAGACAGAGGAGTCTCTGAAGAAGTCTCTGAACGAATAGGGGAAGCCTCCCGCCTGACAGGCGCCGACCGTGGTCGCCTCGCTCTAGCCTGAGGAGCCCCGCAAGCGACCATCCTCCTGATGAATCTCTTGGCTCCGATCACTTGCTTCGTCAGCTTCTCGACAACCACCTCCGAAAACTGCACAAAAGCGAAAGCGTCAGAAACAGTTGAAGCAAGAAATGATGACAGGAAAGAAAAAAATGATGACAAAAAAAAAGAAGAAAGAGAAGTCATACCTTCATACCCGGACGAGGCCGAAAAGCTCGTGGAAGCCGCTCAGGCTGAGGGATCTGCACCCTCAATCGGACCCCATCCTGGATATATGAAAAATCCGTCCGAGGGTACCGCGGGATCCCAAGCCCCTCTCTATCCAGAAACTGGGGCATCCTCAGCCTCCTCAAAACAAATACGGGGTACGGCTCAATCGCCACAAATGCCGAGAAGTGCTGGCCGGCTCGGTAATCATCCCAGGTCGCAAATCTGTCACTCGGGTGCATCATATCGGCGGGAGGCTCCACTGGTGTCCTCAAGGGCGAGTTCACGCCATGCTGGCGCGTCACCCTCTCTCCCAGATAATAGGCATCGCAGGTCAGACCTCTCAGAATCCTCCGCTGCACAGTCCAAATCTCAGCGCCCTTCAAATTCTGCGCCACCTCGAAGCGATCCTGTGGATAGAATATCATCCTCTCATCCGTTTCGGCCTCCGTCAAAGGAAGGCAATCCGCGTACTGAGAGTCGTACGCCCCCTGGAGCTTATCTTCTCCCGGGCATGCTTGGACCAAGAGTGCATGGCCGGATACGCCCCGACGTACTCCGCCGGCTGCCGCCACATCGTGACATGGAAAAACTCCAACGCCCATACCTGCGAAAGGTAAAAATCCAATCAATCCAGTGCAAAAGAAAAGTGTGTGCTCAAGAAGAAAGGGAAAGCAAAGAGAAAGCTTATACCTCCGTGGAAAACTCAAAGCAAGACAAGGAGCTCACAGGCCTTCCGCCGTACCTATCGAGAGCAAAGTAAAGCTCGCCGGCCCGGCTTCTCCCCAGAGACGTCTCCGGCCATCTTCATGTCCTCCAAGGACCTCAAGAAGGCAAAGACTGCCGTCCCTCAAAGATGTCCAAAAAGGGTGCTCGAAAAAGCAAACCATAAGAAGGCCCTGGCAATATTATCGGCGCCTATCCTCTCCTCCCCAGCCTCGTAGCTCACAATGGTCTCCACGATCTTCCCATAGACCACCGCATACTCCATCCCCATCCCCTTTTTGGGAATAGGGGAAAATCCCAGAAGAGCCTGCAGATCAGCATCGCTGTAGCCATCCCGCCACTCAATGCTGCGTCCATTAAAGGACAAACCCGTGATCGCAGCATAGTCAGAAGGCGTAACCGTAGCCTCGCCCCAAAAGAAGTGAAACGTGTGGGTCACATCCCACCAGTGCTGCGCTAAAGCAAACATCAGGCCCTTGCTCTTAGGGAACTTGACCAGTCCCCTCAAGCACTCAACAAACTCCCAAAGCCCGGTCTCAACAACAATCTGTCTCGGACTCGGCAAAGCTCCTCGGCCCGCATTCGGAAGCCGGTCCCACAAGTCAACCACGGACTCCACCGATCCTCGAGTCTTCATCTTGTTCAGCTGCTCCGTAACGTAGTTGTTTCCACCCTGCAAAAAAAAAAGAAAAAAATGTCAAAAAAAATTTGCATTTGCATTTGCACAAAAAAAAAAGAGCATACATATGCATCATGAAATTTCAAAGAAAAGTCGACACATAACAACATACAATGAGCATAGCCCCATTTTTCTCGCACAAAAAGACAGTTTTCAGCAAATCCCAATGCATTCATCAAAAAAAAATGCATTCCTACGGAAGTAAAAACTCCGTCCCATTTTCAAAAAAAAAAAAGAAGTTCCTATGCATGCATGCATATCATTCATCATCTCAAAAAAAAAAAAGAGGCTCTACATGCATTCTACGGAAGTAAAAGCTCCGTCCCATTTTCATAAAATAACATGCATTCAATCAACGGGAGGAAAAATTCGTCCCACTTTTCAAAAAAAAATATAATCATACATTCATGTCATCATCTCATGTTGGCAAAATGCCAATTCTTTCCTCAAGCAAAATGCACATTTTGGAACATCAACAAATTCATTGCAACATGCAATATTCAAATTTCAAAAAAAAAAAATCACAATTCATAATTTTCGAAAAAAAAATGGCGAAAATGCCAATTCTTTTTCCAAGCAAAATGCACATTTTGGGATACCCATATACTCATTACAACACGCAAAGTATCAAAATCAAGATTCAAAGCCAAGAACATCAATCATTCCAATTTTCAAAAAAAAAAAAATTCAAAAATTCAAAAATCACCCAAAATTCAATCTCAAGCAAGAAATCAACAAAAGATTCGAAATATACCGTTCGGAGACTCGGATCAGAAGCCCAATGTTGCCAAGCATCGGGGTAGGGCTCCTCCGCAATCGATTGCGAAAGAGTATAGTGCCTCCTCATCCGGACGAGCTCCAATCGTCTCTCCGCTACCGGGCCACGTCCTTGGCCTTGAAAAACACCTTCCCCGTGTTCCATTGCTCGAAAATCGAAGAAAATCGAAAGATTTCGAAGCTTTTTTGCCCAACAATGGCGGTTTTTTGCGTTTTCTCTCTTCCTCTCTCGTAATTCTGTAAAAATAGACTGGGGAAGAAGAAGGGGGCGGCCCCTCATTTAAAACCCTCTGAACACGCTCCTATCCGCGCGGATAGGATTGTCAGGGTCAAAATGACCCTTTTGCCCTTTAAAAATCTGGGACTCTGCAGTTCAGTCCCCAACTTGACAGAGTTAACCAAAGTTAACCAAAGTCAGCCCCTTGTCAAGAAAATCATCCAACGGCAGTCAAACGTAAGACCGATTTCCCCGAGAAAGATAACGAGATCCCGTATCTTTCATCAAAATTACCAACGGCAGTCAAACGTAAGACCGATTTCCCCGAGAAAGATAACGAAATCTCGTATCTTTCATCAAAATTATCAACGGCAGTCAAACGTAAGACCGATTTCCCCGAGAAAGATAACGAGATCCCGTATCTTTCATCAAAATCATCCAACGGCAGTCAAACGTAAGACCGATTTCCCCGAGAAAGATAACGAGATCCCGTATCTTTCATCAAAATCATCCAACGGCAGTCAAACGTAAGACCGATTTCCCCGAGAAAGATAACGAGATCCCGTATCTTTCATCAAAATTACCAACGACAGTCAAACGTAAGACCGATTTCCCCGAGAAAGATAACGAGATCCCGTATCTTTCATCAAAATTACCAACGGCAGTCAAACGTAAGACCGATTTCCCCGAGAAAGATAACGAGATCCCGTATCTTTCATCAAAATCATCCAACGACAGTCAAACGTAAGACCGATCTCCCCGAGAAAGATAACGGAATCCCGTATCTTTCATCAAAATTACCAACGGCAGTCAAACGTAAGACCGATTTCCCCGAGAAAGATAACGAGATCCCGTATCTTTCATCAAAATCATCAAACGGCAGTCAAACGTAAGACCGATTTCCCCGAGAAAGGTAACGAGATCCCGTATCTTTCATCAAAATTACCAACGGCAGTCAAACGTAAGACCGATTTCCCCGAGAAAGATAACGAGATCCCGTATCTTTCATCAAAATCATCAAACGGCCAATAAACGTAAGACCGATTTCCCCGAGAAAGATAACGAGATCCCGTATCTTTCATCAAAATCATCCAACGGCAGTCAAACGTAAGACCGATTTCCCCGAGAAAGATAACGAGATCCCGTATCTTTCATCAAAATCATTCCCCGGCAGTCAAACGTAAGACCGATTTCCTGCACGAATACGTCGATTTTCCCCAAAGAAAGGCTAACAAAATCCCCAGCAAAATTAACGGAATCCCAAAAGCCAACGAAATCTCGAGAAGATCTCAAACTACGAAAGGGCTTGATTCTCCACTAGGGATACGTAGGTAGCCTATCATTAGGTCCAGCCCCCCGACCAAAACGGTCACCCTATCCTTCGGCAGCAGACGAAGTCCACCGAAAGGCCTTTTCAAATCAAGGTCCGAGGCACCTAAAACGCCATCTCCAAGGTTCGAGGCACCTAAAACGCCATCTCCAAGGTTCGAGGCACCTAAAACGCCATCTCCAAGGTTCGAGGCACCTAAAACGCCATCTCCAAGGTTCGAGGCACCTAAGACGCTATCACTAGGAAAGCAATAAATCGCAATCATCCCTGGCAGAGCAGATAGCCACCAGACCAAAAATGGTCATTCCTATCCCAGCCAGAGCGGATAGCCCTCCGACCAAAATGGTCATTCCTATCCCCAAAGCAGAGCGGATAGCCATCGACCGAAAATGGTCATCTCTTACCCCAACGTAGTTTCTCTCCAAAGAACCGATTGCCAGAATCCCGCTCATCAGATTCGAGGCACCTAAAACGCCACCATCTCCAGGGTCAAAGACCCGAACTACGACTGGCTTGATTCCCATTCGGGATACGTAGGTAGCCTATCAAATAGGTTCAGCCACCCGATCACTCGATCATCCCGCCAAATATGGAGCCTTACTCTTATCGACGACCCCGCTTCCTTCAAAAGCGCCGTCGCTGAGGGGCTACTGTAAGTGCTCCAATTTGAGCTTGTTAGAATTTTCGTTAGAAAATTAACGAAAGTTATAACATTTCTAACAATTCCTAACATTCTAACTTTTCTAACAAAGTGAGGGCAAAATGGGGATTGCCAAAAAAAGATAAACCAAGGAAAAGAATCAAAAAAGCAAAAGAAATAAGAAAAACCAAAAAAAGAAATGGCTGAAAACATAATCCGTTGGTTAATTTGAATTTTAAAAAAGATTATTCCTCTTGTCCAAAGCCTGGAGCAAAGATTTAATGAACGGCACGCCGTGCAGTCCTATCCGCGCGGATGAGATTGCAATTTTCAGAGGGCTATAAATTGAGCCCTCCAGTCACAAAAATAAAGAGGAACAAGAGCATAATTCACAGTATTTTGGCGAATATACTCGAGAAAACAGTGAGAATTCTATAAGAATTGTCACCTTTTTCTCTTGAATCTTCCCAACTTTCACTCACTCAAATCAAACCCAAACACTCTTACATTCAAAGTCTCAAACACTCATACATTCAAGCCAAAGCCCCAAAATACAAAGAAGATAGGTATAACCTCCCTCTTCTTACCCTAAATCTTTCATCCATGCATGCATTTTCAAACTACAAAATGTAGTTCATTCTTCTTCTTGTCTTATATCCAAGAAGATCACCATGGAAGTTCATCTCCATGGATGATCTTCTACAAGGATCAACATTTTCTTCAATGTGTTCTTATTTTCTTGCAAATGCATTTTCAAAACCCTAAAAACCATTTTCAAGCATCAAATCTCATTTTCAAAGGATAAAATTCCCCTTCCCAAGCAAATGAAGTGCTTAGTCCTAATGTACCCCAAGGATGGTTTGGTATAGTTGATTCACCAATAAAATTTCAAGTGATCACTAACAAAAACCTAGGGAAATGGGGACAAGCATGGATGCAAAACCCCCTTTAAAATCTAGGGAAATGGGGACAAGCATGGATGCAAAACCCCCTTTAAAATCATATTTTCTTTCTTGAGAAGTTGCTGTCCAGTAGCAATTTTCCAAGATCCCAGTCCATTGTCTTAATTTTTGGACACAGATAAACTTGGAATTTGGTGTTGACTACAAAACACTTTTTGTAGCCAACATCCAGAGATTTCCAGACATATTTTTACTTTATTTTTTGGGTGAGTAAAACTCCTCTTTTCAAATTTTATTTTAGAGGCTAGTTCATCAGCTTCTGGAAATCCAGATTGCATATCTGAGATTTCCAGAAGGTTTTGACCCCTCAAATCTTCTCTAAAATGGAAAATTCCTTCGCACAAATCTTATTTAAGGTGTCTGGAACAACTTTCATTCTCTGATTTTATCCAGATTATGAAGTTTTAAGACCCTTGAATCCATTTGAAAATCAAAGGTCCACTGCCTTTTTCATTCTGGCAGAAGTGACTCTCAACTTCAAAAGGTCTTTTGAGTACCAAATCTCAATCCAAAAATCTTCCAAAAAATCATGGGATCAGTTTAAAGTCTTAAAAAGATATCCCAATTTTCACTTTTCTGAGTTTCAAATTATTTTGGCCAACACACACACACACACACACAAATGATTTTCAGCTTGGAAGACTCGTTTACGAGGCATTTCGGGTGCACACTAACGTCCTTCCCGGCGTGTAACATGACCTCCGAACCCAAATCTCTGATCTCGGGCATTTTTCAAAGTTTTGGCCCTCAAAACAAAAATGGCGTGGCGACTCCGTTCTTTTTCCCGGGTTTTATTTGGTTTTTTCAAAGAAACGCGAAAAATCGAATTTTTTCCCGCGAAATGGCGACACATCATCACAGGTTTGCGAGATTCCTCTTTCTATTTTCCCAAGCGGGTGCTTCGTCAATTCGGTCAACAGCAGGATACTTTTATTTTTGAAGGAGCCTCTCGTGATGTATCCTATATCGGTCCGGAGTTTGCAAGGATGCTAGTTCAAGTTTGGGGCAAAGGTACCAGTCGAGATTGTTGGACGAACCTTCGAAGTTTTAATGCGAGCGTCTTCTTATCAGATAAGTACCTGGATTGGTTCCTCTATAGTAGTCACCCAAGTGTGGAAAAGATTGATGATCTGCATATTTCGCTGTTAGGAGATTCCTTCGTGACGAGCAGCATTTTGAGAAGGAGCGAGGCTCAATCAGATCCTGCTAATGTACGGACTGATCCAACCCAAGATTTCCTCGACGGGGATTGGTATGAAAGGAGAGGCACTGGTCTTCCTGGAAAGATGCAAGCTTTAGATAGGCCCAATGTCTTCAAGAGGCTTTCATAATCGGTTTTCACTTGCCTTGACGGATGTTCTGCTTTGAAGGGTTCGAATCGCAAGAGAGATCGAAATGATAGTGGTGATCATGTCCGCCGACCTACAAAGTCAATGAAAGGCTAGATCCTAGAGAGTACCAAGAGATTGCTTTGATACCAATAGTTTTAATTATTAGTATTTTTTTTCAGGATTCTTAGCTTAGCAAATTAGTCGTTGTCGTTAGGATTTCCCTTTGTTATTAGCAAATGCATTCAATTAATACAAGGACAAATTTGATTTTATTATTTGATTGGACCAAACCCGAAGGCTGCCTACGTTCCTCTTTTACAGCAATTAAATAAGAGGTTCAGCTCGAACATAGTTTATTTTTGAGAGACATTTAGACAAAATTCAATTTCTGACAGAAAGGTAGTCTCGCGCGAGACAAGGATTTTTTTTTCATATGCACACCCTGGCTTCTGCCTAGACCGCCTTTTCATGTTTTCAATCTAGCGGGCTTCTTTTCTTGTGCGATCTCTAATTTTTGCCTAGGTCGTCCCTTTAGGGATTTCAACCTAGCGAGCAATTTTTTTTTCAGAGGCTAAGTCACGCGAAGTACTTCTTGAGCTTGTCCATGTTGATCGGTTCCGTAGTTAATCTCCGTCTAAATCCACCAGCTGAATGGGCTCCCCCAGAGAATATCTTCTTTACGATGTGGGGTCCTATCCATCTTGGTCCCCACTTATGTTCCTCGTTTTGACCTTTTTGTTGAAAGCTCTTGCCATTCTTCTTTGATAGGCTTGAGTGTGTTCGGCTTCTCTCAATCTTCTTTCGTCTAGCAAGGCTAGCTCTTCGTATCTGTTTTCTAACCAGTCGAATTCGTTCACTTGGTTTTCTAGGAGAACCCTTAGTGAAGGTATCTCTAATTCTATAGGTAGAACGGCTTCCATTCCGTATGTGAGGGCATATGGGGTTTCGTCGGTGGCTGTTTGAATCGAGGTGCGGTATCCCCAAAGTACGAAGGGTAGTTTGTCGAGGCAATCCTTTCCAGTGACTACCATTTTCCTGATGATGGTTTCGATCGTTTTATTTGCGGCTTCAACTTCTCCATTGGTTTAAGGCCTGTAGGGAGATGACTTGTGCCTTACGATCTTGTACTCTGTCAAGAGACGATCAGTTTCTTTCTCAAAGTGGGAGCCATTATCAGATATCATCTCTTGTGGCACCCCATATCAGCAAATGATGTTGTGCTTGATAAATTCTGCTACCTTTCCGGCATTCAAAACTTTGTAGGAGGCGGCCTCGATCCATTTAGTGAAATAGTCGATGGCTACTTGAACGAAACTGTGCCCGTTGGTTCCCGCAGGTGTGACCTTCCCAATCACATCTATGCCCTATAGAGAAGGGACAAGGGGATGTCATGGAGTACAGCAAGAAAGGTGGTGCATGCTGACGGTTAGCGTGTATCTAGCACTTATGGCATTTATTGACCATGTTGATGCAGTCTGCTTCCATGGTTAACCAAAAGTACCCCTGTCTGATGATCTTCTTGGCGAGCATGTTTTCGCTCATGTGGGTTCTGCACACTCCTTAATGGACATGGTCCATTATCTCTTGGGCCTCTTCTTCGATTGCACAAAGAAGGTTCCTTTTGGAGCACTTTTTGAACAAGCGATCAGCTATGATGACATAATTGGCTGCTAATCTTTTAAGGGCAACCTAAGTTTTCTTATCGGCCTCAGATAGGAAGGTTCTATCTAGGATGAAATGCCAAATGTCATAGTACCAGGGTTTCTTATCGGAGTCGTCGATGGTAGCACATTTGGATAACCATTCATCTTTGTAGTCATGGAGATCTATGACGGCGCAGTAGGCAGGAGTTGCTCGCCGAGTCACTTTGAAGGGTTTTACTGCCTTTCCTGCAGGGATTTTGACCAAGGATGCAAGCGTAGCCAATGCATCCGCAAACCAATTTTTGTCTTTAGGAGGTAGTGGAATGAGACATCTTGGAATTTTTGCACCAACTCTTGGAGGTGTGCATTGTATCTTTGAAGGGTTGGATCTTGGATCCTCCACTTCTTCAGTGTCTGATTGATGATCAGTTGAGAATCTCCATTTACCTCGAGTTCGGTCACATTGCGTTCCAGGGCTGCTTCGAGTCCTGCTATACAAGCTTCGTATTCGACAGTGTTATTAGTGGCGTCAAAGTCGAAGCATATTGCTAGTGGCTTATAGATGTCGTCGGGATCTACCAATAACATTCTGATGCCATAACCTTTCTTATTGGCTCCGCTATCGAAAAATATGTTTCCCCTAATGGATTTCTGAGTGACGTAAGTGATATCATACCCCACGAGCATGAAATACCATTTGTCCAGGCGCGAAGACAAATTGGATTTGTCAAGGATGTATTTCAGAGGATCCATTCGTGCGATGAGGTGAACTGGAAAGGCTTCATGTAGTGTTTTAGCCTCTGCGTTACCCAGACGAGCGCATCACAAGACTTATCGAGTGGAGAGTAGTTGACTTCACTACCCTGGAACCGACGGCTGATGAAGTAGATTGCATTCTCTATGTGGGAATCTGGTTGTTCTTAAGCAAGCATAGCCCCCAGTGCGTTGTCAGTAATTATGAGGTAGAGTTTCAAGGGTTTCTCCTTATGCGGTGGAACCAGGATGGGTGGGGAAGTTCAGTAGTGCTTAACTTCCTCGAATGCCTCTTGACATTCCTCGGTCCAATCTTGTGGTGCGTTCTTCTTAAGTAGCTTGAAGATAGGATCACACATTGTAGTCAGTTGATTGATGAATCGACTGATGTATTGGAGTCTGCCCATGAATCCTTTAACCTCTTTCTGTGTTCTAGGTGGAGGCATGTCTATGATAGCCTTTATCTTGGCAGGATCTGCTTCAATGCCACGTTCGGTGACCATGTATCCCAAGACCTTTCCTTTGACCACCCCAAATGAGCATTTCGCGGGGTTGAACCTCATCTTGTGTTGCCTCAGCCTATTGAAGAACTTTCTGAGATCTACGAAGTGCTGAACATCTGTCCCCTTGGAGTGAATAATCATGTCTTCCACATACACCTCAATTTCTTTGTGGATCATATCATGGAAGAGTGTCGTGACTGCCCTATGATAGGTATCCCCTGCATTATTCATACCAAACGGCATGACCGTATAACAGAATGTTCCCCAAGGTGTGGTGAACGCTGTTTTGTGTTGGTCTTCTTCTGCCATGAGAATTTGGTTTTACCCAGCGAACCATCTACGAATGAGCGGACCTCAAAAGTTGCGGTAGCATCGACCAACATGTCTATGTTTGGCAATAGGAAGTCATCTTTAGGGGATGCCTAGTTCAAGTCTCTGAAGTGGACACAAACTCGTATCTTTCCATTTGCTTTAGCTACCTGTACTGTATTGGCAAGCCATTCTGGGTATTCAATCACCTTGATAAATCCCACATTCAGGAGTTTCATTATTTCTTCTTTCACCTGCATTGACCATTCGGGCCTAATCTTGCATAGTTTCTGTTTGACTGGTTTGGCGTTAGGTAGCAGCGGTATTCTGTGTTCCACGATCAACTGGTTTAACCCTGGCATATCTTTGTAGGACCAAGCGAAGACGTCGACATATTCTCTGAGGAACTGCGTTAGGCTTTCTCTGTCTTCCCCCTTGAAGAAGCTGCCGATCTTGGTTTCTCTGGGGTCTTATGTCGTCCTGAGATTAACCGTTTGCATTTCCTCGTTGTCAACATGGCCATTCTTTCCACAACGACCTACTTGCTTTGCTAATTCTTTTAAGATTTTTTCATTTTCTTGATCTATCTCATCATATGATTCATTATTAACTAGTTCGTTATATTTATTATTATTAGTTAATTAATCATTCATGATGTTAGAAATCTCAGGGTACTCGGAAAGATCAAAGTTTTCATTAAGGAAGTAGGGGAATACATGCTCTGTCACCGCCTCAATTTCTTCTTGAGTGAGTTCATCAGAGGCAGAGCCCGACTCTAAAGTGAAAGTTACAAGGCCTATCTTCCTGCGGGGATGGGGAGTACAACCAAGCTCTTTGATCATGAAGTCTTCGTCAACAACTGGTCCCCCGGTGACGTGCCAGTTTAGAATTGGCTCATCACATTTCTGGATTAGCTTCGTGTAATCAATAGTTGGAGCGTCCCCTTTGGATATCGCATGGATCTGGTTGTCTTCTAACCGGCCCAGGTTCTCGAATTGTCGCAGCATGTCCTCTCCCAACACAAAGTCCCATTCGCTGGTCACTTCTACCTTCGTGCCCCACAAATCTTTAGGGATTAGCGGGACGGGTTCTCGCTCCATACGAATAAGTGTCGCGATCATTGAAGATTTCAAAGCCTTGGTGGCGCTTTCCTTCAGTGTCAGTCCAAGGTTCTGAAAAGATGAAGTAGGGGATGTCTTCCCCTTCTCGAACAAAATAGCCATTGAGCGTCTTCCAATATGGTTCGAGTTTGTAGCCCTTAAATCTAGGGTTAAGGTGACTTCTGTATTCAGTTTTTTCCCGCTTGTTTTGAGTAAGGATATACTCTTCTTCTTCACTTTCATCATGGATGGTAAGGATGTATTCTAGGCCATGTTTCATGTGCGGTGAGGGAACAGGTGGTGGCTCTATTACCCCTTGCAAGTATTTGCCAAGTCCCAAGCCAGGAAAGTACCCTTTTGCTTGCATCATTCTTAAGACAGGAAGGTTTCCAGAAAACTAAAGTTCCTTGGAGTAGTCATTTTCATTGCAAGTCTGGATGACATTTACGGTGCTATCCTTCTCAATTTCAAAACCAGTGAACAAGTGTCGGAAGAGCTATGTTGTACTTCAAGGATAGGGCTGGCGGTCAAGTAATAAGTTGAAGGATGCAGGGATGTCGATGACTGAAATTCAACTTTCATGGTGACTTGTCCCATTTCTATAGGTATCGCAACCGAGCCCAGAGTGTAGACACCCCATTCTGAACCAATAATTCATGATTACACTACTCTTCGTCTCTCTTTTATGTTTTGATGAAAGCATATTAGTTTCGTCATATTTCGTTAAGTTTCTAACTAACCTCATTAGTTTTGGACCTAACTGACTAACGAAATAAACTGAAGAGGACAAAATAGTCAACCGACTAGTTGTCTCGCACGGGACATACATGTCTCGCGCGAGACAACCCCTCTACAGGATATGCAGAATCACAATCCTTCTCCGTTTCAAACTCTTTTCTTGATAAAATCTTATCCCATTCGGTTCTCCAATCATATCTGAGTTCTGGAACCTTTCTAGGGGTGTTTTACCTCTCCACCTTTACCTTTTAAACCCCTATAAATACTTGGTGACTTCCAGTATTTCAGAGGTCCCCGATCCACGATCGAAAACACACAACACCCACATTTTGTTGGTTTCTCTCCCTGAAAGATTCCTACAAAATCACCCTAAAATCACCCCCTTAATCACCTAAAAGTTTGTTTATCAACTTTGTTGATCAACAAACATCAAAGCCCGAATCAAGAATTGAGGCGAAGCTCTATCCGCATCAAGATTTGACATTCATATTGAGTCGAAACTCTGCCCGAATCCATTCTCGACCGAGAATCCATCTTAGAACCACGTTCTAAATCAATTATTCCCTAAACACTAGGTAAATTCCTATACTTTTACTCTCTTCTTCTCAATCTCTCTCTCTATTGGCTTTTAGAGTGGTGTAATCCCATCAAAAGGATTAGCCTAGAGTCCCTTCAATTCATGGAGGTGATCTCGAAGCATACAATCCGACATTCCTAATCAAGAAATTGATTAGGGTTTTCTTGTTCCTTTATTTTATTGTTAAATTAAAAAGGTTGGTAATACTCAATTGGCAAGACCGATCTTCGAATTGGGTGGAATGGGTGCTCCTCGACCTTCCTATTCCATAACTTAACCCCCGAACCCTCAAATCTCTTTTAAATCAAAAAGGTTTTTCTTATTGTTTTCGTAAATAAATAATAAGTGGCGACTCCTAGATGTTAAAAATTCACACATCGCTACAGTGGCGACTCCGTTGGGACCAATTAATTAAGAGGGTTAGACTTGCGCACAATTGAGTTTTATCAATCCTTTTATTTTTCTGCAAAAATTTGATTTTTCTGGATTTTTTCAAATTTTTTTGTAGTGTTTTCGTCAAAAAAAATTTACTGTACGAATACTTGTCCAGCGCGGGATAAACTTGTACCGCGCGAGACGATCATTCGGTAAAGATCCTGTTTTGGCCGCGGCAGCATTGGAAAAGAAAAGCACCAGGTCAATTAACTTTCATCCAAGTTTGACCTATTAAAAAAACAAAACAAACAGAAATTTTCAATAAAAAATTCTAGAAAAATCAAAATAAATTATTATTTCTATTTTGCTTGTACTAACTTTATTTTGCAGGGTAGGGTAATTATTTTTACTTGAACTATATACCTGCGTGCGATTGGTTTTTGATTTAATGTCCGGTCTATGGAGGATTCGGGAGTTGTAATTTAAATTAATTAATTTATTTATTTCTCTCTCTCTCTCTCCTTTATGTAGAATTACGACGGCCTGATTCTTCCTAATTTGGGAGAAACGTAGGCAACCACTTGGTGCGGCCACTATCTGTTTTCTTTTAGCTTTCAAAAAAAAATCTCTATTTTTCTCTATCACCTAGATTGACTCTCACACACGCGGACTCATATTATAACTGTCATTGCACTACATACCCTAATTAATTCAGGACCCACACTAAGGACGGATGACGGTGACCACCTAGTCGCTGGTCTCTCCGAAGTTGGATCATCCCACTTCGCGTATTCAATCCATCTAGATTGTCATATCGCGTGGAGCCTAGCCTTCCAGCCCTGCATCGCCACATATCATGTAGATTGACTTTTTAAGACACTCCGTGACCGGTCAGTTTGATCTTGGAGTCCTTGTAATCCCTTGTCAAGATCTTGTTTTGTGCACTAAACCATGGAAAAGAAATCAAAAAATTGTCGCTTCGGAATTGTCCCTCCGGAAATGTCCCTATAATTGTCTCTTCGGATATGCCCCTAAAGAGAAAAATTTCTCACCAAAATTATTGCACAAAACATGATGTTACTTGAGATTACTTCGACCCCTAGGTCCTTAGGTATGGAATTTGAATATTAGAAACCCCCAAAACGGATTTTTCGTCCGACCAAAATTAGGATTAAAATCAGAAAATTGTGACTTCCGTGGTGTTGTCTTGCGTGAGACTGCTTATCCCGTGCGAGACAAGCATTCGGTCTTTTCGTGTTTTGGCCAAAACCTTCAAACCTTCAAGCCTTCTTACACCTTATTCAGCTGACTTGTTGGGACTCGATCATGGTTTAACACGGTTGCTACACGTCTAGGTTCTTCGCCAAAGCTCGACACGATGTCTACTTCTCCTCCTACCACCGAGGCCGAAATCAACGAAGCTAAGGCCCAACTCATCCAAGCCCTGCTTAAGATGGATGAACAAAGTAAGTAAATTGATGAGAAAAACTCCCAAATGGCCGCCCTCATGAAAGAACTCAACAATTTGAATGTCAAGAAAGGCAGAAAGCAAAAGCAGAAAGAGGAATCCTCCTCCGATGAAGAGGAATCCTACACCTAAAAGAGTAAGAAAACCAAAAAGTCAAACAAGAAAAAGGAAGAATCCGATTCATCCTCTTTTTCATCCTCCTCCGATGATGAGGAACATACCTCCAAGGGTACTAAGACTAAGAAGGAAGGTAGCGACGAAACTACTAAACTTGGTGACCATGTTACTAAGAACTACCTCGAGAAGAAACTTGAAACCCTTGACACCTCAAAAGGGTCATTCGTTCCATTTGATCCCGATGCTCTTCAACAATCCATCGCCAAGTTTCCTCGCAAGTACAAGACACCCGACATTGCCAAGTTTAATGGTACTACTTGTCCTCGAGCTCATGTTGAGACCTACACTTGGGCTATGCTTCCAATGGGCGTTGATAACACAATCTTGGCCCAATGCTTTCCTCAAACTTTGGAGGGTGCTGCAAGGGATTGGTACATGTCTCTTCCTATGACTGCGAGACTTGATTGGTCGTCTGCATGTTTAGTCTTCCAAAGGCAGTTTGAAGACAACTCCACTTACCGTCCTACTAGGAGGGATCTTGAACAAACTAAACAACATGCAAATGAGTCCTTTGCTGAATTTGCTAGAAGATGGAGACTCAAACTTACTGAAATTTCCGAAAGACCTACTCTCAAAGAACAAATCCACATCTTCCTCCAATGCCTCTGTGATGAATTTCAAGAGAAGCTCACCGGCAACTACTTTCCTAGTTTCAATGAACTCCATGAGTCCGAAATTAGAATTGATGACTTCCTCAAAAGTAAAAAGAAGGAAAGTACTTTCCGCTTCAACAAGCCTACTACAAGTAAGGATGCTTCCGTCAACGCTATAGCATTCAACCGCTCCAACACAGGCAAGTATTCTGCTGTTCCTCCTCCTGAAAAGAAAAAGAGGCACTATGACAAACTTGAAGGAATCACTCAAGAAGAGCTCTTCTATGTGCTTGTCAAAAATGAAAAGATCAAACCAAGGGAAGGTGGTCCTCCTAAGGATATGGGTCCGAATCATGCTCATCACTTATTCTGCAAGTGCCACAACTTCACCGGCAACGACACCGACAATTGCCACCACTTGAAGGACATCATACAAGACCTCTTTGACAATGGAGATCTAGAACGTCCCAACGTCATCAACAATCCTCTCCCTCATAATCCATGAAAAAGATGAAGCTCCGAGAAGAAAAGTTGCACTTACCACTTTGGGGCTACCACTATCCTCTCCCTTTCTCCTTTGATAGAAGTAGATTAGGTTTTAAATTTTCAAGTATGAACTCGAAGATTCATTCTGTCTTTCTAGTACTTCTCACCTCCTCTAGTTTGTGTCATCTAAACTATCGAGTCTGTTCTTAAATTTCTTCGATTAATCAAAGTTATCTTCTTTTCCTAAACATTTTCCCTAAGGTTGTTCTACCTCATGAGTATCATTTAATTCAAACAAAATAATGGACCCTCCATTTCCCTAAATCATCGCAAAAAATAGAGACTTCTAAGCGAGTTTAAGAAGAAAGTTATCCTTAGGAAGCTTAAGGGCTAAACATTACCCCTACTGAAAGTCAAAGGTCAACAAAAGAAGAAAGCCAAAGGTGCTGCTATCAACCTTCATTCCAAGAAGAGTGGGGCTAGTCAATTCAAAGCTTTGAGAGTAGAAAAAAAAACCTCTCAAGCTTTCATCACCCCCACAACAAAGGTGAAAATTCAAATGCATGAAGGACTCTCCCACAAAGAAGAGGAGTCAAGTGATACCAACAAAAGAAAAGAGGATTTCTCAACATCCTCTTACAACAAGTGAAGAAGACTTTCAGTATCAAGAAAAATGTTTACCCTTAAGTCATACTAATGATTGGCTTTCTCCTCAAACTTATTTAGAAACTTCTAGATGATGCACGGTTCATTAAAAGATAGAACAACTTTTCTAGATCTTTGAGCCAAATAGCATTCCTTGTTGAGTCTAGGGGCTTCCTGTTAGCCACTCTCATACACACTCTTGAAATCCAACCATCAAAATTGGGGCTTCCCAACCTTTCCTCCCCCAGTCAATCTCTACTTCAACTCCTCAAAATGATCAAATCTGCATTAGGAGCTTTCCTCTCTGCTTCTCACTCTCATCATTAGAGAATACACTTCTTCAAATAGTCAATGCTTGGATCACCTTCCAAATAATAGAGTCCGTCTCTCCTCAACTAACTTGAGATCTTATCTCTCTCCCCTCAATAAGTTTCTATCCTCTGAGTTCTCTTCAAGTTAACATACTACTTTCAAAATAAAAAAGGCGCAAAAGGGATGCCCGCTAGATTGAAAACCCGAAAGGGCGGTCTAGGCAAAAACCAGGGTGCGTCACTAAGAAAAAAAATCAAGGAGAAAGGGAGACTATTCTTCAACCTTCTTCATCGAGCATCATTCGATCTTCTTCAAATCAAATCAACAAGGAAAGTCTTCTTCGATCATCTTCAAATCAAGAGAGCAGACTCATAAGCCTATTCACAAAGTCATCTACCACTTGCAAGCATCTTGGGGCTTGAGGCATCAAAGGGCCTTGGACATAAAGCCATTACGACAGTCGACAGATTTGTAGTCGTTTGCCTCCTAGAGAGACGACTCAAGGGAGAATTAAGAATGAAGATTCACAACAAGCCTAGATGTGTTCACAAGGTTACTCATTAAAATTCAGCCTCGCTGACCAGCAACAGATTCTGCATAAACCTGATTTGGTCCCAACTTGTCAAACACAAGTTCACTCATACAGTTCACCCATCTCAAATATAAATCCATACAAATGTCTCTACATCTCCATATACTCATACATAAACTCACTACCAAAATGACCAACCGGCCATTTACACAAACAGACGCGAGCACCACCACGTAAGTCCAGTTAAACAACTAAAATTTGAAAAAATCTACTTGGAATCTTTATGTGCTGACAGGTACAGAAAGGTAAGAATCATTCAGGTCCATCCGAGCCCAATATGCATCTATCCTTGCATTACGGGGGCCGACAGAACCTCCACCTCAACCGACAACTTCAAAGTCTCTGACGGCAGCAAACTTCAAGTCCGTGACCTCGGCAACCACAACAAAGTCTGCGACGGCAGCAGCGACAACAAAGTCCGTGACCTCAGCAACAACAATGGCAACTTCAGTGACCTCGGGTGGCGCACTTCAACAACATCATCAACAAACAGGTATCATCAGAATTGGGTCAAGTCCTTGATTCCTCAGTATGATTTTACCTTTTCAAAAAAAATCCCTCTTTGATTTTCAAAAATGCTTTTTAAAATACCTAAAATAACCTTTTTAGTGTTTTGAAGTCGAACTACGTTTTGGTCTGATTCTCTCTTAGAGATACGTAGGCAGCCGTGCGGCACGACCATCCCAATGTTCAGAATGATGTCTTTTCTATCGACGAAATGACTTCTTCCATAAGTCTTGTCGCCGAGGGGCTCTGTAGACACCCCATTCTGAACCAATAATTCATGATTATACTACTCTTCGTCTCTCTTTTGTGTTTTGATGAAAGCATATTAGTTTTGTCATATTTCGTTAAGTTTCTAACTAACCTCGTTAGTTTTGGACCTAACTGACTAACGGAATAAATTGAAGAGGACAAAATAGTCAACCGACTAGTTGTCTTGCATGGGACATACGTGTCTCGCGCGAGACAACCCCTCTACAGGATATGCAGAATCACAATCCTTCTCCGTTTCAAACTCTTTTCTTGATAAAATCTTATCCCATCCGGTTCTCCAATCATATCTGAGTTCTGGAACCTTCCTAGGGGTGTTTTACCTCTCCACCTTTACCTCTTAAACCCCTATAAATACTTGGTGACTTCCAATATTTCAGAGGTCCCCGATCCACGATCGAAAACACACAACACCCACATTTTGTTGGTTTCTCTCCCTGAAAGATTCCTACAAAAT
Organism: Adenophora triphylla var. japonica; assembly: GCA_022495995.1. Classification (NCBI taxonomy): domain Eukaryota; kingdom Viridiplantae; phylum Streptophyta; class Magnoliopsida; order Asterales; family Campanulaceae; genus Adenophora; species Adenophora triphylla. Next base: position 377,628 of record JAFEMH010001744.1, on the reverse strand, counting down.
CACCCTAAAATCACCCCCTAAATCACCTTAAAGTTTGTTTATCAACCTTGTTAATCAACAAACATCAAAGCCCGAATCAAGAATTGAGGTGAAGCTCTGTCCGCATCAAGATTTGACTCTCATATTGAGTCAAAACTCTGCCCGAATCCAATCTCGACCGAGAATCCATCTTAGAACCACGTTCTAAATCAAATATTCCCCAAATACAAGGTAAATTCCTATATTTTTACTCTCTTCTTCTCAATCTCTCTCTCTATTGGCTTTTAGAGTGGTGTAATCCCATCAAAAGGATTAGCCTAGAGTCCCTTCAATTCATGGAGGTGATCTCGAAGCATACAATCCGACATTCCTAATCAAGAAATTGATTAGGGTTTTCTTGTTCCTTTAGTTTATTGTTAAATTAAAAAGGTTGGTAATACTCAATTGGCAAGACTGATCTTCGGATTGGGTGGAATGGGTGCTCCTCGACCTTCCCATTCCATAACTTAACCCCTGAACCCTCAAATCTCTTTTAAATCAAAAAGGTTTTTCTTATTGTTTTTCTAAATAAATAATTAGTGGCAACTCCAAGATGTTTAAAAATTCGTGCATCGTTACACAGAGCAGTTCTAGTAGTACAAGCATAGCCTTGTACAGTGTGCCCTGACGGCTTGAGGTCCTTGTGGGTGAGACCCAATGATGACAAAGCTTTTTGCGGGAGGACGTTAATTGCGCACCCATTGTCAACCATAATGTGTGGCATTCGGTATCCGTTAACCTTGGCAGTTATGTACAAAGCCTCATGATGATTGTTCCCATATGATGGAAGGTCCAAATCAGTGAAAGTGATGACATTACCAAATTGTACTTGGCCAATCATATGGGTAAGATCTTCAGGTGTTGCTTTTGAGGAGATGGACATTTGAGCCAATGACTTTTTCAACATTTCGCGATGCTTGTGGGATGCTCCTATAAGGTCCTAAACTGAGATGTTTGCTTGCGTCTTCTTTAGCTAGGCTAAGAGAGGATCGTCGGGTTCATTTGATGATGAAGTCTTCATTTGTTTAGGAGGATTTTCATCCCTTGGATCTTTGTTGATAATCACTCGACCGGATCATGTGAGGAGATTCACTGTTTGAGACCCTTTTCCCTTTTGCTCTAAGATTTCATCCCTAGACATCATGTAGCAGAAAGAAGATTTATTAAATTCAAGAGGGCTCTCATCCACAATGGTAGCTAGATGAGTAGGATCCTCGAAGCTACTTCTTATCTCTATCAGATTGACATCATTGTTTGATAAGGGGTTTGTGACAACATTGGGAAGCCCTATTTTTCTAGCATCAAACAGATCTTGGATAACATCCTTTAAGTGGAAGCATGAGTTGGTGTCGTGGCCGGTAGTGTTGTGAAACTTGCAGAAGAGATGATGAGCATGACTAGCCGGAAGTTCTTTCTTTGGTGGGCCGCCCTCTCTTGGTTTGATCTTTCCATTCTTGACAAGCACCTCGAGAAGTTCCTCTTGAATGATGCCTTCAATTTTGTCGTAATGTCTATCCCTTTTCTTCTTTTGTGGTGGAGGTACTGCAGAGTACTTACCATTTCCAGGATGATTGAAGACTATGGCATTGACGGAAGCATCTTTGGAGTTAGAAAAGGAAGAGGAGCTTTTGTTGTAGCGGAACTCACTTTCTTTCTTGACTTCTTTCTTTTGTTTGATGAGGTCATCTACCCGCATCCCAGATTTGTGAAGTTCGGCAAAGCTAGGGAAATAGTTACCCGCGAGTTTTCTTGATACTCTTCTCGGAGACATTGAATGAGGATGTGAATTTTCTCATCTAGGCTTGGCCTATCAACGATTTCGGTAAGCTTGGTCCTCCATATTCTGACGAAGTCTGTAAAGGATTCATTCGAGAGTTGCTTGGTTTGCTCGAGGTCTCTTCTAGTAGTGCGGTAGGTAGAGTTATCCTTGCTTTTGGAATGCACGACTGGCAAGTGGCCAATCAAGCCTTGTGGAGAGTGGAAGAGTCATGTGCCAATCTCTAGCGGCACCATCAAGAGTTTGTGGGAAGCATTGAGCTAGCAGGTTGTCATCAACACATATAGGTAGCATGGCCCAAGAGTAGGTTTCCAAATGGCTTTTTGGACAAGTCGTGCCATTGAATTTTGCAATGTCGGGTGTTTTGTACTTTCGTGGAAGCTTTGACATGGATTGACGAAGAGTTTCATAGTCAATAGAGAGCGAGGCTCCCTTTCTCACATCGAGGGATGCAAGTTTTTTTTTCTAGCATTGCCATGGTAAGAGGCTCGTTTGCTTTCTTGGTTTCTCCCTTGCTTTCCTTCTTGGACCTATAGCTTTCATTATCAGAGGAGGAAGATGATGAGCTAAGCTCATACTTCTTTTTTTTGCTTTTGCTCTTGCTACGACTCTTAGTCTTCTTGGTGTATGATTCCTCTTCTTTTGGAGGAAGAATCATTTTTCTTTCTCTTTTCTTTTGTGGCTAGTGCTGCTCTAAGCTCTTGAATTTTCTCAACAAGGATATGAATCTGGGCTGCTTGTTCCTCTAAGCGGTCATTGGCTTCTTCTAGCAATTTGTGATTATTTTCAGACATGGTTTCGTCACCCAGAATTTCGTCGATGCCGGACATTGTGTTGGGAGAGTCTTGAGGCTGATACAGCTTCGAAAAACTGACAGAGAAGCATGGAACTTGAGTCAAGATCAAATCTAGCCCCAACGGATCGAAAGAAGGTTTAAAGGTTTAAGGCTCAGCACAAAAAATAGAGGCTTTGTCCTGCGCGGAATAGGTAGTCTCGCGCGAGACAATTGCACAGGAAGTCGATTTTTACTAACCCTAATTTTTGGTCGGAACGGAAAATCCGTTTTGAGGGGTTTCTAAGGTCTTTATCCAAACCTAACGACTTAGTAATCAGTCATTTCCTTGTAAAATGAAGCCATGTAAAATTGATTTGAAGGATTTTCATTTTTAAAGGGACCATACCGAAAGGAACAATTCCGAAAGGGTCATTCCGAAGGGACTTTTCCGAGTCCCCTTTATGGACAATTTTACATTAGCTTTATTTTGATCAAAGACATAGAAAGATCACCGAGTTAAAATCGATCGGTCACGGAGTGTCTTAAAGAAATAATCTACATGATGCATGAGGCGATGCAGGGCTGGAAGGCTAGGCTCCCTGCGATATGACAATCTAGGTGGATTGAAGAAGCGGAGTGGGATGATCAAACTTCGAAGAGACCGGCGATTAGGTGGTTACCGTCATCCGTCCTTAGTGTGGGTCCCGAGTTTATCAAGGGTATGTAGTGCAATGACAGATATAAGCATGAGTGCGCGTGTGTAAGAGTCCAATCTAGGTGATAGAGAAAATAGAGAGTTTTTTTTTTTTGAAAATAAAAGGAAAAACAGATAATGGCCGCACCAAGTGGTTGCCTACGTTTCTCCCAATTCAGGAAGACTCAGGCCGTCGTAGTTCCACATAAAGGAGAGAGAGAGAGAGAGAGAGAGAGAGAGAGAGAGAGAGAGTGAGAGAATAAATAAATAAATAAATAAATAAAATAAAATTTACAACTCCCGAGTCTCCCTTGGATCGGACTTTAATCAAAATCCCAATCGCACGTAGTTTAAATAAGCATAAACATTCAAATGAAATAAATCACGAATTCGAGTCCTACACCTTAAGGGAGGCCTTAAGATGAAAAAACTCTGCAAATATTGTAATCTGGAATCCCCCTTGCATGTTCAAATCTTATCTCAAATCTCGAGACGAACAAGGAAAACCATAAAATAAACTGATTACAGAGGCTTTGTCTCGTGCGGGACGAAGGGTTGTCTCGTGCGAGACTAGTCTGAAACTGAATAAAAAAAACTGTTTTTATTATTATTTTTTGAAAATTCCCCTTAATTGACGCAAGCCTAAGCCACTTTAAATTTATAATTCCCCAGCGGAATTGCCAAACTGTAGCACTTCGCGGAATTTAGCATTCCTTTCCTTTCCTTTTATTTTTGTTTTGAGTCGCCACCTATATTATTATGGAAATATAGAAAAACAATTTTTAAAAGATTTGGGTTCGGGGCTTAAGTGATGGATTTGGAAGTTCAAGGAGCACCGCATCCACCCAATCCAAAGATCGGTCTTGCTTAAGGGGGTTTTCAATAAATGAGATTTTTCAAACAAGCAAAGAAAACAATCCATTTAATTAGATTAAATGGAATATAGGATCGATTTCTTCGAGACCGTCTCCATGATTTGGAGAGGCTCTAGGCCGATCCTAGATTTGATGTATTATACCACTCTAATAATCAATTAGAACAAGTAAAAAATGAAGGAAGATTACCTTCGGGTTTAAGAAGTGATTCGGACAAAGTTTCGGCTCGAACCTAGGCTTGAATCTCGATGTTCGTTGATCAACAAGGTTGATAAACGAACTTTATTTGTTTGTTTTATGGTGATTTGTAAGAATCTTTCAGGGAGAGAAACCAACAAAATATATATTTTTCTCTGAAGTTCGACCATCCTTCGAAATACTGAGAGTCATCAAGTATTTATAGGGGATTTAGGAGATCAAAGTGGATTGGGATTCCACTCAAGGAAGCTTCCAGAACTCTAAAGTCAGTAGAGACCCGGATTGGTTGATATTCATCAAGAAAAGAGGTTGAAATCGACAAGGGAATGGAATTTTGAGATCCAAGATAAAATTCAAACATGTAAAGGGGATCCCAGATTACATTATTTGCAAAGTTCTTTCATCACAAGGCCTTCCTTAAGATGTAGGACTCGAAATCGTGCTTTATTTTATTTAAATATTGATTCTTATTTAAACTGCGTGTGATTGGGTTTTTTATTAAAGTCCGGTTCATGGAGGATTCGGGAGTGTAAATTTAATTTAATTTATTTATTCTCTCTCTCTCTCTCTCTCTCTCTCTCTCTCTTTCTCTCTCTCTCTCTCTACTCTTTATGTGGAACTACGACGACCTGAGTCTTCCCAATTTAGAAGAAACGTAGGCAACCGCTTGGTGCTGCCATTGCTTTTTTTTTTTTTGTTTAAAAAAACTTTCTATTTTACTCTATCACCTAGAATTGACTCTCACACACGCGCACTCATGATTATAACTGTCATTGCACTACATACCATTGATAAACCCGGGACCCACACTAAGGACGGATGACGGTAATCACCTAATCGTCGGTCTCTCCGAAGTTGGATCATCCCACTTTGCATCTTCAATCCATCTAGATTGTCATATCGCGAGGAGCCTAGCCTTCCAGCCCTGCATCAACCACATATCATGTAGATTTACTTTTTAGGACACTCCGTGACCGCTCGGTTTGATCTTGGAGTCTTTGTAATCCCTTGTCAAGATCTTTTTTCTGCAATAAGCCATGTAAAAGAAATCAATAAATTGTCGCTTCGGATTTGTCCCTTCAAAAATGTCCCTATAATTGTCCCTTCGGATTTGCCTCTAAAGAGAAAAATTTCTTACCAAATTTATTGCATAAAACTTGATGTTACTTGAGATAACTTTGACCCCTAGGTCCTTAGGTTTGGATTTTGAATGTTACAAATCCCCATAATGGATTTTTCGTCCGACCAAAATTAAGATTAAAATCAGAAAAAATGTGACTTCAAGTGGTGTTGTCTCGCGCGAGACTACTTGTCCCGTGCGAGACAAGTGTTCTGCGTGTTTTGGCCAAAACCTTCAAGCCTTCATACACCCTATTAATTCGACTTGTTGGGATCGATCATGGTTTAACACAGTTGCTACACATCTAGGTTCATCGCCAATGCTCGACACAATGTCTACTTCTCCTTCTGTCACCGAGGCCGAAATCAAGGAAACTAAGGCCGAACTCATCGAAGCCGTGCTTAGGATGGATGAACAAAGTAAGAAAATTGATGAGCGAATTGCCCAAATAGCCGCTCTCATACAAGAGCTCCACGAGATGAAAGTCGAGAAAGGAAGAAAGCAAAAGAAGAAAGATGGATCCTCCTCCGATAAAGAGGAATCCTACCCCAAGAAGAATAGAAAAACCAAGAAGTCAAGAAAGAAAGAGGAAGAATCCGATTCATCCTCTTTCTCATCCTCCTCCGATGATGAGGGACATATCTTCAAGGGTACTAAGACCAAGAGGGAAGGCAGTGATGAAACTACTAAGCTTGGTAATCATGTTACTAAGAACTACCTTGAGAAGAAATTTGTAATCCTTGACACTTCAAAAGGGTCATTCGTCCCATTTGATCCTGATGCTCTTCAAAAATCTATCACCAAGTTTCCTCGCAAGTACAAGACACCCGATATTGCCAAGTTTAATGGCACTACTTGTCCTCGAGCTCATGTTGAGACCTACACTTGGGCTATGTTTCCAATGGGCGTTGATAACACAATCTTGGCTCAATGCTTTCCTCAAACTTTGGAGGGTGCTGCAAGGGATTGGTACATATTTCTTCCTATGACTACAAGGCTTGACTGGTCGTCGGCATGTTTAGTCTTCCAAAGGCAGTTTGAAGACAACTCCACTTACTGCCCTACTAGAAGGGATCTTGAACAAACCAAACAACATGCAAATGAGTCTTTTGCTGACTTTGCTAGAAGATTGAGACTCAAACTTACCGAAATTGTTGAAAGACCTACTCCCAAAGAGCAAATCCACATCTTCTTCCAATGCCTCCGTGATGAACTTCAAGAGAAGCTCGCCGGTAATTACTTTCGTAGTTTCAATGAACTCCATGAATCTGGAATTAGGATTGATGACTTACTAAAAAGTAAAAAGAAGGAAAGTACTTTTCGCTACAACAAGCCATCCACGAGTAAGGATGCTTCAGTCAATGCTATTGCATTCAACTGCCCCAACACAGGCAAGTATTCTGCTGTTCCTCCTCCCGAAAAGAAAAGGAGGCACTATGACAAACTTGAAGAAATCACTCAAGAAGAACTCTTCGATGTGCTTGTCAAAAATGAGAAGATCAAACCAAGGGAAGGTGGTCCTCCTAGGGATATGGGTCCTAATCATGCTCATCACTTATTCTGCAAGTACCACAACTTCTCCGGCCACGACACTAACACTTGACACCACTTGAAGGACGTCATCCAAGACCTCTTTGACAATGGAGAGTTAGAACGTCCCAACGTCATCACCAATCCTCTCCCTCATAATACATGAAGAAGATGAAGTTCCAAGAAGAAATCTACACTTACCACTTTGGGGCTACAACTATCCTCTCCCTCTCTCTTTTGATAGAAGTAGATTAGGTTTTAAATTTACAAGTATGAACCCAAAGAGTCGTTCTGTCTTTCTAGTACTTCTCAGCTCCTCTAGTTTGTGTCATCTAAACTATCGAGTATGTTTTTAATTTCTCCGTTAATCAAAGTCATTTTATTTTCCTAAACACTTTCCCTAAGGTTGTTCTAACTCATAAGTATCATTTAATTCATACAAAATAATGGACCCTTCATTCCCTAAATCATCGATAAAAAATAAAAAATATATAGAAACTTCTAAACGAGTTTAAGAAGAAAGTTATAATTAGAGGGCTTAAGGGCTAAACATTACCCCTACTGAAAGTCAAAAGTCAACAAACGAAGAAAGTCAAAGGTGCTGCTGTCAACCTTCATTCCAAGAAGAGTGAGGCTACTCGATTCAAAGCTTTGAGAGTAAAAATAAAAAATAAAAAAAAATCTCAAGCTTTCGTCACCCCCACAACAAAGGTGAAACTTCAAATGCATGAAGGACTCTCCCACAAAGAAGAGGAGTCAAGTGATACCAACAAAGGAAATAAAGATTACTCAACAACAAGTGAAGAAAACTTTCAGTACCAATGTTTACCCTTAAGTTATACTAATGATTGGCTTTCTCTTCAAATTTATTTAGAAATTTCTAGATGATGCACGGTTCATTAAAAAGTAGAACAACTTTTCTAGATCTTTGAGCCAAGTAGTGTTTCTTGTTGAGTCTAGGGGCTTCCTGTTAGCCACTCTCATACACAATCTTGAAATCCAGGAATTAAAATTGGGGCTTCCTAACCTTTCCTCCCCCAGTCAATCTCTACTTTAACTCTTTAAAATAATCAAATCTACATTAGGAGCTTTACACGTTGCTTCTCACTCTCATCATTAAAGAGTCCATGCTTGGATCACCTTCCAAAGAATAAAGTCCGTCTCTCCCCAACTAACTTGAGATCTCATTTCTCTCTCCTCAATAAGATTTTTCTCCACTGAGTTCTCTTCGAGTTAACATACTTTTTTCAAAAAAAAAAAAAGGGAAAAAAAAGACGTAAAAGAGATGTCCGCTAGATTGAAAACCTGAAAGGGCGGTTTAGGCATAAACCAGGGTGCGCCACTGGAAAAAAAAAAAGAAAATCAAGGACAAAGGGAGACTATTCTTCAACCTTCTTCATCAAACATCATTCAATCCTCTTCAAATCAAATCAATAAGGAGAGCCTTCTTCGATCATCTTCAAATCAAGAGAGCAGACTCACAAGCCTGTTCACAAAGTCATCTACCGCATTCAAGCAATTTGGGGCTTGAGACAGGAAAGTGACTTGGACATAGAGCCATTACGACAGTCGACAGATATTGTAGTCATTTACCTCCTAGAGGCACGATTCAAAGGAGAATTAAGAATGAAGAATCGCAATAGGCCTAGATGTGTTCACACAGAGTTACTCATCGAAATTCTACAACAATGAAGAAACATTACGGTACTCTTGCACGAGATAGCCTTGCTGACTAGCAACAGATTCTGCATAAACCTGATTTGGTCCCAACTTGTCAAACACAAGTTCACTCATATAGTTCACCGATCTCAAATACAAATCCATACAAATGTCCATACATGTCCATACACCATATACTCATACATAAAAACTCACCACCAAAATGACCAATCGGCCATTTATACGAACAGGCGTAGACACCACCACATAAGTCCAGTTAAACAACTAAAATCTGAAAAATCTATTTGGAATCTTTATGTGATAGCAGGTGCAGAAAGATAAGAATCATTCGGGTCCATCCGAGGCAAGCATGCATATATCCTTGCATTACAGGAGCCAACAGAACCTCCACCTCAATCGACAACTTCAAAGTTTGTGACGACAAAAACGACAACGAAGTCCGTGACCTCGACAACCACAGCGACACTTGTGACCTCAGGTGGAGCATCAATAAAGTCTGTAACCTCAACAACTTCAAATTCCGTGACCTTGGCAACGTCAATAAAGTCTGTGACCTCAGCAACTTTAAAGTCCGTGACTTCGGCAACAATGGCAACGTCAGTGACCTCGGGCTGCGCATCATCAAAAGTAGATATTTTCAGAATTGGGTCAAGTCCTTGATTCATCAGTATGAATTTATCCATAGTTCGAAAGCATTCAAACAACCTCAGCAAAGTCAGTAACCTCGGGCGGCGCACTTCAACAACTTCATCAACAAGCCGGGTATCATCGGAATTGGGTCAAGTCCTTGATTCATCAGTACGATCTTACTTTTGTCTTTCAAATTGGATTTTCAAAAAATGCTTTCAAAATACCTAAAACGGTCTTTTAATTGTTTTGGAGTTGAACTACGTTTGGTCTGATTCTCCGATAGAGATACGTAGGCAGCCGTGCGGCACGACCATCCCAATGTTCAGAATGATGTATTTTCTATCGAAGACATGACTTCTTCCAAATGTCTTGTCGTCGAGGGGCTCTGTAGACACCCCATTCTGAACCAATAAATACATGATTACACTACTCTTCGTCTCTCTTTTGTGTTTTGATGAAAGCATATTAGTTTCGTCATGTTTCGTTAAGTTTTTAACTAACTTTGTTAGTTTTGGACCTAACTGACTAACGGAATAACTGAAGAGGACAGAATGGTCAAATGACTAGTTGTCCCGCGCGGGATATACGTGTCTCGTGCGAGACAACTCCTCTGCAGAATGTGCAGATTCACTTTCCTTCTCAGTTTCAACCTCTTTTCTTGATAAACTATTATCTAATTCGGGTCTCTACTGATCTTAGAGTTCTGGAACCTTCCCTAGGAGGAATCCTAGTCCACTTGAGTCTCCTAATCTTGGTGACCAAGTCATTCATCTCCTATAAATACTTGATGACTTTCAGTATTTCAGAGGACAGATGAGACGACGGTCGAAAGACACAACCCATACAATTTGCTAGTTTATTTCCTTGAAAGACTCCTGCAAATCACTCTAAAACAACTCTCAAATTCGTCCATCAACCTTGTTGATCGATGAACGTCAAGATTCAAGCTTACAATCAAGGCGGAACTCCGTCCAAATCATTTCTCGACTGAGGAAAACCTTTAGAACCACGTTCTAAACCAAATACTTCATAAACACAAGGTAAACTCCTATACTTTTATATTCTTCTTCTCAATCCCTCTAATTGCTTTAAGAGTAGTGTGATCCCATCAAAAGGATTAGCCTAGAGTCCCTTTAATCTATGGAGGTGATCTCGAAGCATACAACTCGACATTCCTAATTAAGAAATTAATTAGGATTTTCTTGTTCTTATTTAATTGTTATATTGTGTTGATTGATAATACTCAATTGGCAAGACCAATCTTCGGATTAGGTGGAATGGGTGCTCCTTGACCTTCCCATCCCATAAATTAACCCCCGAACCTTCAAATCTCTTTAAATTTTCAAAAAGGTTTTTCTTATTGTTTTCCAAAATAAATAAGAGGCATTTACAAAAAACTACTTTAGAAAGATGGAAATTACAAAAAAAAAAAAAAAAAAACCACATAAGTTCGAAATTACAAAAAAATGGTTTTTTTATCAGTTTTTGTCAAACAACTGATAATTTCAGTTATCAGTTGTTTACAACTGATAACTGAAATTATCAGTTGTTTGAAGCACAAATTACTCTTCAAACAAGTGATAATTTCAGTTATCAGTAACTGATAAAAAAAAACAAAAAACAAAAAAGTTTTTGTAAAAAAAGAAAAAAAAAGTAATTTTTTGTAATTTCCCATCTTACATGTTTTTTTTTTTTTGTAAATGCCATCTTTTTTAGTATGTTTTTTGTAATAAACCCAATAAATAATAACTGGCGACTCTGTGTTCATTAAAATCACATCACTACAATATGTAAGAAACGCTGTATCTGATTTTATTGAGGATTTTTATGGTTGATTGGTTAAGGTGGTGGCCGGAATTGGGTGGCCTGAATTAGGTGTTGGACTTGGTGAACGCAATGGGTGGGTGGTGGTTGTTTACCAGTGGGGATGGTGGAATTGGGTGGAAAAGGTATTGCACCATCAATAATGAATTGACATCTATACCCTTCTCTTTTCAAAAATAAATATTTAAAAGTTTCTCACATGACATGAACATGATCAAATTTCGTTAAATTTGTAACGCCGCTAGGGGTTATGGGACAAAGTGAGACTAAAAAAAAATTAGAGTGTTAATTTGGGACAATATTCGATTTGGGGGTGCAAAGTGGGGTGGGGTTGCCTGTATAATTTGGGGGATAACTTATTTTGGCCTTTTTGTCTTCGATCTGTGTTGAAATTTCAAGATAATTAGCTTCTTCACTTGGGTTTTCAATTTCACTGCAAGTTTTGGTCATCCTTTTCCTCTGATTGTTATCTACATTTTGATGTTGATAGTTCATGTTTGTATGTAGGTAATGTATGAATTTTCTTTCTGTTTGGTTTGTTGAGAAATTTTAAGCTATGTAATTGATGAATGTTGATTTGACTGCCTAAATTTGGACCCAATTTAGCTTTCTACTCATCTTTTCCCTACCTATTATTGAGCTGATTTTTTTTTTGTTAATATTATGCAAATTAATACTAACTAGTCTAATACCCTTGTCTTAAACGCACGAATAAAAAAGTTTGACAAATATGACAAACTAAAATATAAGAGTTATTATAACTATAAAGATTAATTTAGGAAATTGTTTTTTAAAATTAAGTTTATTCAACAAATATATATATACTGAAACTAATAATAATAAAAAATACAAATTTTGAAAAATTTACATGTATACAATATTTATGGTTTCATTCACATTGTTTCTCTCGTCGCATATTAAAATCATCAATCGAGCACAGTTGGCTATCCTAGACAAAACAATATACAACTAACCACAATTAAAAATAGATTTTTTTAGAAACAAACAATATTATTAAGTGATTGACCATTTTCTTTGTTTGTCATTTCGTATGATACAATCAACAGAAACTGTCATGGAGTAGTACAACTCTTTTTTTAAAAAAGAAAAAAAAAATGACTACCAACAATTAATCCCAATATTCCATCTTTTTAGGCCTATAAACATGCATTAATATATTTATTTCATAATGCTCCATCCATTTTCAAAATCAATGTCCACTTATTATAAAATTATGACCTAAATATGCACTTTCTATAAAAAAGTATTGTAGTTTTTGTGCAAAAATAATAATATGGCTATATTTCTTGAAGTCGGAATAAACATGGTACTTGAAATTTTTTTTTTTAACTCGTGAAAAGTAAAAAAAAAACAATTAGTTTAGGACAGAGCGTAATAACTAATACAAAATACTATAATTATTAAACTAAACATTGATGAGAATAAATAAATTATTTTTTTAATAATAAATTTAATATTTGTGAGATTATAAGAAAGTATATAAGCAAAAAAATGAATTTCTAATTTTAATTGAGACTAAATATTAAAAATTAAAAATAAATATAATCATCGTATATAAATAAATAAATATTTATTAGTTGTAAGTTTTTTTGGAAAAGAGTAAGTTTTAACACGTAAAAATAAAATATAAAAATGTGGGATTAAAATACGGTACAAGAATATGATAAAAAATATGAATTTTGTTTATCAACAAAATTTCTCTTTCATTTATATAATTGTTTTGAAGAAATATAGTAATTACAAAATTACCGTATATGTTATCATTTTTGTTAAACTCTAATTTTGGTAATTTCATATACTCCCTCCGCCCCAGATTAGTGTGGATTTATTTCCCTTTTGATTCGTTCCACGTGAGTGTGGACTGTCAAAAATGACAAAGAATCTTTACTATTCTACCAACTCATTCTCTCTCCTACTTTACTTTTACACTCACAACACCAATCAATTTACTATTTCTCCCACTCATTCTCTCTCCTATTTAATTTTTCATACTCACAAACACCTCCTTCCACTATTTATCTCTCTTACTTTTTCTTAATTTGTGTGCCAAAAATTTTGATCCACACTAATATGGGGCGGAGAGAGTATACCATTAGATTCACTTTGACCAAAAAAAAAAAAAAATTGAATATTTCAATGAAATCTAAAAGTTGTGAATAAGAGTATTTTTGATGATTTCGATAATTTTTTTAGATAACTAATTTTCCTGTAAATATTGATCAAAGTACAATTAAAGTACAATTAAAATGATTGTTTTGATCAAAATCATTTCATTTGATTTGAAATGAGACAAAGGAAGTATATACTTCCTTCGTCCCAATAAAAGCTGTCCAATTTTGAATTGCACGCAAATTAAGAAAATGAGGGAGAAGTAAAAATGTTGTGAGTGTAATTTAAAAATAGAAGAAAGAATGAGTGGAGGGAATGGTAAATTATAATAGTGTTGTGAGTATTAAAATAATGTAGGAGAGAGAATGAGTGGAGGGAATAGTAAAGATTCATTTGTCAAAAAAGAAAAGTGAAAGCTATTAACGGGACACCCAAAATGGCAAAATGGGAAGCTACTATTGAGACGGAGATAGTATATATATAAGATCAAAACTCACATACTACTGTCCAGTTTTAAATTTAATAAAAAACAACAAAATAAAAAATAATTTGAAAAAAGGCATCAATCAAACATTATTAAAGAGTAGTAATAGTGAATAAGTTCAAATAATACATTGCCTACACCCACACATCTGACACCTCTCCGCCTCCTCCGATTATACCTTCGCCTTCCTTTGGTTCGCCATTACTGTGTTATCAGTACAATGTCGCCTGCTACTTCTTTATCTCCTTCGGATAGTGTTTGTCGAAATTCCATTCCCCCTCTTGTTTTGGAGCTAAATATGGAAAACAAATTGTTCAATTTTGGTTTTTGGGGTTACGGTAATGTTTGTTATTAACTCAGATCTGAAAATTTATTCTTGAATTTGCGACAGTTGGTGTTGCTAGAGGTGATTGACGATGGTGACATTAGCGTATTATTTAAAATTGATGGTGGCGACAACAAAGGTGGTGGTTCAATAATGGTAGCACAATTTTTTTTTACTTGCTTTTGTATAATGAAGGTTGGTGGCAGGTTGTAGGTTGTGATAGTTTGGTGATGGTGCTGTTACTAAATATAAACTCTGGATTTGCACTACGAGTGATTTACCAAAGCTTGTATTTTTGTTTTTGATAACCACACCCCATATGCCTGCCATTGATTTTGTTAGTTATCCCAATTCTTTTTCGGTGGACGTACGGCGCAAGCACTAGTAGGCTCACTATGTAATTTATCAAACAAAACATAATCATCACAAAGCCAAAGTGAAGTGGGGAGTTAATTAAACTAGATGACCTCTTCAATCATGTCAATGTGGGACTCACTTAGGCAGTGTCCAAATCATTTCATTGCAAGGTCTAAAATTATGATTATAGGGTTGTTGCTAGCTTTTTGTGGGTTTGGGTATGGATTAGGAACGGCCAAAATTGGTTTCGGGCCCGATTTCGATTCGAAATCGTCGATTCTGGTTTGGTAAAAGGGTGAACCTCAATCGGTTCTTGCTTAACCCGGATCCGGTTTCAGTTACCACAATCCGGTTCCGATACGGTTTCGATTCCGGTGCGGTTCCATTTCGGTTCCGGTCAATAATGAATAAAGAAGCTAAAAATTATTGAAAAACAAGGAATTTCCAGTCCGGTTCCGATTCCGGTCCGGTTCACCATTTATGTGAACCTTAACCGGCCCTTATCCAAAACGGTTCCGATTACCTCGGTTTCGATTTTCGTGGCGGTTCATGGCGGTTCCGGACTTTTCCGGTCCGGTTTCGGTCCGATTTTTCGGTTCCGATCCGGTTCCGATCCGATTTGGCCATCCCTAGTACGGATGTTCACTTTCCCTATTGATTCTGATTCGGTGTTTGTTAAAATTTTGAAAATTTAGCATCAGATCAATATTTCGTTTTTGTAAAAATTTAGGAACATAATCAGACCATTACATTATAGGATCGATCCTATCAATCCTGTTATAATGGTCCAGTTTCGCCCGTTATACAAATTACAATATAATATACTCCCTCCGTCCCACGTTAGTTGAGACTTCTTTCCCTTTTGGGTCGTCCCACGTTAGTTGAGACTGCCCAAAATGGCAAAGGAATCTTCACTATTTACCCCACTCATTCTCTCTCCTATTTCACTTTTACACTCACAACATTCTCTCTCCTAACTATTCATCCCACTCATTCTCTCTCCTATTTAATTTTTCATACTCACAACATTTTCTTTCACTTTTTCTCTCACTTACTTTTCCTTAATTGGTGTGCCCAAAAAGTTAGTCTCAACTAACGTGGGACGGAGGGAGTAATTTTTTACAATAATAAAAACAAAAATTCAAATAAATATCATCACTAGTTACATCAACAAAAAAATAAAAAAATAAACAGTCACAAATATTCAACATTCAAAACACAACATAGACACCATTAATTGTTCACCTTCAAAATTAACTACAAAAATAAAATAAAAATGAAAACTAAAAGCTAAAGATTGCAACATTAAGTCGACTATGCCACATTCAAGTTTCAACTTTGCTACACGATTAATTGATGCATAAACACAAAACTAACAAACAAAAAAAAAAGAAATATAAATATTGAAAGTTTCGTGTAGCTAGGAAGCTTCAAACAACTCAACAGTCCACGGATGTGAGTACAGATGTGTCCCACAACTATCCACACATGCACAAATAATGCAGCGAAATAAAAGAATAACACAAGAGTTATATACGTTCACTGGTTTTGATCCCAGCAAACTAGGCTTATGCCCAAAAAAAATTCACTATTAAAAATTGTGTTGCTTTTAAAAACACAAATAAGTGAAAACTAAAATACGAAAATACTAAACAAGTTCTAATCACCTTCTATGACAAGAACAGACTCTCTTTCCCAAGTAGACTCTATTCCAATCAGAAGTAAAACAAAGAACTTGACAAAAACCTAGATGTGAGTTCGGATGTAAGGCACAACCTTCACTCACAACCTAAATTAATAATGTTGAAATCGTGAATCACAACTATGTATTGTCTCTCAAATTCACTCCAAAGCCGTGTCTCCTCTTGTGCTGATCACTTTGTATTTATATGCACCTTGTGAGGATCTTCACGAAATCAACCACTTTCCTTTTGTGAGTTTCCAAATCATACAAGGAAACATGAAGCACACTCACAAGGAAATATCTTTTGTTAGTAGGTTAGTCCTAATATAAATATATGTACATAAATAAAAAATATTTACAATATTAACAAATATATAAATCTTTCATGAAAGTCCCAAAATCAACTTACCATTTTTGATATTGATTCGAAATAAGAAAACACATTGTTTCCTAAAAACACACTCTTTCAATCTCCCCTTATTTTGGACTTTCTGGTCAAAACCAAGGATTTATGATGATCAAACTATGATCAATATTTTCAGAAATGAAAACTCCCCCTGAATGGATGTGTGTGCAGATGTGTCTACACATCCGCACAAAACTGCATAGAACAGATTAGCACTAAAAACTGCAGTTCAACAAATATAATTAAAATCAACCATTCAGCATCAGTTTAGGATTACAGACCATTGTTTAAACTAATAAAATATTAAAACATAAATTAAAATTGTTTTGGAAACCATCACAAACTAAAGCAAAAATGAACTTAATCTCCCCTTTAGATCAAAGATCCCGTTTTCTACAAGATGAGTAATCAGGAGCAGCAGCAGCAGGATCAGCATCAGCACCAGCACCAGCACCAGTTTCTTCTCCCGATTTTTGAACAGAAATAGTAGCATGCCACCTTAGGAGTCTGTCTTTGAGAGCTTTGAGGTTGTTAGCATGGAATTGAGAGGCTTGCATTTGAGTGGACAGGGCTGAGGTGAGGGCTTCAGCAGTAGCTATTTCATCATCCAGTTCCTGCATTTGTGCTTCAAAGGGATTCACAAATGTGTGGCTGGATATGCCCACATCTGGCATAGAAATTTCAGGAACAACTCCCAATGGGAGACCAACAAACCTCTATTTTTCATCCAACAAGGTTTTGGATCCTTTAAACAAATCAAACTTATCAATCCTAGCTTCTCCTTTTTCAGCCTTTACACCTTGGGCAATCAGAATTTGAGAAATGAGAGAGGGATAGGGAAGAGACCATTTTTTTAAATGGGTATTTACAGTACCCACAGATCTTTCTAAAAATTAACTCTCCAAAATTGATTTTCTTCTTAGCACCCAACCTATAGAGCAGATCAGCTTGAACTCTAGTGACAAAGGTTTTATTGTTGGAGGGGCAGAGGTTGGCAGTTAGGATGGAATGGAGAAAGCAATAAAAAGAAGTGAGTTAACCACTTCCTAAATCTTTTGGCTTAATGGGCCAAGAAGGTACTTTCCAATGGGTAATGGTAGAAACAAGCTCATCTTCAGAGACCACACAAGGTTCATCATAACCTCCCTTAAGCCCTAAAATATCATTGATGATTGAGGGTGAAAAGATGAAAAAATTTCCTCTAACATACACAGTATGGAACATGGGGGAAGAGGGTTTGTCTAATCCTTTGGATAGGTTAGCATAAAATTCATGAACCAGCTTGGGAAGGAAGGGTATTGGGTGATCAATAGTCAGGTATAAACCACTCTCCACAAAAAAATTATCTAGACCCAATTTAGAGAAGGTTACCTTGTCTCTCTTCATCTCCAAAATAAAAGGCTTTATTAACTATTTGACCCAGCCTATCAGAGGCATTAGCAGATAAAAACTTAGATGAAATGGGTTTTAAAGCAGTAGAGATAGTGAGGGTTTAGAAATACCCTTTTGAGCTTTCTGCTTGGTAGATGTGCGTTTGGATGTGTGCACATCTGCAGGCACATCGTTTGGAGGTGAGAGCACCTTTTCAGTTGCAGCCTCAGGCTCTTCATCAGAGGGGGCATCAAGGGATTGATCTTCCTATTCTTGGTCAAACTCTTCATGACCCAGCTTGTAGTTTTCATCCTCAGCAGTGTCATCACTGTCATAGCTTTCTTCAGAATCCTCAGCTTCTTCAACAATGGGCTCTGAATCAGCTTCAGCAACCTTTTTCTTTCCCTTAAGCTCCATGAGAATGTTGGCAAGGGGTTCCTCACCTTTGTCAGCTGGAGGAGTAGCAACAGGTGGAGCATTTGGCTTTCTTGTCCTGGTCAGTTGTTTTTCTTCCTCTTCTTCCTCATCATCATCACAAGCAGTGGTTGTGGTTGGCTTGCCTCCAGGCTTCTTCAAATTTTTGGCCTTATCAGCCTCAGAGAGCCTTCTTACCCTATGAGATCTTCGTATATTTCTGGGGGTTACAGGATTGAAAAGGTTCCCCTTTGGTTTAGAGGTGGGTAACTTTCTCTTTTTGGTTGAGGGGGTTTCCAAAGGTGAAACAGGGGCCACAGTTGATGGTTCAACAGTTGGTTGATTAACAGGAGATGGAGGAGGAATAGGGATATTTGGGGATAATGGAGCAACAGAGGTTTCCAATGTAGGGGAATTAGAGGGAGGAGTTTCCATTGAAGAATCAGACGAGGATGATGGAGAGGGTACCTCGACGAAGAAACTAGGTTTAGCAGGTTGATCAACAATGGGAGTAGCAGCAGTAGTGACTGAAATTGGCTCTATGTCGAGCACGTCTTCATCACGAATTTATTTAATAGACGCCATTGATTCTGCAAAAGCTCGTTAGGTAGAATAAGAGAAAGAGAGATTAATGATGTGTGTGCATGTGAGCAATTATGGGAGAAGGAGAAAGAGATTTAACAAAGGTTTAAGGTGATGGGACGGACGTGAGGGCAATTAAATACACACAACTCCCCCTTTCCAATTGAATTAAGGAATTCTTCTCCAAAAAGGTCTCACACAGCCAAAAATTTTCACAAAGATCCTCCAACGGCTATAACCCTTTGATATTTCCACACACAACAAATCTCGAAAAAATAGGAATTGGAATAAATCAAAATTTTGCCAACATTTTATGGAAACAAAAGTCACTTCAGCCATATTTTTTTCAACTGAATCCCTTTTAAAATTGCCCTTCCTTTTCCAATAAGGATTGATACACACCTTTTCTTTTCATGGGAGATTTTAGAAAACAAAAACATGTTAAATCAAAGAATAAATTAAGAATGAAAATAAATTAACTAGCATATTTATAAAGCTCCCTATATGACCTAATATGCAGAATGACTAGCATGATGCAATCACACAGGTGAAGGGAAAAGATCTCAGCACACACATGTGGCATAGGATGTGAGTCACATTTGGGGACACATTTAGATCACAAAAAGTCAATGAGCAATAATCCAATCTGCACAGCCTCTAGGATGCATCCACCCATTTTTTATTGTGGATGTTTGCATTTTGAGTAGCTTTCACTTTTCTTGAATCCCAAAGATAGCCCTTTTTTCCAATGATCTTATCAAGTTTGATTTCAAGATTTCTTATGAGAATCACTTGATCACAATGGTTTGGCTTCATACTGAGGGCGAAGCAGTTGTTTCTCATTGATTTTTAAGGCATCCACTGTAAGATATCTAATAATATTATATCATGTTATCAAAAGACAACAAGAACAGGAAATGCCCACAATTAAGTGATCAGAAAATGTCAAAGATGAAAACTCACAAGTGACCACACTGAGATATTTCTTGCAAATGCATGATATATAATTTTTTTCAGTTAGATAATATACAGATGTGTTAGAGGATGCATGCACATTTTGGCACACAACCTTAAATATCACACAAGCCAAGAGAATTCCTCAAGGAGGAAAATCTCTCCAAATCTAATGCCTTTGTAAATATATCAGCCAATTGATTTTCAGTCCCAACAAATTTCAGACACACAGTTTTTTGTTCTACAAGATCTCTAATGAAATGATGTCTAATATCAAAGTGTTTTGTTCTAGAATGTTGGACATGATTTTTAGATAAGTCTAAGTCATTTTTGTTTTCACAAAAAGAAGTCAAAATTTTGCTATTCAATCCATAGTCTTTCAGCATTTGATTCATCCATAGCAGTTGTATGCAGCAACTTCCAAGGGCTACATATTCAGCCTCTGCAGTGGATAAGGACACACAATTCTGCTTCCTACTGTACCAAGAGATAAGGTTGTTCCCTAGGTAGAAAATCCACCTGTAGTACTCTTCATATCATCATTATTTCCAGCCCAATCTGAGTCTGTAAAGCCAACCAAATTGGTGTTTGTCTCCTTGGAGTAGTACAGTCCTAGGTTCACAGTCCCACTCACATATCTGATTATTCTTTTCAAGGCTTTAAGATGGGACACCTTTGGATTAGCTTGATATCTTGCACAGAGACACACACTATACATGATGTCTGGTCGACATGCAGTGAGGTATAAAAGACTTCCTATCATGCTTCTGCACAAGGTCTGGTCTACACTCTCACCATCTGAGTCATGGCTCAGCTTTTGGGAAGATCCCATTGGTGTTTTGAGGTGTGAGGAGTGTTCAAGCTCAATTTTTTTCACAAGATTCTTGACATATTTGGACTGAGAGATGAACATACCATCTTTGAATTGCTTTATCTGTAGGCCTAGAAAATAGTTCAACTCTCCTACCATACTCATTTCAAATGTGGAGGTCATGCTTTCCACAAAATCAGTTAACATAGAGTCAAAATTTGAACCAAACACAATATCATCCACATAGTTTTGTGCCACAAGAATTTCCTTTTTATTTTTCCTCACAAACAAAGTTTTGTCTACCTCACCTCTCTTAAATCCTAGGTGAAGCAAATGGTCAGTCAACCTACCATACCAAGCTCTAGGGGCTTGCTTTAGCCCATACAGAGTTTTCTTCAATTTATACACATGGTTAGGATACTTGGAATCCATAAAACTTTTAGGTTGTTCAACATAGGCTTTCTCATTCAATACCCCATTTAGAAAGGCACTCTTAACATCCATTTGATGAAGAGTAAGCTTGAGGCAGCAAGAAATGGCCAACAAGAGTCTAATGGACTCAATTATTGCAACAGGAGCAAAAGTTTCCTCAAAATCTATTCCTTCAATTTGGGTATAACCTTGAGCAACTAGCATAGCTTATTCCTAGTAATCACTCCCTTCTCATCAGTTTTGTTTTTGAAAATCCATTTGGTTCTTATGAAATTTCCATGAGAGGGCCTAGGTACAAGGGTCCAAACCTCATTCTTTTCAAATTGAATCAACTCTTCTTGCATAGCAAGAACCAGTCAGCATCTTTCAGTGCTTCAGTGATATTCTTAGGTTCAATCTTTGAAACAAAGCAAGTAAAAATTTACCTGGGAGTATGCTGATGAGAAACTCCACAAACCAGCCAGCTTTTTATAGTCTACCTTGTCTTTCTACCTTGTTCTCACTTGAGCATGCACATCTCCCACAACTTGTGTAGTGGGGTGGTTCTTCTTGATTTTAGAGGGAATGTCCCTTGATCTATCCACACACCCATCAGCATTATCTTCTGGAGCTTCATCCTGATCAGATTCAGAGGAACTGTCCTCAGTTTCAGGATTTTGAGTGGATGTGGGAGCAGATGTGGGCTCAAATGTGGATGCAGATGTGTCCACATCCTTGGTTACATTCTTTGTTGTTTCAACAGGTGTGTCAGTTCTGGAAGTTTCTGTTGGTTCTCCAGTACCTGTTTCTGTATCTTTCCAGTCCAGTAAGCAACCTGAAACATCATCCTCAGCAGTCTTGAGGTTAAGATCAAGTGAGTCATCAAAAATAACATTAGCATATTCCATAATGGTTTTTGTTTTTAGATTAAAAACTCTGTAAGCTCTACTATTGGTGGAGTATCCCATTAAAATTTCTTTATCACTCTTTGAATCAAATTTGGACAAGTATTCCCTATCATTAAAAATGTAGCATATACATCCAAACACATGAAAGTACTTCAAGGTGGGTTTCTTACCAAGAAGGATTTGATATGGAGTTACATTACTACCAATCCTAAGAAACACTCTATTGCCAATGTGACAGGCAGTGTTCAATGCTTCTGCCCAAAATTTCTTGGACAGATTTTTAAAACTGAGCATAACCCTAGCCATTTCTTGCAAAGTTCTATTCTTCCTTTCTGCAATTCCATTTTGCTGTGGAGTGATTGGTGCAGAAAATTCATGTGTGATTCCCTTGGAGTTACAGAAGGTAGTGAACATAGAGTTCTCATATTCAGTGTCATGATCAGATCTAATCCTCACAATCTTAAGACCATAAAGATTCCTAACCCTTTTGTACCAAATTTTGAATTCTCCAATAGTTTCAGATTACTCTCTTAAAAATATCACCCAAGTATACCTAGAGTAATCATCAATACACACCAAGGCATACTTTTTCCTACCAAAGCTTTCTACTTCAATAGGTTCCATCAAGTCAGTATGAATCAGTTTTAAACACCTAGATGTGGAGCATTGTTGGACCTTTTTGTGTGATGCTTTTGTTTGTTTTCTCTTTTGACATGAACCACAGACATCATTGTTCTTGAATTTCAGCTTAAGGAGGTCCTTAACAGCTTTAAACCTTTGAAGCTCTTCCATTGTTCTGCAGCTAGCATGCCCTAATTTTTGGTGCCACATATTGACATCATTAGCTTTTGAGCTTAGGCATGAAAGATTGTCACCAAATTGGTAACAATTATCAGAAGACCTAGGACCAGTGAACACACACTTATTATCTTTATCAAATACCTCACACAAGTGTTTGTCAAATTTCACATAGAGGTCATCATCACATAACTGACTGATGCTAATTAGGTTGGCTTTCAAGCCTTCCACATGGTATACATTGTGCAATTTTGGGAGACCCTTGACATCTAGGGTTCCTATCCCAACAATTTTGCCTTGAGCACCACCACCAAAGTTCACCTTTCCCCCCACAGATTAATTCATAGTCAATTAGAACAGCTTGGTTCCCAGTCATGTGCCTAGAGCACCCACTATCAAAATATCAAGAACCAGAGACACTACTCTTGAGGGAAGAGTAAACAACATTTCAGGTAGCACTTATTTTGGCCACCCACTGCTTTTCAGCTTTCTTTTTGTGGTGCAGAGGTCTCAGCTTGCTTGGATGTGTGTTCGGATGTGTATACATCTTTTCACACATCTGAGACTGATTATTATAACCAGATTTTTTATCAGCCTTTAATTTGTAATAGAAGGGTCTAATGTGCCCAGGAGCAAAGCAGTAATGGCAAATGTAGTGCCTTCTCCTTGGCTTTTTCTCAAAAAAGGATTTTTCTTTAAAAATGGGATTTTCCACAGTTTTTGAAGTAGAAGCCTCACATCCCTGCTTTACAAATTATCCTTGATCAAAACCTAAAACAATTTTATTGAGTTGACCCATAGAAATAGCTTCATCAAGTTTCATTTTACTTTTGTTTAACTTGGAAAAAGTGTTGGTGTAATGCCCTAGGCTATAGTTATGTTTGACTTGAACCGTTATGTATCATCTTTATTATTTATTATAGAGCGCATTTATTCTGTTCATTATATGTTTACATATTTATTATATTGAACTGCGTCCCTAGTTGTTGTGAACAATTAGTATAAGTTGGTAATGGATAATCATAGAGATGATTATAAGCATGGAGATGCACATTACACTTATGGATAATTGCTAGAGAACAAGTATTGGACTTGACCTACTTATGAGATTTATGACATGGTCTGTTGTCATGATTAAATCTCATGATAGTCGTGTTATTGAATCCTTAGTACCTGAGATTATCATCGTCTTCCACACGACGAAGATCGTGTTTGATATAGTCTAACACTATCTTTAATCGGATAGCAATAAGGGATATGTTAGCACGTTTGGATTCATGTAGGAAAGAATGATAAGTCAATATGGAATTTGTCCCTCTTATGAAGAGAGATGTTTGCTTGGGCCCCTCGATGAATGATGTTGATGAAATGTGTGGCCACACTCGTGTTCAATTGGACATCGTGGACAAAGGGATTATGACATTGGATCTATCAAGGAATCAAGCTTTGATGTTATATTTAATTGGGTGGACATAATGATTTGCTAGAAGTCACTTATGTCTTGTGAGGTTGATGTTTCAACTCACTACCAACATAAAATATAATTCCTAAAGGGTCACACACAAAAGAACGAATTTGATTCAAGCTGAAAATTGGAAATTTTGGGTTCTGGCACGACTCGTGACCAGGAGCACGACTCGTGCCCTAGGTCACGACTCGTGCCAAGGATAACGACTCGTGACAAAGGCTGAGACACGACTTGTGTTTTGGTTCGTTTTGATCAGAACGAGTTGGGGCTTGGGGAACGACTCGTGAGCACGAGTGGAATGCAAAGGGCACGACTCGTGCCAATTGGCACGACTCGTGCCAAGGCCGAAAATCGTGTCCGTACAATTTTCCTTTGCTAGGAAGGTTTTGGTGTTTTACAAGGTTTCTACCCTAATTGTTAGGGGATTTATATGAGATATAAATACAACCTTGCAGCCATAATTTTCCTCTCTCTCACATCATAATCCAAGGTTTATGAAACTCTAGATTTTGATTTTGATTTTGAATCAAAAGTCCCAAATTGTTCCATAGTTTTGGATTTGATTATTGAATATTGATTCAATAATCAAGAGGATCATCTAGCAATCCATCAAGAAGGTGTTCTTGAATTCGTTCGCGTGTGGATTACCGATAGAGGGTGATAGGTTAATCACCAAGAGCTTGAAGACTTCCGTTCGTTGATTCATCACAAGATTTTGAACAAGGTAGAAGAAGATCTGTTTCGATATCAAAATTCCAAGGTTTGAATTTTGTGATCTACTTTGTTAAACTTCATCGCATTCAAGGTATGTAAATTCTATCTCATATAAATTTCTAATCTTTTCATGCTAGACAGATCTTAGGGCTAGTGTTTTGATGTTATTTGTAAGTCTTCCGCTGCGTTTGTAACCCCAAAACCCAACAGTGGTATCAGAGCCCTGTCTTGCCATGATTAGGATTGAAATTGCATGCTAGATTTAATGTGATTATTTGCTACCATGTGATATGAAATAGATCTAGATTCCATGTGTTTTCTTTCTATGAAAAATAAGTATATGAGATATACCATGTTCATGATTTATGATAAATTGATTAAATTAGTTTATCACATAGGTTAAAGATTTGTTTAATATGATTAAATTAAATTTGTAATTTCTCAAAATTGAGTCAAAGTGTTTGTATGAAATTTTGTGAAGCCCTATGTTCATGATTATGTTCACATGAGATCTATGTTACAACCATGCGATGTTTGTTACATGTTGAAAACCTTCTAAATATTTAAATCTTATGCCATTC
Source organism: Adenophora triphylla var. japonica (assembly GCA_022495995.1). Lineage (NCBI taxonomy): Eukaryota > Viridiplantae > Streptophyta > Magnoliopsida > Asterales > Campanulaceae > Adenophora > Adenophora triphylla. Next base: position 352,109 of record JAFEMH010001744.1, on the reverse strand, counting down.
CTTGATTAGAACACTTGTGAAATTTTAGGGTATTTTGATGTGGTGCATCATTATATCTTAATTTGTGATCAAGATGAGATTATGGTTGATGTAGTTTTGGCCATAGTCAAGTGCATCGTTCCATGTCTTATACGTTTGAAAAAGGTTTTGATTTAATTGGTGCTTTCAAATAAGATTTGACCCAAGGCATAGATGAGATTTAAAACATGTTTTTGACATATGATGTCTAAGGAAAATCTCATAAAAGTTATAAGAGTCATATAGTGATATGATTGATGTTTCTACCTAAATAGTTTGATTTCGGGTATTAGCTCAGTTAAATCGGAATTAAGTGAAATATGGATCTTAGCCTACTATGATTATATGATACATGTTTGTATTTGAAGGTGTATAATTTAGTGAGAGTATTTATAAAATACATTATTTGCTCTTAGATGATAAATGTGTTGATATTGATATATGTTTATATTGTTTGCATATTTTATTGTAGAATGGCTACACACAATAATCAACCCCTGTCACTGCGATCAGTCCTTGAGAAGGACAAGCTTGAGGAGAACGGTACAAACTATTCAGATTGGATCAGAAGCCTTATAATTGTTCTAAAGTAAGAGAAGAAACTGTACGTTCTCAATGAACCCATTCCACCTCAACCTGTTCCAAATGCTTCTAGGGCTTATAGGGATGCACATAAGAAACATAATGATGATTCTATGGATGTTGCATGCCTTATGCAAGACACTATGTCTAAGGCTCTTCAGAAGGACCTTGAGCACATAGATGCAGCATTTGATCTTACTGAGCGCTTAAAGGAAATGTTCCAAGTGCAAGCAAGAAACGAGAGGTATGATGTGGTTAAGTCCCTAACTGCATGCAAGATGCAAGAAGGGCAATCGGTGGGAGCTCATGTCCTTAAGATGAAGGGTCACATTGAGCGTCTCAATAGGCTTAAAAATTCGTTGAGTTTGGAACTCGCCACGGATTTGATATTAAATTCATTGCCTGAAAGTTATAGTCATTTTATTATGCACTATTACATGACTGGCATGGATAAGAATCTCTCGGAATTGCATGCGATGCTTAAGACCGCAGAGATGAATATCAAGAAGCCTAAAACCGATACTGTGTTAATGGTTAAAAAGGTAAAGGGTTCAAGAAGAATGGCAAAGGTAAAACAAGTGTTGCTAAGCCTAAGGAAAAGGTTGTCATTGCCAAAAAGGCTCCCAAGGCATCTCAAAAGGATGAGGTTTGATACCATTGCCAAGAGGTTGGTCATTGGAAGGGCAACTGCAAGGCTTACAAGGAAGGCCTAAAGGCGAAGAAGGGCAATACGATTGCTCCTGATTCAGGTATCTATATGATAGATATTTTCCTTTCTGTTTCTAGTTCATGGGTATTAGATACCGGATGTGGATCTCACATTTGTTTAAATGTGCAGGGACTGAGAAATAGGAAGCTACTCAAACAAGGTGAAGTTGACCTGCGTGTTGGGAATGGAGCAAGAGTTTTTGCATTAGCCGTAGGGACATATGATGTAACTTTACCTAGTGGCTTAGTACTTGTTTTGAACAATTGTTACTATGTTACAGATTTGAGTAGGAATATTATTTCTGTTTCTTGTTTGGATAATGAGGGATATAATTTTCTTATTAGGAATAAGAAGTTTTATATTTATTTAAATGATATGTTTTATGGTATTGCAAATTCATTTAATGGCCTTTATGTTCTTGATGTTGATGAGAAACAAAATAGTGTTGAAAATGTTTATCATGTGGACAAGAAGTCTAAATCGAATGACGTGAACAACTCGTTCATGTGGCATTGCCGGCTTGGTCATATAAACTAGAAACGCATTTCTAAACTCCACAAAGATGGAATGTTAGACTCACATGATTATGAATCATATGAGATATGTGAATCTTGTTTATTGGGCAAAATGACCAAACCACCCTTCACTAAGAGTAGTGAAAGGGCTAGCGACTTATTGGGCCTTATACATACTGATGTATGCGGACCAATGAGCAGCATTGCTAGGGGAGGATTTCGGTATTTCATTACATTCACCGATGACTTATCTAGATATGGCTATGTCTATCTAATGAAGTCAAAGAGTGAATCGTTTGAGATGTTTAGAACATTTCAAAATGAAGTACAAAATCAACTTGGCAAAACTATTAAAGCACTTCGATCCGATCATGGTGGAGAATATTTGAGCCAAGAGTTTGACAATCATCTCAAAAACTGTGGAATTGTTTCAGAGTTGACTCCACCCGGAACGCCACAATGGAATGGTGTTTTTGAGAGGAGGAATAGAACCCTATTAGATATGGTTCGTTTAATGATGAGTCAAGTAGACCTTCCTATATCCTTTTGGGGACATGCATTAGAGACTGATGCGTTCACACTGAATAGAGTCCCTACTAAATCGGCTTTTAAGACCCCACATGAGATGTGGCATGGAAGAAAACCTAGTTTGTCTTTCATGAGGATTTGGGGCTGCGAAGCTTATGTGAAGAGACTTGTCTCTGATAAGTTAGAACCTAAATCCGACAAAGTTGTTTTCGTTGGTTACCCTAAGGAAACCAAAGGGTATTATTTTTACAACCGCAACGAGAACAAAGTGTTTGTTGCTCGATATGGTGTTTTTCTTGAGAAACAGTTTCTCAATAAAACATCTAGTGGGAGTAAAATTGATCTTGAAGAAGTTCAAAAACCCGAAAATAACATGGAGCCGATAGTAGAGACTGAACCAAGTCTACAAGAAGTTGTGGAACCGGTTCAAGATCCACAAGCCCATCGTAGATCAGATAGGTTACGATCCTCACCCAAGAGATATGAATTTCTCGTGTCGAAAAGTAATGAAGTGGAAGTCATTGAGAATGACGAACCTGTTAGTGTTATGCCCTAGGCCTATGGTTGATAGACTTATGTGTTGACATTATTTATTATTATATGAAAAGTTTATTATTTGATTATTATATATTTTGTATATTTATCTGTAATAATATCCGTCCCTAATTATTAAGTGAATAATTAGTATAAATATTAATGGATAATCATATGATGATTATATGCATAGAGATGCACATTAATTTTATGGGTACTTGTTAGAGAACAAGTGACTCGACTTGACCCGTTTGAGATTTATGTCATGGTCAAATGTCATAATTAAATCTCATATGGTCACTTCATTTAGTCCCTAGACCTGAGATTATCATGACCTTACATATGATGAAAGTCATGTTTGATTTTAGTCAAACGATATCTTAACACGATATCTATAAAGGCTATCGTTGGCATGATCGGATTCATGATGGGAAGGATGATAAATCAAGATGGAATTTGTCCCTCGAAAGAGAGATGTTTTGCTTGGGCCCCTCGATGAGTGATAATGATGAAAGTGTATGGACATATCCCAATACGATTGGATTATCATTATACTCAAGATCGAGAAAGCATTGAACAAGTACAAGTTGACGTGGACCATGACTTGTGTTCAATATAACATCGTGAGACAAAAGGAGAAATGAAAGTGTATCGTTGGAAACGTGAACTCTTATGTTATATTATTTGGGTAGACATAATGGCTTGCTAGAGTCCTCTTTTGTCTTATGAGAGTCGATATGATCGAGCTCATAGCCAACATAATATAATCCTATTGGGTCACACACAACTAGAATGAATTAATTAAACCAGAGGAAGAATGATTGAGATTCCTGATGTGGCTTAGTACATCGCGCGACAGAACTTGTCCATGGGACTCGTCTGGTCGAGCGACACTTCAAGACACAAGAGGCGTTTACAGACTGGTTTCCTAATTTGATTAGGAAACAAATATTAATGCTAAAGTAGTATAAATATAACAGTTTGTCAACCCTAATTGTCTAGCCGAATTTTTGAAAAGAAAATCACAACAAATACTCTCAATATTCTTCAAGGTTTAAAGGATCTAGCAATCATCAAGAAATCGTTCTTGGTCGAAGGTGTGGATACCGAAAGAGGGTCTTCTCTCGTGCAACGATCAAGGCCTAGAGTTCGAAGTTTGTATTCAGAATCACATCAATACATTGTTCGACAGCTCAAGAACGGAAAGTGTTCAAGGTTGGTTATTTCTATTTCATAGGTATTCAAGTTAATTATATAGAACGGATCCTAGGTTCTTTGGGTTTTATGTTATTAGATACTTAATTCCGCTGCGCATGGACCCATAAAACCCAACAGAACCTACTTCCTATCAAGAGGCGATGTCCGATCCCGATTCGGATAAATGGTTAGAAGCCATGAAGTCCGAATTGCAATCCATGTCGAATAATCAAGTTTGGAACTTGATTGAGCCACCCGAAGGTGTAAAAACCATAGGGTGCAAGTGGGTCTTCAAGAAGAAGACCGACATGGATGGGAAGGTGCATACCTATAAGGCTAGGCTTGTAGCAAAGGGATATAGGTAAACTCATGGTGTAGATTATGATGAAACCTTCTCGCCTGTTGCCATGCTTAAGTATGTTAGAATTTTGATTGCCATAGCCGTATATTATGACTATGAGATATGGCAAATGGATGTCAAAACCGCTTTCCTTAATGGAAAACTGCTTGAGGATGTGTATATGACACAACCCGAAGGTTTTGTAGATCCACGAAATTCTAACAAGGTGTGCAAGTTGCAAAGATCCATTTATGGATTGAAGCAAGCTTCTAGGAGTTGGAATCTTCCGTTCGATGAGAAAATCAAAGAGTTTGGTTTTATCAAAAACGAAGATGAACCTTGTGTATACATGAAATTCAGTGGGAGCGTTGTGCTATTTCTCTTGTTGTATGTCGATGATATCTTACTCATTAGAAATGACATTCCTGCGCTTGAGACTATCAAGTCTTGGTTAGGGAAGTATTTCTCAATGAAAGATATGGGTGAAGCCACTTACATCCTTGGTAATAAGATCTATAGAGATAGATCAAAGAGGATGATTGGTTTGAGTCAAAGTACCTACATTGACAAGGTTCTTAGAAGATTCAAAATGGAAAATTCTAAGAGAGGAAACTTGCCAATGGTTCATGGTGTTACTCTTAGTAAGATTCAGTGTCCTAAGACAACTAATGAACGAAAGAGGAAGAATGATATTCCATACACTTCGGCTATTGGTTCTATCATGTACGCTACTATTTGTACTAGACCTGACGTCTCGTATGCTTTGAGCATGACAAGTCATTACCAATCTGATCCGGGTGAGAACCATTGGATGATAGTTAAGATGATCCTAAAGTACTCAAGAAGGACTAAGGATGCATTCTTGGTATTTGGAGGGATGGAAGAAGATCTTGTTGTAAAAGGTTACACAGATGCTAGCTTCCAAACCGACAAAGATGATTTCCGATCGCAGTCGGGATTTGTGTTTATGATTAACGGAGGTGTGATATGTTGGAAGAGTTCCAAGCAGACTACTATTCCCGATTCCACTACTGAGGCCGAATATATAGCAGCATCCGATACAGCTAAGGAGGCAGTTTGGATTAAAAAGTTCATTAGTGACTTGGAAGTTGTTCCAAGTATCACTAATCCGGTAGAACTTTATTGTGACAACAATGGTGCCATTGCGCAAGCAAAGGAACCAAGGTCACACCATAGATCCAAACATATACTTAGAAGTTTCCATCTCATTCGAGAGTTCATTGATCGGGGAGACATTAAGATATGCAAAGTATCAACCGATAATAACATTGGGGATTCGCTTACAAAGCCCCTCGCACAAACTAAGCATGATGGTCATGTGAGGTCCATGGGTATTAGATACATAGATGGAGCCTAGTGCAAGTGGGAGATTGTTGGTGTAATGCCTTAGGCTATAGTTATGTTTGACTTGAACCATTATGTATCATCTTTATTATTTATTATATAGCGCATTTATTCTGTTCATTATATGTTTGCATGTTTATTATATTGAACTACATCCCTAGTTGTTGTGAACAACTAGTATAAGTTGGTAATGGATAATCATAGAGATGATTATATGCATGGAGATGCACATTACACTTATGGATACTTGCTAGAGAACAAGTATTGGACTTAACCTACTTATGAGATTAATGACTTGGTCTGTTGTCATGATTAAATCTCATGATAGTCGTGTTATTGAATCCTTAGTACCTGAGATTATCATCGTCTTCCACATGACGAAGATCGTGTTTGATATAGTCTAACACTATCTTTAATCGGATAGAAATAAGGGCTATGTTAGCACATTTGGATTCATGTAGGGAAGAATGATAAGTTAAGATAGAATTTGTCCCTCTTATGAAGAGAGATGTTTGCTTGGGCCCCTCAATGAATGATGTTGATGAAATGTGTGGCCACACTCAAGTGATTTGATAGAGATCAAATGCATTTGCATTATCAACATATTCGGAATCGAGAAAGCATTGAACGGAATGAGTCGACATAGACCATGACTCATGTTCAATTGGACATCGTGGACAAAGGGATTATGACATTGGATCTATCAAGGAATCAAGCTTTGATGTTATATTTAATTGGGTGGACATAATGATTTGCTAGAAGTCACTTATGTCTTGTGAGGTTGATGTTTCAACTCACTGCCAACATAAAATATAATTCCTAAAGGGTCACACACAAAAGAACGAATTTGATTCAAGCTGAAAATTGGAAATTTTGGGTTCTGGCACGACTCGTGACCAGGAGCACAACTCATGCCCTGGGTCAGGACTCGTGCCAAGGATAACGACTCGTGACAAAGGCTGAGACACGACTTTTGTTTGGGTTCATTTTGATCAGAACGAGTTGGGTCTTGGGGAACGACTCGTGAGCACGAGTGGAATGCAAAGGGCACGACTCGTGCCAAGGCAGAAAATCTTGTCCGTACAGTTTTCCTTTGCTAGGAAGATTTTGGTGTTTTACAAGGTTTCTACCCTAATAGTTAGGGGATTTATATGGGATATAAATATGTTGGGACCGCGACCATCCCCACCACTCCACATTAGTATGATATTATCCGCTTTGGGCCCAGCCCGCACGGATTTGCTCTTGGGTCAATTCCCAAAAGGCCTCATACTAATGAAGTGGGTGGACACCTTTTTATACTAGACAACTCTTCTTTCAATTGCTGATGTGGGACTTGGGTTGATACCCCAACAATCCTCTCCTCAAACTAAGGACCACCTCTAATGAATCTTATACCGCCGCTATTCACTACTTGCGGGACACGCCACCTGATTTATCACCAATATCAGGAAGACTTTTGACACAACGCACATACAGTGCTCCATTCGCGAGGTCACACCACTAAAGGAAATTCCACATCATCCACACACGGTCCACTGTGTCGCGCCCATCCGCTAACCACGGCTCTGATACCAGTTGTTGGGACCGCGACCATCCCCACCTTCCCACATTAGTATGATATTGTCCACTTTGGACCCAGCCCGTATGGATTTGCTCTTGGGTCAATTCCCAAAAGTCCTCATACTAATGAAGTGGGTGGACACCTTATTATACTAGACAACTCTTCTTTCAATTGCCGATGTCGGACTTGGGTTGATACCCCAACAAAATACAACCTTGCAGCCACCACATCATAATCCAAGGTTTATGAAACTCTAGATTTTGATTTTTATTTTGAATCAAAAGTCCCAAATTGTTCCATAGTTTTGGCCTTGATTATTGAATATTGATTCAATAATCAAGAGGATCATCTAGCAATCCATCAAGAAGGTGTTCTTGGATTCGTTCGCGTGTGGATTACCGATAGAGGGTGATAGGTTAATCACCAAGAGCTTGAAGCCTTCCATTCGTTGATTCATCACAAGATTTTGAACAAGGTAGAAGAAGATCCGTTTCGATATCAAAATTCCAAGGCTTGAATTTGTGATCTACTTTGTTAAACTTCATCGCATTCAAGGTATGTAAATTCTATCTCATATAAATTTCTAATATCTTCATGCTAGACAAATCTTAGGGTTAGGGTTTTGATGTTATTTGTAAATCTTTCGCTGCGTTTGTAACCCAAAACCCAACAAAAAGTACTTTCAGCTTTTTCACATTCAATTTTGAATTTTTCAAGTTCAGCTTCTCTTTTGGTTACCAAAACTTCAAGTTTGGCAATGGTATCTTTTTAAACATCATTCTCTTTTGAAAGTATGAACTTTTCATCTTCAAAAATAGCTAATTTATCAGAAAGAGACTTGTTTATCTTAGCAAGTACCTCAATTTTGTCCATTCTTTTTATCTAATCAGCATGCAATTCTTTGTAGGTTGCAAAGAGCTCCTCATAGGGTATGTCCCTATCCTCATCATCAGAATCTCCTTTTACAGAGAAGCAATTAAACATCAGGTCAGATGTGTCACCAGATGTGTTCACATCTCGGACCACATCCACAGTTTTTTCAGGAACTCCTTCTATTTATGCAGAAAAGGCATTAAACATAGAATGACAGTAGATTATAGACATGTTGGCCACTTCTTCTTCATCCTCACTATCACTAAGGGTAGCAGTTAAGCTCATTCCCTTCTTTTTAAGTGTGTTAGCACACTCATTGGCATAGTGATCAAAGCCACAACATGCCCTACATTGTACAGAATCAAACGATTTTTTATTGTCAAAGTTTGGCTTCTTAAACCCATTCTCAGTGCTAGATTTTGGTTTTTCAGCAGCACTGGGAGCAGGTCTATTGGGGAACTTACTCATTCTCTTGTTCTTCAACATAGAACTGAAATTTTTAGAGATAAGTGCCACATCCTCTTCCTCAAGATTAGACTTGTCAATTTCAGAGGACAATTCCACAAGCTCTGTTGGAACAGCAGCAGCACTTTTAAGGGCAAGGCTTACGGACTTGTTCTTTTCTGAGCTTCAAGATTCAGCTCAACACACAGTCAAAATTCCCACAATTTTATCTAAGCCTACAGTGTTGGTGTCATTGGTTTCTTCTATCACAGCCACTTTTATATTGAACCTCTCAGGTAAGGTCCTCAAAATCTTACTCACAAGTCTTGCATTAGAGATTGATTCTCCCAGACTTGTACATTCATTTGAAATTTCATAAATTTTTGCAGCATATGAAACTATGTCCACTGTCTCTTCCATTCTAAGAATTTCAAACCTATCCATTAAGATTCTAAGCCTAGTAGATTTTACACTTGGAATCCCCTCACATTGCATTTGTAAGATATCTCAAGCATTCTTTGCAGTGCTTTCATTAGTGATGGGTTTGTACATATTTCCAGAAACATGGCTGGAAATAGCACCCACTGCTTTCGAATTATAATTAGCAGCATGTATTTCTTCAAGAGTCCACCTCTCTTCAGGTTTCTTCTCAAAGACAGAATCACCACTCCCAGATTCAGGCCTTTTCTCCACAGTAAAAGATTGCCAGGCCACAAGGATACACATCCATGCCCTTTCATCAATACCTTTGATGTAATTACGTATCTTAGACTTCCAAATGGAATAATTTGTGTTTTAACAGGAGGCCTGTTTTGATGATTTTGGCATTCCATTATTATGACTACACTTTCTGGAACAACACTCAGTAATATTTCGAGAGTTGGCTCTGATACCAATTGAAAGTTTCGTGTAGCTAGGAAGCTTCAAGCAACTCAACAGTCCACGGATGTGAGTACAAATGTGTCCCACAACTCTCCACGCATCCACAAATAATGCAGCGGAATAAAAGAATAACACAAGAGTTATATATGTTCACTGGTTTTTTTTATCCCAGCAAACTAGGCTTACTCCCAAAAACTTTTCGCTATTAAAAATTGTATTGCTTTCAAAAACACTAATAAGTGAAAACTAAAATACGAAAATACTAAACAAGTTCTAATCACCTTTTATGACAAGAACAGACTCTCTTTCCCAAGTAGACTCTATTCCAATCAGAAGTAACACAAAAAACTTGACAAAAACCTAGATGTGAGTTCGGATGTAAGGCACAACCTTCACTCACAACCTAAATTAATAATGTTGAAACCATGAATCACAACTATGTATTGTCTCTCAAATTCACTCCAAAGCCGTGTCTCCTCTTGTGCTGATCACTTTGTATTTATATGCACCTTGTGAGGATCTTCACGAAATCAACCACTTTCCTTTTGTGAGTTTTCAAATCCTACAAGGAAACATGAAGCACACTCACAAGAAAATATCTTTTGTTAGTAGGTTAGTCCTAATATATATATATGTACATAAATAAAAGATATTTACAATATTAACAAATATATAAATCTTTCATGAAAGTCTCAAAATCAACTTATCATTTTTTATATTGATTCGAAATAAGAAAACACATTGTTTCATAAAAACACACTCTTAGAAATATATATATATATATATACATACAGTAAAACCTCTATAAATTAATACTCTATAAATTAATAACCTCTTTAAAATAATAAAATCTTCCGGTCCCGACTTGGGCCTTTGTAAAAAATCATCAAATTCGATAAGATAATATAATAATAATTTTTCGGAAAATCCCTTTATAGATATTAGGTCCCAATTAAACTCTAAATTAATAATTCATAAAAATTACAATATAAATATTATGGTAATTTGCTAAAATATGAAGAGTTGTTGCCGCGCTCAAAGCCTCCTTTCTCGTGACCCGTTTCAACGGTATTGAATCATCTTCAGCATCATCATTAGTAGGTTCTTCAATAATTAATTGTATACAATGAATAGTACATGCATCCATGATGCATAATAATTAATTGTATACAATGAATTGATATCATACATGAATATATTTAATTAGTTATAAAATAATTGGTTGATGCATGAATATAATCAATGAATTATATATAAATTTATTTATTTTTAATATATATACACTAAATTTGCTGAATTTAAAAATTCTCTCTTTTAATTAATAAAATATTAATTTATCGATATATTAATATCTCTCTAAATTAATAAAATTTCATGGTCCCAAGGTTATTAATTTATAGAGGTTTTACTTGTATATATATATATATATATATATATATATATATATATATATATATATATATATATATATATATATTATTTTTAGAGGCTTTGACCAATAAGTCCCTCAGATAAATGAAAACGACCAATAAAGCTAGACATTTTCAAAACATACCAATAAGCCCCTGCAATTTTTTTGGACCAAAATACCCCTGGCCACACTCACGCGCCCACCCTCCCATTCCCAGTCAGCGCCCACCCTCCCATTCCCAGTCAAGTCAGCGCCTCTTTCTCTCTCTCTCTCTTTTTTTTTTTTTAAGTATACTATCTCAAAATTTTTAAAATACAATATATTTCTCTCTCCCTATAATCTTTCTCTCTCCTTTTCTATCTCTTCCTTTTTTTTCCTCTTAAATTTTTAAAATACAATATCTCAAAATCTAAAAGTCAAAAAAATAATTCGAAATCACTGTTTTAATCACATCGCCAAGACGAATCAAACAAGTTTACTCATCATATATTTCAAATTTTATAAATAAAATAATTATTTCACTTTTAAAAATCTGAGAAAATCATTTATAAACTGAGAAGTCTATTTCACAGTTTTGATGTAAATAATTGTATAATGATTTTCACATTTATAAACTGAGAAGTCTATTTCACAGTTTTGATATAAATAACTATAACTGAGAAAGTGACCTCAACACTTATAACTATAACTGAGAAATTGACCTCACAGTTGTGCACAAACATAATTCTCAGCTTGGAAATGTGCAAATCATTACACAGTTATGTACAATAACTTTGAAAATCATTACACAGTTATTTACATCAAACTCAACAACCGTGAAACTTGTTCTACAGTTGTCCTAAAGGAATGACACAAAAATAACTGTGAAATGAAATTCACAGTTATGCACAATAACTGTGAAAATCATTACACAGTTATTTACATCAAACCCAACAACCGTGAAACTTGTTATACAGTTGTCCTAAAGGAATGACACAAAAATAACTGTGAAAATCATTACACAGATATTTACATCAAACCCAACAACCGTGAAACTTGTTCTACAGTTGTCCTAAAGGAATGACACAAAAAGAACTGTGAAATGGAATTCACAGTTATGCACAATAACTGTGAAAATCATTACACAGTTATTTACATCAAACCCAACAACTGTGAAACTTGTTCTACAGTTGTCCTAAAGGAATGACACAAAAATAACTGTGAAATGGAATTCACAGTTATGCACAATAACTGTGAAAATCATTACACAGTTATTTACATCAAACCCAACAACTGTGAAACTTGTTCTACAGTTGTCCTAAAGGAATGACATAAGAATAACTGTGAAATGGAATTCACAGTTATGCACAATAACTGTGAAAATCATTACACAGTTATTTACATCAAACCCAACAACCGTGAAACTTGTTCTACAGTTGTCCTAAAGGACTGACATAAAAATGACTGTGAAATGAAATTCACAGTTATGTCCTCTTTATGGCCCCTTCACTCTCATTCCATTCAACCAGATAGGACTCCTAATGTAAAAAAATCAAAATCTGATTTATAACAGCAACATTGGTATGCATGTTATCAGTTTAATAACCAAGTTAACCAACTATATTAGAAAACAAAGAGTAGGGATTGCTGGAGCATCTGCGGCGATAGTAAGAATGGCTAGATCTGATATCCCTGGCATGTGGCCGATATCAAGAGATGATAATATTTTGCTAATCTTCCCTCCGCCATGCAACAAATGCCTGATTCCTCTGTCAGTTACTCTCTTATAGCCTCTGAGACATAAGTAAGTGATTGGTGAACTTCCTTTACCTAGAACAGCCATACCGTTGTCGGTAATGTCAGCCCCACCCAAGTTTAGATAAGTCAGAGTGTAGCGGGATGATATGGTACCCATACAGGAATCTCAAATTCATAGGGATTTCCGGGAACCGAAAACCTCCTTTTTCCGTAGAGTTATCAATCAAGTCACTAACACTCCTGAATCAAAGTTATAAAAGAACAATCAATGATAATGCATAGCTTTAATGACAATTATTTGAGAAATTATGTTTCTGAGAGTTACAGGATCGAAAGATATGTCAATGTCGATATCGCAGGAGGGAGTGGCCCATCAAAATTCAAAAAATATGATGTTAAATAAGTATTCAGACATAAGGTAACACAAGCAGCTAGGCTAGGTAGAATTTAAATGCTTACAATGTATCTACAAATTTCCAGTTGCTTACAATGTCTTCGGGAACTTCTCCAGTGAATTTATTACCTTGGAGAGTACTGTAGCAGTTGATTAATAAAATAAAGAGCCACTACTGAAGGAAATATAAAAGGGAAATCTTTTTCGGTGTATATATCTCCTCATGGATGCAACTATTTACAAATGAAAACTGTAATATCAAAATTTACATACACATGAACCAGCTTTTGTAGTTGCTTAAAGATCGGGGGCAATGGACCATTCAATTTATTGTTCTCTAAAACCCTGCAAAAATAACACAGGTCAAGATTAACATAAGCAAGTCTGATACGTTAAGATGCCATTTCTGGTTGTTGAAAGACAGATTTACTTCATCAATTGCATAATTTCGCGAGTAAGATTGCAATCACTGAACCCTATTTGCTGATTATTACATAAAAAAATGTTTATCCTCAATAGAACTATTTACTAGAGGCCAGTTCCTCAACGGATTCACAAATTATATTGTTGCACGACACCAATCTTACTTCTACAAGATACCAAGGGAGCTCATTAAAACACAACTAATGTGCTATATCTATCAACAAAGCAGGTACTTGATTTAACTTGCAAATAGCACTAAAAAGCTAAACTTTCGCCGGTCAATCTACAGAAATAGCATAATACACTTCAGTGCTCATCAACATTTATATATGAAATTCTCCATCATGTGGTCAAATTCTCAAGTTACTCTTAATCAACTGAATATTTTTTTCTTAGCCATTGGCAACGGAATAAAAACCAATAATAATCCATCAAAAAACGGAATAAAATTGAAAGGACCAAAAAAATAAAAAATTGCTCAAGTTAATCAATCTATAAGTTTCCAATTCTTACCTAGTCTCGTCGTCATTCTGCAGCCGGCCAGCAGCATAATCTCCGGCCTCCACTACATCACTCTCTGAGCTTGAATTCGAGTTCAAATTCGAATTCGGATTATTCCAAACACCAAGTAATCGTAATCGAATCGGCTCTGTAGGCACCCATCGTCATGGTGCGTGACAGTGAAGGTTGAAATCAACGTCCAATTCGGAGTTCCTCGATGACGAAGAAGGCTCAATCGAAGAACTAGGGTTGTGGAGAAGCTGGAACAACGGATCGCCGGTGGAGAAGCTGGAATGGAACGCACGGATTGCGGATAGAGAGAGAAGAGAAGATTGTGCGGAGAGAGAGAAAGAGAATGATTAGGGGCAGTTTTGTCATTTAAATTATTGTAAATAGGGTGAGGGACTCTAAGGTCATTTTATTTCAAATTTTGGATCCTAAGGTAGAATTTAAAATGTACTGTTTTTATTGGTAAATTCCACCCTATCTCAAGGTCTTATTGGTAAAAATCCCTTATTTTTATAATTGGTTTGGTTCCGTTTCAGGACCGTGTATATTTTTTCAAAAACAGGACCAGATCAAATAATCGGTTACATAAAAATTTTAGACCAGGACCAGAACAATACTATTGGTTTGGTTCGGTTTTTACTGATATGTTCCGTTTCTATTGATCTGATCCGGTTTTACAGATTTTTTGTACCGCCCTAATTTGGGGGGGGGGGACAAAAGTCAAGTGAAAGGGCCCTTATAAATCAATTTTTTTTTCAACTCAAATGTTTTTTTATTTTCAAAATATTTGTATACCTCATAATCTGAATCCCTAAGAGTTATGACCAAACACAGTAAGACCATATAGAGGTCCATTAAAATTATAACCTTGCAACCAATTTACGCCAACTGCTAGAAGGCAGTAGATGAAGCGGTGATGTGATTATGGAAAATGAATTGGGCCTAGTCACTAGGGATTAGGCCCAATAGCCGAACATGGGCCGTGCCCACTAGACCTAAGCCATGTAAGGGAGTTTGTGGCACTGAGTCAACGTTAAGGGTTTAGGCGACATAGGACAAGGTGCGACAATGGTAAGAAGGCACGTGAGAGTACCACCTCGTAAATAATAGAGTTATGCGAGAAATATGGCAGAATGACGGTAGCTCATGGTAATTATGTATGAGGGGGATCCACTTCCCTTGGCGCATTCGGCTTAAGGCGACATCAAGAATGTCGCCCTCTTTCCCTTGTTGGCCGCCAATGCGACATGGGCGCTTGAGCGTTCCCGGGGACCACATTCTTGTTGGCTCCTGCGCCCCTAACCCTAGCTGTTTGTGATGGGTGATTGATGTGACAAGATGAATAGTGAAATCCCACTAATTTGGAGTTGGTTGAGGGACCTTGGATGGATGATTGACAAGTGCCCCCCCATGTGCAAGGAACATGGGGGCTTGGGAGTATATAAAGGTGAATAGTTCCATTTGCATGGGATGTCTCTCTCTCTCTACACTCTCTCTCTCTAGGGTTTTTCATTGATACTATTACCACCGTGAACATCTAACCTTACTCTCACGCCAAAGGGGGTTCGCCGGAGTCACCCCCGGCCTAGCTCACGTGTGTTCTTGTGCGTAGGTGACCAAGCAAGGAAGGAGGCAGTCGGAGTATCTTATTCATTTCAGTTCCTGTGCAACCACAATTTCTTATGGTAGCATCAGTTGGTTCCATTGTCGGGACTTGAAATCTCTTTCTTTGTTTGGTTGATTAAGGTTTGGTGCTAGCTGGAGGTTCGCCGTCAATTTCCTAGCTGCTTTGGTTCGTGTTCTTGGGGTTCCGTGTTCTTGATACTATAGCCCAGAAAGTTGTGTTCAACGTTGTTGTTTTGGGTTGGGTTGTTTCGTTTCAGCTTGTGATTGCTTGTAAACCCAGAAAATTACCAGAATGGTTCAAGAAAAACATACTCAGGCGAAGGATACCCAGAATCTGGTACTGGAGACCCCTAATTGGAAGGATGCCCGCCAGGCGAGATCGGGGACCGTACGGGAAGGCGAGGTCCACACTTCTGAGACTGATTCGGCAGTCAGGAGCGCCAGAAGGCGAGAAGATAGAGAGCGAGATGAGAGGAATAAGGAAAAGGCTGGTGAGCAGGATCCCGCTCCTTCAAAAACTAATAGTGCAAGAGCGATGGCTGATCAGTTGAGGAAAGAGAACGAGTTTATGATAAAGGTTCTTGCGAATAATGAGAGGTTGGGGAAAATGGGTCACGCACCTACTGTGATCCCGCCTGAGGTGTCGGTTGAAGTCGATGGGCAAGATAGGGGAGGAGAGTGAAATGTTAGCCAGAATGTATCAAAGAGGGATGATGGGCGGGCGAGAGACATGCCACCGCCCAGAGATACGGAAAGGGATCATAGACGGCGAGATATTGGCAAAGCAAGATCTGAGGGCGCTGGGGGTAAGAGGAAGAACTCTGATCGTGAAGAGAGGAGGGTTTATCACAAGTCTGGGAACTCGCGCGACGAGTCATATTATTTTGGGTATGAAAGTGACGAGGGATCTACTGCAGACAGAGATTATGTGCCTAGTCGCTCGAGGCACTCGGATGATGGGACATATGTGGAAGAAAGGTCGCAAAGATCAAGGCATTCGGAGAGAGCTCGCCGAGATGAAATGTTGCCGCGCGATAAAGATCGCAGGCGGCGTCAAAGGAGGGATAGGGAAAAGGAAAGGGAAAAGGCGGAGAAAGCCGCAGAAACTGAGAAGATCGCAGAGGCGATTAAAGTTGTGGAGGTTTTGAAAGCCGTAGAGCTGACTAAAACCGCTGAATTAGAGAAGACCAAGAAAGATGAAGATGACAAGTGGAAACACGAAATGGCGGAAATGGCGAAGAGGATTAAAGAGTTAGAGGCGGGAACCAAGCCCCCTGAGGTGAAAGGCTCTTACTTGGCCCCGTTCGCAAAGAATATTTAGATTGTGGCCCCTGATCCGTCATTCCGTATGCCAAATTTGCCGAGCTATTCAGGGAGCTCTAGAGCTAACACCCACATTGGAGGATTTGAGGTTACATTGTCTCTGTTGACTGAAAATGAAGCTGTGATATGTAAGGCGTTTGCGAGCACTCTGGCTGATCATGCTCTGGAATGGTTCTTGGCCCAGCCAGCAGAGTCGATTCTTGGGTATCAGGATCTCAAGGACAAGTTTTTAGCAAGATTCAGTGGGTCAGGAGCGGAGCCCGTGCAAAAGGCTGAGCTGTGCGGCCTCAGACAGCGGGAAGGCGAGGAAATATCTACTTTTACTGATAGGTTTATGGATGTCGCTAATCGCATCGCCGATGTTACCCAGGGCGAGATCATCATGTTTTTTAATGCGAGTTTGGTTCCTGGGCATTTCAAGCAGGAATTCTGCATGAGATTGCCGAAGACAACTGGCGAGCTGTATGAAAGGGTTAGAGCATATTGTAGCGGCAGTAAGGAGCCAGGAGTTAAGGTCACCCATGCGGCCACAGGTTCTGGTAAAAAGAAAGTGAAGGAAAGGATTGAGGTTGTAAAAGATGAAAGCAAAGGTGACAAAGGAGGTCGCAGCGGGAATCGTGCTGGCGAGAACAGGGGTAGCCGTGAGAGAGATAAGGACCAGAGAAAGATGATCAAATTTAGTAGATTAAATACCACTCTAAGCGAGGTCTTGAGGAAGGAGGATTTCCCAGATCCGTACGCCATCAGGGAAGGATCCTATGCGGTCAGGGATCCGAACAGTTATTGTGAATTTCACAAAGACAAGGGGCATGGGACGGAGGATTGCTATAATTTGAGAAGGATAGTGCAGTCGAGAATAGAGAAAGGTGAGTTCAAGCAATATCTCGAGGGCAGTAAGGGGCGAGATGAAGGGGTGCGGCAAGAGAGAGCTCAGGATCAGAATGTTGTTGATGTTATTCAGGATCCATTGCCCAGCGTTGCCCAGTTGGATAACCAAATTATGATGTTGTCGCACAGTTTTGACATCCCTCCATTTTCGCCAGCGAGGACAGGGTGATCAGTTTCTCGAGAAGCGAGTTGGCAGCGACAAAGGGTCATGGGAACCAACCGGTGATTATAACCATCTGTCCGGGAAATAACATAGTCTAGCGCGTGATGGTGGATTCAGGGACAAGTCGGAATGTATTGTATTATGAGGCTTTCAAGAGGATGAACTACACTGACGCGAACTTGGTGCCCTACAAGGGATTTTTGGAGGGATTCACAAATCATTCTGTTAAAGTGAAGGGGGTAATCGTGTTAGAGGTAGAGATTGGAGAGGGCGAAATGACTAGAAGCGAGAATGTTGAGTTCATGGTGATTGATTTGGTTTCCACGTACAATGCTATAGTTGGGATCCCTTTCATGCAGAGTTTCGAGATGGTAATTTCCATCCCACATCAAAGAGTGAAGTTCCCAACTCCTAAGGGTGTGGGTTGTTTGAAGAGTGAAGCTATTACAGTAGCGAGAAAGAAGAAAGAGATGATAAAAGCCAAGGGGGCTTCCACTAGCTCATTAACAACAAAGGCTGATTCTCGCCAGTTGAGGATTAATGTGATTGAGTTGGTTGAGCCCGAGAGTGATTGGGTGCTAACTGAAAGTATGAAGAGCGGCACGGCTTTGGTTGTCGCAGGGGCGAGTTTTGAGGATGAGCGAGAAAAGGAGATGATGGTTGTGCGAGAACCTGATTATGTAAGCTCCGAGCTGGATGTCGCAGGGGAGCTTGATCTGGGTATGGAAGTCGCTAATGTGGCACCAAGCTTGAGCTACGCCAGGGTGGTTCAGTTTGTTCAGATGGGGGAGCCTAGAATCGAGGAGATAGTGATGGAAGAAATTGTTGATGATTCAGATGAGGATTGTGAAAGGGTGGAGGTTGAGGATAAAGATGGGCGACCTACGGGCAACATGTTTGATGACCCTGGAAGGGTGATTCCCGCCGAAAATCCCATTGGTAAGAAGTGAAAAAGAATTGAAGTTGAAACTTTGCAAACGCGAGATGAGCCAGAGATCCAGGCTAGAGAGGAGCTGGAAGAGGTAGAGATCAATCGATACTTCCCAGAGCAGAAAGTCAAGATTGGGAAACAGCTGTTCAAAGATGAGTGAGAACGATTGGTTGAATTTTTGAAAGATAATTTGGATGTGTTCGCATGGCGGCCTGAGGATATGAGGGGCATCGATGAGAATGTCGTCATGCACTGTTTAAATGTCGATCCCAATGTTGAACTGTTCAAGCAGAAGGTTAGGCACTTGTCGCCGGAGAAGGAGAATGCAGTCATGGAGGAAGTAGATAAATTATTGAAGGCGAGAATCATAGAGAAGATCCAGTACCCAGTTTGGTTAGCATGTCCAGTCATGGTGCTGAAATCGAATAAGAAATGGCGGATGTGCATCGACTTTACCGACTTGAATACCGCCTGCCCCAAGGATTGTTACCCGCTACCCAAGATAGATAAGTTGGTTGATTCGATTGCCGGCCATAGGGTTTTCAATTTTATTGATGCGTATTCAGGCTACCATCAGATTAAAATGGCCGAGGAGGATAAGGCAAAGACAGCTTTTCAAATGCCTAAGGGTAATTTTTGTTATAAGATGATGTCGTTCGGCCTAAAGAATGCCAGCGCGACATATCAGTGAATGGTGAACGAAGTGTTCAAGTCGCAGATTGGGCGGAATTTGGAGGCGTATATAGATGATATGGTGATAAAAACAAGAGATAATGACCATGTTCTGGATCTCGCAGAAACATTTGAAAACTTGAGAAGGAACTCGATGAAGTTGAACCCTAGTAAGTGTACGTTTGGGGTCACGGCGGGAAATTTTTTGGGATTCCTAGTGAACAGGCGCGGAATCAAAGCCAATCCTGAGAAAATCCAGGCATTGTTGGACATGTCACCTCCCAGGTCGATCCGCGAGATTCAGAGACTGAATGGGAGAATTATTGCCTTGGGGAGATTCATTTCCAAGTTGGCGGAAAGGTGTTTACCATTCTTTAAGGTGTTAAAGGGGGTGAAAAGTTTTGTTTGGGATGAGGAGTGTGATGTCGCATTCGAACAAATGAAGACGTATCTGGGTAAGTCGCCATTGTTGTGCAGTCCCGTTGAGGTAGAGGAGCTATTTGTATATTTGGCGGCTTCAAACTTGGCGGTGGCGGCAGTTTTGGTGAGAGATGAGGGGGGTAGTCAGAGGCCAATTTACTATGTGTCAAAGGCTCTGAGCGAGGCTGAAGCAAGATACTTTAATGCCGAAAAGCTGGCATACACTTTTGTGGTTGCGGCGCGAAAACTAAGGGCCTACTTTGTCGCACACACCATTGTCGTATTAAGTGACGCCCCCTTAAAGAAAATTTTGCAATGGCCAGATGCCGCAGGAAGGTTATTGAAATGGTCTATCAAATTGACCGAGTTTGATTTGAGATACGAATCTCACCGCGCGATTAAGGCACAAGCATTAGAAGATTTCATTATGGAAACATCCTTCACGAGGTCGCAGGATGAGATGAGGGAGAGTGCAGTGAAAAAGAAAGCGGAAAGGGAAGTTGTGCCCAATTCGATGGAAGAAAAGGAGAGGCCGCCAGATTGTTGGATCTTGTATGTTAATGGCTCTTCGTCGAAGGATATGGGAGGGGCGGGAATAACTATGATCTCGCCTGACGAGGAGGTTAAATACGAGAAAGCATTAAGATTCAAGTTTAACGTTTCAAATAATCAAGCTGAGTATGAGGCGTTGATTACCGGGATCAAATTAGCAAGGGACGTTGGGCTGACCAAGATTATAATCCATTCAGATTCTCAATTGATTGTTAATCAGATAAAGGGTGAATATGGGGTCTTAAATACTGTTTGATGAAGTATTGCAACTTGGCGAGAAGTATTCTGAGAGGTTTCGAGTTTTGGGAGTTGGTGCAGATAGATCAAACTGAGAACTCGCAAGCGGATCTCTTGAGTAGGTCAGCGGGATTGGAAGGGCAGTGCGCTACTGGTGAGCCGATGGTAGAGTATGTAGAGATGCCGGTGATCAATAGGCCGATTGTTTTCGAGATTGTCGAAGCCGAGAAAGATTGGGTCGTGGAAATGAAGGAATTTTTGGATACGAGAGAATTGCGGCCTGATGAGGAGAAGGCAAAGTTGATAAAGGCGACATCACCGAGGTTCACGGTGCAGGATGGAGTTTTGTACAGGAAATCTTTCTCGAAGCCGCTAATGAGATGTGTCGAGCCAAGCATGGAGCAGAGGGTGTTGTTCGAAATTCATGAAGGTATATGTGGCGGCCACCCCGGAGCGAGAAAGCTAGCGGATAAAGTCTTGTTTCATGGATATTATTGGCCGAGCTTGAGAAAGGATGCCGAAGTGTATGTCAAGAGATGCGAGAAATGTCAGAGGTTCGGCAACATTCCCCGGCAGCCAGCTACGGAGCAAACCCCTATAGTGCCGACTTGGCCTTTTGACATGTGGGGGATTGACTTGATAGGGCCCTTCCCAAAAGCCAAAGGTGGTTGCCAACACGTGGTTGTCTCCGTTGATTATTTTACGAAATGGACAGAGGCAAAAGCTTTAGCGACAATCAGTGAGGATCAGGTGATCAAGTTTGTGCAAGAAAATATTTGGTGTAGATATGGGGTTCCCATAGCAATCATCTCAGATCATGGTACTCAGTTTGGGAAAAAGTTCTCGGCGGAATGTGCGAGGGTTAATGTTAAACATTTGATGTCGGCCGTGTATAGGCCGCAATGTAATGGTCAGGCGAAAGCGACAAACAAGCAAATCATTGTCGCCTTGCGCAAAAACCTGGAAGGAAGAGGAGGAGCGTGGCCCGAAGAATTGCCTATAGCCTTGTGGTACGTGCGGACAACTGTTAAGGGCTCAACAGGAGAAACGACTTTTGCACTTACTTATGGATCGGAGGCTATAGCGCCTGCCGAGATGGCATTGTCGACATATAGGGTTGCTAACTATGATGAAGCGAGAAACGAACAAAGGCGGTGCAACGATTTATATTTGATTGACGAAAAGAGAATGTATGCGAGAATGAAGATGATCAATTACAAACAGAAAATGAAAGCCCAACATGATAAGCGAGTTAACAAGAGATCTTTTAATGTCGGAGATTGGGTTTTAAGGAGCGCGGAGGTAACTGGAGTCAAACCAGGATACACCAAACTGAGCGAGAAGTGGGAAGGCCCATTCCAGGTATCATGTGTCGTGCGAGAAGGGACATATAGATTGCGAAAGCAGGACGGTGAAGAGCTGAGGAATGCTTGGAGTGTCGACCATCTCAAGCAATTCTACCAATGAAGCCGCCGCGACCTCATTTTTCCCTCTTTTGATTGATTGCCGTAGATCGCAAAAGTTGTATAACTTTTCCTTGTAAATTGTTTCTTTTGATTGTCGCGATGAGGAGAAAAATATGTAAAATTTGATGATCTGGTGGCATGTAAATTTGTATATATGATAAAAATAGCGATGATGTACTTTTGGCATGATTGTAGCAAGACTGTTCACCTGTGAGATGCTGATAATATTATTTTTGTTGCTTTTTTCATGGATCGACGGGCGAATTGGCGAGGATTGAAGATGGCGGCCAAGGAGGTTGCCGCTAAAGCTTGAAGAGGGCAGCCAAGGAGGTTGCCGCTAAAGCTTGAAGATGGCGGCCAAGGAGGTTGCCGCTAAAGCTTAAAGATGGCGGCCAAGGAGGTTGCCGCTAAAGCTTGAAGAGGGCGGCCAAGGAGGTTGCCGCTAAAGCATGAAGAGGGCGGCCAAGGAGGTTGCCGCTAAAGCTTGAAGATGGCGGCCAAGGAGGTTGCCGCTAAAGCTTGAAGATGGATTGCGAAAGCTAGAAGATAAGGGGCAGCGCCTTGGAGATAGTGGTTCCTTGGCACCAAACCTTGCA
Organism: Adenophora triphylla var. japonica; assembly: GCA_022495995.1. Taxonomy (NCBI): domain Eukaryota; kingdom Viridiplantae; phylum Streptophyta; class Magnoliopsida; order Asterales; family Campanulaceae; genus Adenophora; species Adenophora triphylla. The sequence goes on along the minus strand of JAFEMH010001744.1, from coordinate 329,209 downwards.
GCTTGGAGATAGTGGTTCCAGTCGCGGCGTCCTGGAGATAGTGGTTTCAGGCGCCTAGAAAAGTCCCAGCTTTTTAATGGGCGAGAAAGGGGCGGCGCCTTGGAGATAGTGGTTCCTTGGCACCAAACCTTGCAGCTTGGAGGTAGTGGTTCTAGTCGCGCCGTCTTGGAGATAGTGGTTTCAGGCGCCAAACCTTGCGACATGAAGAAGCTAGTTTCAGGCACAAAAAAGGAGGCGGTTACCGCCGGCCAGAGGGTGATCTAGCACGGTTTTAGTGGAATATTTCGGCTAAAAGAGTTTGGCCGCGCAATGTATGTCGCTTATAACTCTGACAATGGAGTAAGGTTGCCTAAAGACAAGCCTCACTCTTTTGGAGGGAGTAGTATGTATATAGGTGAATAATGGGAAGGGAGTCTTCGATGAAATATCGAAGCAAGAATAGCGACGTATTAAAAAGTATAATTTAAAGCAAAGTTGAAATAAATGAAGCAACGACATTCGAGAAAAGAAAGATAAAAGCATAGAATCAAAGTCGCGCCGCGACATTTAGATAACCAAGGCAGGCATCAAAGCAATAAGATGAGAAAGTTAGTCAAAGTAAAGTCGCCATTCGTGACACCTAAAGTAGAGCCGAGTAAGCATTAAAGAAATCATGCAGGTGAAGAAATAAGTTGAGGCCAAGTCGCAAAACGCAACATTAGAACAAAGCATAAAGTCGAAAACCACGACACCACAAAAAACAAGTTCAAAATGTCAAAGTCGCAAACCGCGACATCCCCAAAATAATAAAACCCAAGTTTAAAGGACAGAAAGAGTAAATTGTCTAGTACAAACCACAAACCAGAATTACGATTGTTTTAAAGCAAACTGTTTGAAACCAAGAGCAATGTTTTTAGGAGGTAGAAGCCTGATTCCCGCAGGAAGCGGCTTTGGCAGTACGGATGGCTTCACAAGCAGCATTTTTGGCATCCTGGAGAGCTTTGGCTTTCTCCCCGATCAGATCCACCCACATTGTTAAGGCGTCATTGGTGGCTAGTGGAGGAGGGACCCAAATCGGCTTGCCTAAGAGCCTTTCTTCTGCAGCCAAGGCCTTGAGTTCGCCATCCTCATAAGGGACAAGAGAATGGCCGCGACGGCAAAAGTCGCTATATATTTTCTCAGATCCCCACTTTGCGAAAAGCTCGGCCGTGATGGCCGGGATCTCCTCAGAACTCGCTGCCGCCGCCCGCATAGCATGAAGCAAAGCCTTATCATACATGTCCATGGCATCAGCCTCCGCCTTCTCTTTTTTTGCGGCAATCTCCTTGATCAGCTCAGCATTGGAAGTCGCCTTGGCTAGATTCTCGGCTTTTAAGGCCATGATTTTTTCTTTCGACTGCAATTTTAGGGTAGAGATCTTGTCATTTAGCTCCTTCTCTTTGTTTTCGCCAGCTTTAAGGGTCTCAACCATCCTCAACTTCTCGCCTTGAAGAGCTACCAACTCTCTCTCCATGTCAACACACCTATTCTTATACTTATCCTTCTCCCCCATGAACTGTTTGTGAGATTTCTCCAGCTTGTCATTCTCGCGAACCAAATGATTGTATTTGTTCCTAAATCCATGCAAGGTACTTGTAATCTGTAAGGATTATGGGAAGAGAATTAGCGTCTTAAGAAGAGCAATAAAGCTTAAGTGAAATAAGAAGTGACAATGCTTACCCCACAAATCTGAAGGCCGGCAAAGTTTAGGGAAAGGTCAATTTCCTGCTCCACCACTTCATCTATTGCTGCCTTGTCGCCCGTGCGCTCGATAATGCCAGCACCAATAAGACTGTTATCAGGATCGCGGGAATAGATATCAAAGCCTGTTAGCTTGGGGACGGAGGCAATCTCCACACTTAAGTCATAGAGACCGTCTCGATCAGAAGGCATCTCGAACCCTTCTCGAAGCCAACTCACTAGTTGGGCCTCAGCTTCGGTGGAATCTTCTTCAACAGTTTCAGGATCTTCCTCTGTGCGACCTCGTTTATGGGGGCGGGGACCAGTTGGATTGGGGGAATTGATTGGCAGGATTGGTTCCATGTCCTCCGTAGCGACATCAGCTACCTTCTCAATGCTTTCTCCTTCAGCCATTTCCTCATCCCTCAAAGCTAGGGAGGAAGACCTCATTGGAGTTTTAGCTCTGCTTGATTTTTTGGCATGCCCGGCGACCTTCTCCGCGGCAATTGCTGCTTTCTCGCATGCAATGGCCTCGGCGTCATCTCCATGCAAAGAGATCGGGATCTCCAATTCAGCGGTCTTTAATAGGTCGGTTTGGCGGGCATCGGTAAGTCGCTTCCTGCGACTATCAGAGAGTGAAGGTCCCAGCCAAGGTAGGGATCAGGTTGAACAATGGACAAACGAGGCTCATGGTCAGGAAAGGTGAAGTCAGGAAGGCCGACTTGTCTAAGTAAAGAAGGGCGGGATAGGATATCTCTCCACGAGAATAAGGCTAGCCCCGTGTCGGTGGCATCCGCAAGAACTTTAAAAATCTTTTCCTTCAACCTAGTGTCGCCAGAGACTAATGCGTTGCGGGTTTCAATTTTTGGGTGGATGTCGCCAAGGTCGCAGGGATGAGTCTAGCCCATGCGAGATGTGATTAAAAGAGGATTGGATTGCCAGTTGTGAACTTTCCGAGGCAAAGGGGTCAAGAGTCTGGGTTTTTTATATTTGACGGAAAGACGATCGCCGGAAATCGGAGCACCGACGGTCTCTGGAAGTGAAGGATTAAGTTGGCAAGGGTGTGTGGAATGGATGTGGAGGAGGGTTTTTAATCTCCCAAATAACAGGAGTGGAAAGGTTTTAGGGAGTTTTCCAACATGTATTTAAGAGGGTATGATCTTTGAAATTCCCCCCATTATTGTGGTTATTAATTGGAAAAGACGGCTTGAATTCCAAGGGAGGTGTACGGCTGCCAAGCTGACTAACGTAATCCCGAGGTGACACGTGTTATGCAGGTGGCAGTTGAGCCCCGATTCTCGCCAAAGCGGACGAAAAACTGCGAGAAACATAGGGCGACTGTGAAAGTTCTCGCCTGGACCATGAATAGTCCAAGGCTTGAACTTGGGGGCTTCTGATGCGATTATGGAAAATGAATTGGGCCTAGTCACTAGGGATTAGGCCCAATAGCCGAACATGGGTCATGCCCACTGGACCTAAGCCATGTAAGGGAGTTTGTGGCACTGGGTCAACGTTAAGGGTTTAGGCGACATAGGACAAGGTGCGACAATGGTAAGAAGGCGCGTGAGAGTACCACCTCGTAAATAATAGAGTTATGCGAGAAACATGGCAGAATAACGGTAGCTCATGGTAATTATGTATGAGGGGGATCCACTTCCCTTGGCGCATTCGGCTTAGGGAGACATCAATAATGTCGCCCTCTTTCCCTTGTTGGCCGCCAATGCGACATGGGCGCTTGAGCGTTCCCGGGGACGACGTTCTTGTTCGCGCCTGCGCCCCTAACCCTAGCTGTCTGTGATGGGTGATTGATGTGACAAGATGAATAGTGAAATCCCACTAACTTGGAGTTGGTTGAGGGACCTTGGATGGATGATTGACAAGTGCCCCCCCCCCCATGTGCAAGGCACATGGGGGCTTGGGAGTATATAAAGGTGAATAGTTCCATTTGCATGGGATGTCTCTCTCTCTCTCTCTACATTCTCTCTCTCTAGGGTTTTCCATTGATACTATTACCACCGTGAACATCTAACCTTACTCTCACACCGGAGGGGGTTCGCCGGAGTCACCCCCGGCCTAGCTCACGTGTGTTCTTGTTCGTAGGTGACCAAGCAAGGAAGGAGGCAGCCGGAGTATCTTATTCATTTCAGTTCCTGTACAACCACAATTTCTTATGGTAGCATCAAGCGGATTTATCAGTTATGTTTAAGCCAACTATGATTAGGTGATACCATTAGGAAGGCTAGTCCCTTAAAGTCTATTTTAGAAGCTGCCGATGGTTAGGCTTGAAGAGAGTGTTTATACTTGTTCTTTTACCACTATTATAATAATACAAAATAAAACTTACTATAATGTAGCCTAATTTAAGTCACTGAAACAATTTAGAATGGTACATTAGAACCTGTTGCAGAAGACGAACTAGATCAGTTTATTCTACTTCCTTTATCCCAAAATGAATAACCAATTTTTTTTAGAATTTGTTCTTGATCGAGAGTATATTTTAAAACATTTTGGTTATTCATCTTGAAATGGGGGGAGTATTTTTAAGGCCTTCTTCCCTTAGAGCCGTCCATGCCAGATTTAATTCTAGTTTAGGACACCGGATTTTGAAAAACCCAGATACACCCCTCGCTTGTACAAAGACTGAAATACCCTCTTGGCACAACCCGCCCCACCCCTTCTGGTCAGGCCCGCCCCCTTTTTTTAATCCCAGAAGAATTGAAAGGAAAACTAATCCATCCATGAAGAAAGTGGGAGTTGAACCTAAGACCAATCAATATACATGAAAGCCTTAACCACTAAAGCAACCCAATATATATTTTTAGTTTTACAATATGTAATATTAATTCAAACAAGATGAAGAAAAAATGAAAAAAAAATGATATTTCACAATCAATTAATAAAATTTCACAATCAATTAATGAGATTATAGAATATTCACAAAAAATATCATTAAAAAATCAAATTAAAGAAAATAATTTTATACTCCCTCCGTCCCACTTCAAGGTTCCTCCTTTCTTTTTTGATCCGTCTCATTTCAAGGTTCCCTTCCATAAATGGCAAGTTTTGAATATATTTATACCCTTATGATTTAATATATTTAAAAAAAAACATTCATTATGCCCTTATAAAGTTAACATATTTACAAAAAAAATCAATCATTAACTTACTATTCCTCCCGCTCATTCTCTCTCCTATTAAATATTTTTAACTTTTACATTCTCTCTCCTCTAATCTTCTACCCATTTTCAAAAAAACTAATCATTAACTACTATTCCCTACCCCACATTTAACTTTTACAATATCTCTCCTTTATTCTAACAACACAAACAAAAAATTTTCTTAAGAAGCGTGAAACCCACACCAAGGAACCTTGGTGTGGGATGGAAGGAGTAAGACATAAGAGACATAAATCGTTTATCAAATATTTTCTAATAATATGAAAGGCCTAAAAATTCAATTAAATAATTTTTTGGGGTCATTGGACCAGTGTAATCGAACGGCAAAGTCGAATTTCTCAATGTACCAGACTCGAGCGCTACACCACAATGTTACTTATAAGACCAATTGAACATTATGAACTGTGTTGTAAAAAGTCTTATAAGTTATAAGTTACTTATAAGACTTTTTTTTAATAAGTCTTTTTATTTATAAGACTTATTAAAATAGTCTTATAAGTAAAAAAAACTTATTAGAAAAGTCTTATAAGTAAGACTACTTTTTACTTATAACACTTTTACTCTCATTATAACAACGAATTACTCTTATAACTTATAACTGACTTATAAGACAATTAACTTATAAGACTACATTAAAAAGTCTTATAACTAACATATAAGACTTTTTAAAAAAGTCTTTATATAAGTAACATATAAGACTTTTTAATAAGTCTTATAAGTAACTTATAAGACTTTTTAAAAAGTCTTATAAGTTACTTATAAGACCTATTTGAACATTGGGAACTGTGTTGTAAAAAAGTTTTATAAGTAATAACTTATAAGACTTCTTTTAATAAGTCTTTTTACTTATAAGACTTATTAAAAAACTCATAAGACTCTCATAATAACAACGAATTACTCTTATAATTGACTTATAAGACAAAAAACTTATAAGACTACTTTAAAAAAGTCTTATAAGTAACATATAAGACTTTTTAATAAGTCTTATAAGTAACTTATAAGACTTTTTAAAAAGTCTTATAACTTAGTTATAAGACCTATTTGAACATTGGGAACTGTGTTGTAAAAAAAGTCTTATAAGTAGTAACTTATAAGACTTTTTTTAATAAGTCTTTTTACTTATAAGACTTATTAATAAAAAAAGTCTTATAAGTTACTTATAAGACTTATTTGAACATTGAAATTTGTGTTGTAAAAAAGTCTTATAAGTAGTAACTTATAAGACTTTTTTTAATAAGTCTTTTTACTTATAAGACTTATTAAAAAAGTCTTATAAGTTACTTATAAAACTTATAAGACTTATTAATAAGTCTTATATGTAACATATAAGACTTTTTAAAAAGGTCTTATATAAGTTTCGTGTAACACTTTTTAAAAAGTCTTATAAGTAATTTATAAGGCTTTTTTTATACGCAACATATAAGACCTGATTTGAACAAAATATAACATAATTTTCATAGAATTAGTGTTGTACATCAAAAACAAATCTATAAGAACTAATATGATTGCAAATTCTAAATCCAAGCTCTGATTGATAAAAAATGACGATTGTGTAGAAGACGCTAGACTTTGCAGATCTAATCGGAGTTGTAGATCCATTCACCGAAGTTGTCGAGAATGACGGAGAGAGAGATCGCCGGCAAATTTGGACATTCATTTAGGGACGGAGTGAGTAAGATTTTGTGAAAATAAAATCTTCAAATTTTTTCAATTCAATTTAAAACTAGAAATAAGACGACAGGCCATGAATAGAGGTATCACATCGCATGTTTAACACAGAAGTTCAAAAGGGGCGCTGAAGATGAACCTGCAAAATGGAGAATTCCTTTCCAATTTCGAAAGCCCTCTTAGTCTTGAAAAATTGGAGAGCTTCAGCACAGTGCTTCAATTGATCAGGGGAAAGCGTGAGCCTCAATGGAGAACCGACTGAGATATCAGAAGATCTCGCAGGAAATGATTTTCCGGCTGAAGCATGGGATTGTGATGTACCCGATTTTTTTGAAATCAAACGGAGTCGCCACGCCATTTTTGTTTTAAGGGCCAAAACTTTGAAAATGCCCGAGATGAGAGATTTGGGTTCGGAGGTCACGTTACACGCCGGGAAGAACGTTAGTGTTCACCCGGAATGCCTCGTAAAACGAGTCTTCCAAGCTTAAAAACCATTTGTGTGTGTGTGTGTGTGTTTTGGCCAAAATAAGTTGAATCTGAAAAGTAAAAATTGGGAACTCTTTATTAGACTTTGAACAAATCCCATGATTTTTGGTATGATTTTTGGGTTGAGTTTTGGTACTCAAAAGATTTTTTGAAGTTGAAAAACATTTCTGCCAGAATGAAAAAGGCAATGGACACTTGATTTTAAAATGGGTTTAAGGGCTTAAAAATCTCAGAATCTGGGGAAAGTCCGAGAATTAAAGTTGTTAAAAACACCTTAAATAAGGTTTCTGTAAAAGAACTTTCCCATTTGGAGGTGATTTGGTGGACCAAAACCTTCTGGAAATATCAGATATGAAATCTGGATTTCCAGAGACTGAGGAACTGACTTTTAAAAGAAAATTTGAAAAAGGGAGTTTTTATCACGAAAAAAATAAAGTAAAAATATGTCTGGAAATCTCTGGATGTTGGCTACAAAAAGTATATTGTAGTCAATACCAAATTCCAAGTTTCTGTATGTGCAAAAAATTAGACCATGGACAGAGGTCTTAGAACAATGCTACTGGACAGCAAGATGTTCTTGAGGGAAAATGTGATTTTTGGGGGATTTGCATCTATGTTCACCCCATTTTCATCCCTAGACTTGATTCCACTACTTTGTGTTAAGTGGTTATCATATTCAAGTCATCCTTGGGGAATTTATGGGGTTCAAACATGTCCTTTGCAAAGGAAAAGGGGATATTTTGTAGAGATGAAATTAAAGAGAAAAATCAACTAGAGATTTAAAATGTGGACCATTTGAGATGGTCATTCATGAAGATGTACTTCAAGATGACCATCTTAGGTCAAGACTTAAGTTAAACTAGACATAAAGTAAATCAAAGTAAGAAGAACAAGATGAACAAGAAGTTAAAAGGGAGTTTTAGGGTTTAGAGAAGGAGGGCTTTACCAATGGTGACACCCTATCTTCCTAGGCTTGGAACTTGACTTGAGGAGTATCAAGATTTGGTGTTTGACTTGAGGAGTATCAAGATTTGGTGTTTGGATTTGTGTTTGAGTGGATTCAAGGCTTGAATGTGTTTAGGGTTTGATGATAGAGTTGGTCAAAGAGAAAACAAGTAGATAACAATTAAGTCCTCTATGTTTTCTCTCTAATCCTCCTCTTAAGGGGTGATTGAAGCTTGGGCTTGTGTATGAATGGGAGTGATTTGAGAGTATTTGGAGTGAGTGGGATTTGGGAAAGATTCAAGAGAAAATGGTGGCAATCTAAGGATTCCCACTGTTTTCTCTCTATTTTTCGCCAGAGTGCTGTTGCTGTGAGTGAATTGTGTTTTTCCCTATTTCTGTGACTGAAGGACTTAATTTATAGGCCTCTGAAATTTCCATTGTCATCCGCGCGGACCAAACTGGAAGCGTGCACTGTTCATTAAATGCAGCTCCAGGCTTTGGACACAAGGAATATTTTTTTTAAAATTCAAATTAGGCAGCCAGTTTTTGTTCCAGCAGCTTCTATTTTTGGTTTTTGACCATTTCTTTTGCTTTTTTGATTCTTTTCCTTGGTTTATCTTTAAATGGCAATGCCTACTTTACCCTTACTTTGTTAGAAAAGTTAGGAATAGTTAGAAATGTTAGGAATGTTAAAACTTTCGTTAATTTTCTAACGAAAATACTAACAACTCAAATTGGAGTACTTACAGTAGCCCCTCGGCGACGGCGCTTTCGAAGGAAGCGGGGTCGTCGATAAGAGTAAGGCTCCATATTTGACAGGATGATCAAGTGATCGAGTGGCTGAACCTAGCGATAGGCTACCTACGTATCCCGAACGGGAATCAAGCCGGTCGTAGTTCGGGTCTTTGACCATGGAGTGACTGTTTTAGGATGTCAACCTGGCGAGTTCTGCAGCCGTTTGCTGAAAGAAACTCTGCTGGGGATAAGAGATGATCATTTTGGTCTGGTGGCTGAAATTGTGTGTCCGCTCTGCTGGGGATAGGAATGACCATTTTCGGTCTGATGGCTGAACCTAGTGATAGGCTACCTACGTATCCTTAAGAGGAATCAAGCCAGTCGTAGTTCGGGTCTTTCGATGCTGACCCTAAGGTGACTATTTTAGGATGTCAACCTAAGATTTGACTATTTTTGGGAAGTCGCCCTAAGATTTGACTATTTTTGGGAAGTCGCCCTAAGATTTGACTATTTTTGGGAAGTCGCCCTAAGATTTGACTATTTTTGGGAAGTCGCCCTATGATTTGACTATTTTTGGGAAGTCACCCTATGATCTGACTATTTTTGGGAAGTCACCCTAAGATCTGACTATTTTTGGGAAGTCACCCTAAGATCTGACTATTTTTGGGAAGTCACCCTAAGATCTGACTATTTTTGGAAAGTCACCCTAAGATCTGACTATTTTTGGAAAGTCACCCTGGTAATGATTTTGGTTTGTCGAATTAGGGAATGATTGCGATTTATCGCTTTCCTCGTGTAGTGTGTGATAGCGTTTTAGGTGCCTCAAACCTTAATGATGGCGTCTTAGGTGCCTCGAACCTTAATGATGGCGTCTTAGGTGCCTCGAACCTTGATGATGGCGTCTTAGGTGCCTCGAACCTTGACAAAGAGTGATCTGGAGGTATCAATTTGTTTTGAAACGATTTCTTCGATGTTCGTATCCTTTCGTTGGGGACAGACTCCGAGGGGATAGACAGTCTTTTGGTAGACTTCATTTGAAGGGACCGGAATTCCGTTAATTTTCGTCGGGGATGAACCTAAGCTGAGGTTTAGTTCAGAAGTATGAACCTAAATGAGAATTCAGTTCAGGAGTATGAACCTAAATGAGGACTCAGTTCAGGAGTATGAACCTAAATGGGGACTTAACTCAGGAGTATGAACCTAAATGAGAATTTAGTTCAGGAGTATGAACCTAAATGAGGATTCAGTTCAGGAGTATGAACCTAAATGAGAATTCAGTTTAGGAGTATGAACCTAAATGAGGACTCAGTTCAGGAGTATGAACCTAAATGGGGACTAAGCTCAGGAGTATGAACCTAAGTGGGGACTCAGTTCAGGAGTATGAACCTAAATGGGGACCTAGTTCAGGAGTATGATCCTAAGTCGGGGTTTCAGTTCAGGAGTATGAACCTAAATGGGGACTCAGTTCAGGAGTATGATCCTAAGTCGAGGTTTTGTACCTGAGGGAGACTGTTTGAGGGCGTTCTCGCTGGGGAAGATTCGAGCTTACGAGGATTACTGGGGAAAAGGGTGACCATGTTGGTCAAGTGGCTGGACCTAAGGTAGGCTACCTACGTATCCCAAGTGGGAATTATGCCTGGACGTAGTTCGAAAACTGCTGGGGATGGTCTTTGATGGTTTGACTGTATTTGGGAGTCACCCGAGGTTTGACTGTTTTTGGGAAGTCACCCTAAGATTTGACTATTTTTGGGAAGTCGCCCTAAGACTTGACTATTTTCGGGAAGTCACGCTATGATTTGACTATTTTTGGGAAGTCGCCCTATGATTTGACTATTTTTGGGAAGTCGCCCTAAGACTTGACTATTTTTGGGAAGTCACCCTATGATTTGACTATTTTTGGGAAGTCGCCCTAAGATTTGACTATTTTTGGGAAGTCGCCCTAAGATTTGACTATTTTTGGGAAGTCGCCCTAAGATTTGATGATAATGTTCTTTTAGAAAAGTAGTTGACTAAGATATGCTTTCATACCTGTGTTGTGCTTACCTGTAGCTGCCGGAAGAACTGAGGCTACGGCTGATGTTGATGAAGAGTTGTTGGGTTGCCGTTCGTGGGACGGTTTCTGCTGACGATTTGCTGTCTTTGGAGGCATTTTGACCTGAAGGAGGAGTTTGGTTGAGTCTGCATCTTGCTGGTGATCGTCAACCTTGTAAAAGTTGTTGAGCTTGTCTTCACATTGGGACTTCTTGCTTTTGAGAACTTGGTGTCTCTGACCGATTTGCATTTGAGAACTTGGCATCTCTAACCGAATTGTATCTGAGAACTTGGCGTCCCTGACCGATTTGCATTTGAGAGCTTGGCGTCTCTGACCGTATTGTATTTGAGAACTTGGCATCTCTGACCGATTTGTATTTGAGAACTTGGCTTCCCTGACCGATTTGCATTTGAGATCTTGGCGTCTCCGACCGTATTGTATTTGGGAACTTGGCGTCCCTGACCGTATTATATTTGGGAACTTGGCGTCCCTGACCAATTTGTAGACACTGGAGGCGGTCTTCATATGTTTGTGAATGTTGGGGGTTGTTTTCATCCATTTGTGGACATTGGAGGTTGTCTTTGCCAAGCTATAGACATGGGGGCTATCTTTGCCAAACTGTAGATGCTGGAGGTCGTCTTCATCCATTTGTGGACATTGGAGGTCGTCTTTGGTGGAGACCATTCTCGCTGCGGAGAGGCTTCGGGTAGTGATGGAAAACTGGTCTTTCGTGCTTGAACTGCTACATTTGTTAGTAGAGGGACAAATGCACATATGACATTCATGATGATGGTTGCATGCATAGAATCAAAATGATTATGAGAATATCAGTGCATATGTTCGCGAGATGATGCATTTACTTGCTTTTGGAGATGCACTTAGCCTAAGCTTTTGGCAGGAAAATTATGACTTAGGATTGTTCCTATTGATTCAAGTTTTGTGCATGCTACATGAGCCCTTGGGAGATTTTTGCATGGTGATGAGAGGGGATGTATTGGGATGTATGTGTCTGGAGACTGTTTGGAACAGATTTTGAACAAGTGGGGGGTGAGAGCCCTCGATCGCGATTTAAACAGCGGTTGTTGATGAGGTTTTGTTAACAGTATCACATGGACCTCAATTTTGATGAGATTGGATTCGGATCCCGGGTCTTGATTGGAATTTTCCCTCTCAATCTTGGTCATTTGAAGCTGATGCTGATAGGCTCTAGGGCACGTTGATATGAGTGAAGCTTCTTTCATTTGGGTGAGCTGTGACTTCGGCCGAAACCTTGTTCGGAGAATGATTTGATGAAATTGCTAATGCAGGGAGAAACCCAGATCTTAAATCCCGATGCTACGGGAAGCTGCTATGTACCAAGTTCTGAAGCTGAAAATCTAGTTGTTGATGTGACTAGACCTTTCTCGTGACTTGATAAAATTCAGATCCAAAGGACCAACTTGACAAAGCCCCCCGGATCCTATTAAAGCGAGGAAAGATCCCTTCTTTGGCCAAGCCTCGGTTTGAGGAACTGAATAGGCAACGTCCAGATTTTGAAGAAGCGACTTGGCGAAGCCCCAATCTTATAACCTTGTTGTCATTAGCAGAGTCCCAATCTGATTGGTAATGCAAAGCAATTCTGAAAATAATCTGACAAAGATCGAATCTATCTTGTAATGTAGAACCCAATGTGGACCCAAATGTGACTATAGAAGCTCCAGCTTGAAGAGCTGATACAGGAGAACCTGGGAGAACCTCTTAGCAAAGCCCCAGCGTGAAGAAGTTCAGAGTAGTCTTACAGAGGAGGCACCCATCTTTTCAGACCTTAGTCAACCAGTCACTGAACAAGACTCAGAAATGTTTACGTGCAGGGGCATATCTTTTGAAAGGTGGGAATGTCTCCCGAATTTTTGCATGACACTCACGCTTTTGGTTTGACTCTTTTGAGAGAGTATAAGCATCACAAGGTGTGGAAAAGTGTATGGAAGCCCCTGCTGACAGAAAGACAATGTTTGGCTCTATTTCCCTATGATGGAGAGAGAAGACTTGTCGAGACACTAGAAAACTTGTTTTATTCGTGATGATCACAAGGCTGCTTAAAACCCTTTGTTAATGTTCGGGTTATTCAACCCCTAAATCTGATATGAACAAATATTTTGATTAATCACAAGGAGAAAGCCGACTGATATCGAGAATCAAGCTCGAAAAGTGTGTAGGGACGATCCTTGATGAGACCGGATTTTTTTTCGAGATTTGTTTGTGATTTCGACCGGACCAATTATGGTTGCCTACGTTCCCCTCATTATGAGGAGCTCAGGTCGCCGTAGTTCGGGCTTAGCCCGATTGATGAGAGAATGAATGTGAAAGTTCGAGATTTTGAGGTCCTTTGAGGATTTTGAGGATTAAAGATTCGAATAACATATCTCCTTAGAGTGTCCATGAAATACACGGATGCGGAGCCCCAGTGGGACATCCACGGCAAGTGTTTGTGGAGGAGAAATGAAATATGCTCACATGAAATGTCGAATGAATCAGATTTGAATTTGCACAATCTTTGATTGATGATTTTGAATCAAGATGGATTAGATTCCAATTTAAGTAAGCAATGAAGCATCAAATTGATTTAGATCTTAATGATATTACGGTGAAATTGCTATCCGATAGGAATTACAGCTGGGTTTCCGGGCTTCGATCGACCATCGGGTGATTTGGGAAATTATGACCTCTTAAGATGAGAGGTCGGCTGGGCCTTTTACTGACTGGACCTCTAAAGATGAGAGGTTGGCTTGTAGGGATGTGTTTGGGAAATCTACGGTGATGAAGATTGATTGCCTCTAAGAAGGAGAGGTCAGATTTTGACTTTGGCCAAAGGCGAGGGTAATGGTAATGGGAATATCCTCTAAAAGCGAGAGGGTGGCTTGGGATTGATTTAAGGTAATGGTGAGAGGGAGTCCAGGCCGTCGAGAACTTTTGCAAACTTGCGAGAACTCGGGCTCCCTTTTTGGATAGCTTCTTGAGGAGTCGGGGACTTTTGCTGAATTGTGAGGATCGACACTTTTTTTTTTTTTTTTTTTTTTTTTTTTGGAAGGCCTCCTGAGGAGTTGAGGATTATCTTTGTCCTTCCTTCATGGCTTGAGATATTTTGCGCATCGCCGACTCTCGAAGCTAACTTCTTGGCCTTGCTTGGACTTCTCTCAGTAAGGAGCAAATGTGATGGCTAAATAGGGTTTCAAAACACGCCGATCTTGAAATGAAAGGTATTATTTGGTGAGGGTGAGGTAATGGCTTTCCTATGGGTGAAAGGCTTCAGCCGCAATCCCTACCGGATGACCTAATTGAGATTAAGTCTTCATTGCTTGCTTAAGCTTTTAATGAGAAAAGATCCGTGCAAATTCATCGAGCAACGAAATGACGAGGATGATGTGAGCATATGAGATGCAAGAGGGGGAGTTGGTAAGCCCCAATTTGAGAAGGATATCAATTGACTTTCTCACTCCAATTAATTTGAATATTAATCATTTCAAAGAATTAGTGGTTGAGCAGAACAAGTGATCATTTTGGATAAAACCCTTTCAATTTAGTGTAACGTGGGTGCGCAAGTGATGTCTCGAGTCTAGCAAGAAAAGAAAGAAGACTTATATAAAAGTTAGACATTTAACTACTATGTCCAAAATGGACTTACAACGACAAATGTCCAGGAAGGACTTAGGTGAAAGAGAAGTACTAGAACCTACGAAGGTTGACTTAAAAGACTATTTTAGAGATAGGTAGCCCCTAGTCTAGCCGCTCTTTGCTGTTGGACCATGCATTTACTCTTCGACGCTGGAGATGGGAGCTATCGCAGATCTTTCCACCAGGATTTCGTTGGCAATCCCTTGCTCAACCCAGCCGTTTTCATTGCCTGCGATGACTGGTTCATCGATCTCACAAAAGGGTGAGTCAAATTCCCTTATGCCCACGAGTCTTGAATCACCAAACTCGACCATGTTTACGCTCATGTTGTTATTTCTAGGGAACGGGTTACTGATAGTATTGGGCCCTTCAGGCACCTCTAACTTCCCTTGCTCAATCAAACCTTGGATTGCCTTTTTCAGGGGGACGCAATCGTCTGTCAAGTGCCCATGGTACTGATGAAAGGCACAATGCTTGGAGGTATCCAAAGGAGCATTAGGGTTTCTGGGCTGATAATTTTCTAAAGGCCGGAGCAAACCTTCTTTTACCAAACCTCTGAAGATATCACTCAAAGGCATCCCAAAGTTTCTCAAGTCTTGGAGCCGGGATCTGGACGCATCAGGTTTCTTGGGAACAAAGGGAGTGGCATTGTTCTGATCTGTCCCGAATAGGGTGGGCAGGAGTCGTGTTGGAGGTGGATGAAGCCCGGTATCTGTAGGTAGGTGCAACAACTTGCTGTTGATTGTGAGCCCTCTCAAATTTAGCCCCGGAATTAACCATTGCGCGCAAGTCCGCGTAGGGGAAGTGACTGAGGGAGGCTCTCAGATGTGGTTTTAGACATGACTGAAAGATGTCCAATTGTTCCTCTTCAGAAGGAGGGATGGCCATCTCACTGAGTTTCAGATTCCACCGCTTGTAGAAATCCCCGATGTTCTCGTCGGGACGCTGCACTGTTGTCTGCAGATCAACTATATTTGTTTCCCATTCCAAGTTAGCTTTGTGCTTCTCTGTGAAAGCACTAGTGATCTGGTCCCATGTGGCCCTGGCCTCGGGTTTTAAGCGGAAGAACCATTTCAAAGCCCCTGACTTCAAAGAGAGACTGAAGTAGTCGGCCAACTGCTGGTTTGTGCATCCCTTAGCTTTCATTGCCAAAGTGTATGTATCCAGGTGAGTTTTCGGGCATGCAGTCCCATCAAACAGATCTAGATTAGGCATCACGAATTTGTGGGGCGGGGCACAATGGAGTCCGGGTCCGTAGGCGGAAGGCGAGACTTCTTAGCGGTCAATTCAGCAATTTGCGCTTTCATTTCCTTATGTTGTTCCATGAACCAGCCAGATGAGGATCTTTTGGTGGAACCATGGCATTCAATCCGGATGGCGAGCAAGAGTGAGGAGTTACCACCGGCGGCACACCGGTGGAAGGGATACCATACTCCGGGCATAGGTGAAAACCGTCCTTGGCCCAAATTACCCCGGGGAATGTAGGTAGGAGCTTGGGCAAAGGGATAAAACCCAGCGGCTTCTTTGTTGGCTTCCCATTGGCAGAGAAGGTGGAGGCAGACCTGAGGTAGCCGAATAGCTCGGGTTCCCGAAGTGAGACCCATAAGTAGGCTTAGATGCGGGCTGCTGTCCCTGGTTGTTGAATTGCATGGCCGGGCCGTGGCGATGGTGTATAACCCGGGGTGCTGCGGTCTGGTGATTCCGATGAAATCGGGATGGAGGTTTGGTAACCCATCGAACCCCGAGTGAGAAATGGGTTTGTGAAAGCCGTGTTAGGAGCGGTGAGCTAGCATCATTATGAGGAGGGGCTCGACCGTGGCCCAACTGTGCCGTGGCGGCATTCCAAACCGTTGCCGTGGCCTTTTGAGCTATTCTGCGAAGGTCGGATTGATCGGTTCCAAACCGAGGCGGGATTCCAATTAGCCTGTGGCATTCCGAGGTAGCCCCAACCATGGGAAGACACTCCGCATGCGATTTTGTCCCCACCGAGGAACCGCGAACCGATTTGTGTCGTCGAGCCGCATGGATCCGGTGGTCCGTGGTTGGGAGCCGGGCTGTCCCGAGACCGAGGAACATGGGTTCTGGTAGTGGTACCATAGGAGGTGGGTGGTGGCATCCTGGAGTAATCAGGGCGACTGAGAGTGGGATTGGCATCCTCTTCTTCTTCCACGGTGAAGGTGCCATCGGGATTGAGGCTGGCGGCCAAACTGTGGCTCTTAATAGCCTCCATAAGGCTATTCAGCTGTGCTTCCTGTCGCAATCTCATCTGTTCTGCTAACTGATTCCACTGTTCTGTCTGAGGGGTCCCGGGAGGCGGAGTGACGTTATCCCCATCATTACCGGCTGATGCAGACATTCTGAAACCCGGAGTCGGAACAAACGGTGAAGCTGACGACGCGCTTGATTCTTCCCAACTGATCAAATGGTGACCCGGTGCCCGAAACCAAGCTTTGTGAGGAGCTGCGGGGGAAAAGGCACGAGGGTTCAGATGTCTGGGGATAGAAGGAGGGTAGGTGTTTGGGCTTTGGGCTCATGCAACATGCAGTTATTTGTTCTTGTTTACTTAAAACATGTTTTATTAACCTAATCGGTTGGAAAAGATTTCTCTTCTTTTTCGCAAACTACTCTGGATCCTGGATCAGTGGGCCCCGTCACTACGTCTATAAGCCCCTCGTATTCCACCTGTATTTCGACCTCCCAGGGTGGACAACCCCGGGCGAGGGTCCTATAGGGCAAGCGGGTCCCACCGACCGAAAGAAAAACGATCCTAAAAGCCTGGCGGGTAATCGTGTCTTAACGAGCATTCGATGTAAATTATGGACCATGCTGACGTCAAAGTCAAGATCATGTCCGAGGGCTCGACAAAAAGTCGGCATGATTTGGACTGATAAATGTCCACAATTGATCTTGACCTGTCGTCAATTAGGCCGTAATTAGGCATGGAATAATCATTAATCCTTGATGACTCAGTGTCATCTTTGGGAGTCGATGTATAATTTGTGCCGCCAGAGTCAAAGTCAAGGCGCCAGTCAATATCTGGTCAAAGTCTGTGACGGAAAACCGGCAGAACTTTGACTGATTAGGGTCCCCGAAAGATATTGACTTGGTATGCCGACTAAGGCTTGAAAGGAAAGGTCTATACACAGACAGGGCATGACACAGACCAGACTAAAAACCAACCGGGTCTCGGACAAAGTGTGTCACGGACAGGTGCATGGTCGACACGAGGCTCCATGGGATGTTTGGGTAGTCCCGTGCTTGCACCGAGAGGCGTAATAAGACCAAACGGGCCGCGACAGGGATTTCCCCGGGTTAAGGACGTAGTGTGCAGTGTAAGGTCACGTGCGCGTAGTGTGCAAGCAATATATCTTCTTTTTCTGAGTAAAATAGAAATTTTTCATGTGTCTTAAAAAGTATGATGCATGATTTTTTTTTGAAAATTTTCTCTTTTTTTTTTTGAAAATCCTTTTTTTTTTGAAATTCTTTTTTTTGAATTTTTGATTTTTTTTTTTTTTTGAAATTTTTTTTTTGAAAATTTTTCTTGAATTTTTTTTTTTTTGAAAGCAAACAACACATAAGCACATAAGCACATAATTCAAAGCAACGGGTCCGATAGTCAAAATTTTGACTTTTCCGAGGCGGCCAAAACAACACGAAAATGTGAAAAATCAACACACACACAACAAATGATTTCAAATGCCGGGACGAAAGCTTGACCCTCAAAAGCTTTTTTTTTTTTTAAACAATGATACCGGTACGTGGGATTGTTAAACCACAATTTATCCCCGACTCGTGTTAGGAGGCGATAACGAGAAGTTTAATGGTTTCCACCAATATACCAAATATCATTTTTTTTTTTTTAAGATAAAGCTTATTTCATCCCCAGCAGAGTCGCCACTGTGATGTACCCGATTTTTTTGAAATCAAACGGAATCGCCACGCCATTTTTGTTTTAAGGACCAAAACTTTGAAAAATGCCCGAGATGAGAGATTTGGGTTCGGAGGTCACGTTACACGTCGGGAAGAACGTTAGTGTTCACCCGGAACGCCTCGTAAAACGAGTTTTCCAAGCTTAAAAACCATTTATGTGTGTGTGTGTGTGTGTTTTGGCCAAAATAAGTTGAATCTGAAAAGTAAAAATTGGGAACTCTTTATTAGACTTTGAACAAATCCCATGATTTTTGGTATGATTTTTGGGTTGAGTTTTGGTACTCAAAAGATTTTTTGAAGTTGAAAAACATTTCTGCCAGAATGAAAAAGGCAATGGACACTTGATTTTAAAATGGGTTTAAGGGCTTAAAAATCTCAGAATCTGGGGAAAGTCCGAGAATTAAAGTTGTTAAAAACACCTTAAATAAGGTTTCTGTAAAAGAACTTTCCCATTTGGAGGTGATTTGCTGGACCAAAACCTTCTGGAAATATCAGATATGAAATCTGGATTTCCAGAGACTGGGGAACTGACTTTTAAAAGAAAATTTGAAAAAGGGAGTTTTTATCACGAAAAAAATAAAGTAAAAATATGTCTGGAAATCTCTGGATGTTGGATACAAAAAGTATATTGTAGTCAATACCAAATTCCAAGTTTCTGTATGTGCAAAAAATTAGACCATGGACAGAGGTCTTAGAACAATGCTACTGGACAGCAAGATGTTCTTGAGGGAAAATGTGATTTTTGGGGAATTTGCATCTATGTTCACCCCATTTTCATCCCTAGACTTGATTCCACTACTTTGTGTTAAGTGGTTATCATATTCAAGTCATCCTTGGGGAATTTATGGGGTTCAAACATGTCCTTTGCAAAGGAAAAGGGGATATTTTGTAGAGATGAAATTAAAGAGAAAAATCAACTAGAGATTTAAAATGTGGACCATTTGAGATGGTCATTCATGAAGATGTACTTCAAGATGACCATCTTAGGTCAAGACTTAAGTTAAACTAGACATAAAGTAAATCAAAGTAAGAAGAAAAAGATGAACAAGAAGTTAAAAGGGAGTTTTAGGATTTAGAGAAGGAGGGCTTTACCAATGGTGACACCCTATCTTCCTAGGCTTGGAACTTGACTTGAGGAGTATCAAGATTTGGTGTTTGACTTGAGGAGTATCAAGATTTGGTGTTTGGATTTGTGTTTGAGTGGATTCAAGGCTTGAATGTGTTTAGGGTTTGATGATAGAGTTGGTCAAAGAGAAAACAAGTAGATAACAATTAAGTCCTCTATGTTTTCTCTCTAATCCTCCTCTTAAGGGGTGATTGAAGCTTGGGCTTGTGTATGAATGGGAGTGATTTGAGAGTATTTGGAGTGAGTGGGATTTGGGAAAGATTCAAGAGAAAATGGTGGCAATCTAAGGATTCCCATTGTTTTCTCTCTATTTTTCGCCAGAGTGCTGTTGCTGTGAGTGAATTGTGTTTTTCCCTATTTCTGTGACTGAAGGGCTTAATTTATAGGCCTCTGAAATTTCCATTGTCATCCGCGCGGACCAAACTGGAAGCGTGCACTGTTCATTAAATGCAGCTCCAGGCTTTGGACACAAGGAATATTTTTTTTAAAATTCAAATTAGGCAGCCAGTTTTTGTTCCAGCAGCTTCTATTTTTGGTTTTTGACCATTTCTTTTGCTTTTTTTATTCTTTTCCTTGGTTTATCTTTAAATGGCAATGCCTACTTTACCCTTACTTTGTTAGTAAAGTTAGGAATAGTTAGAAATGTTAGGAATGTTAAAACTTTCGTTAATTTTCTAACGAAAATACTAACAACTCAAATTGGAGTACTTACAGGGATGCTGCCATAATCGCCGGTCGCCCGCTCCGGCTCTAAGTATGGGTGGATGTGACGTTTCCCGTGGTTGAATTTCGTTGTCAACTACCAAACTCAGCAATTAGGTCCGACCTAGACATAAATTTTGGGATCCTCACAAAATCCATTTTTCCTGCCAACTTGGTCGGACTCCTTGGTTTAAAACCAACATAAAAATAAAAATCTCCAATATTACTAGACCATTCATATTTATCTTCTCGAAATCGAGAAACTACAATGAAACTGTGATCAAAAGCTGCACGCGTAGCCTTGCTTCTTCCTCGCCGGAGACGTTAACAACTACCGTAACACCGCCGGCGAAACCTTAAAACCACGAGAGAGATTTCTTGAGATGTTATTCCAGGTCGGAGGACAAGGGACGCGCCCCACCTTCTTCGAGATGGCGGCGGCTCAGCAGCTCCCTTCCAGTCTCCGCGCTGCTCTCACATACTCGGAGCGCCGGCGACAGAGGTGAAAGGGGAAAGGAATAAGAGGGAAAGAGAGAGAGAGAGAGAGAGAGAGAGAGAGAGCGTGTGTGTGTGTCATGAATGAGGGGATGGGAGAGGAGGTTATTGTTTTGTTTGAGGGCGAGGGTAGTTTTGATATTTAGGAATTTTATTTGACTGGTCAACGGAGGTGAGGGGTGTACGTGGAATTATAATCTCAGGAGAACTCCCTATTTGGATTTTACAAAAGAGCCCTCTTTAAAATGTAATAAAGTCTGGGCGTGGGGGCCCTAGAGGAATTATTCCTATTTTTAAAGATAATGACTAACTTCAGTTCGTGTTACTCTGTACAATATCACACGTTAATAAGTTCATTGTCTCCGAGTAAGTTGCCTCTAATGTTACCTCTAATGTTAGAAACTCATGACTAGGAAACAGAAAATGATATCATTATATTATATTCAAGTATATATTGTAATAAATAGATTAGAAAACATAATTCCTGTATTATATTAGGAAACACAATCTTAGAAACCTTCTCCTTCTAGGAGATTAATCCTTGTAGTAGATTAGGAAACACAATCTTAGAAACCTTCTCCTTCTAGGAGATTCCTCATCGCAATCCTATAAATATGTATCTCCTGCATCATAATCAATTGAGTCTTTCAATTCAATTCCTCTCTTCCATGTTTTGATTGACTTCGTCTAACCCTCATTATTCTAATAAGAAACTCATGACTAGGAAACAGAAAATAAACATTCCATTTGGAGGAGTGATGGATCCTCCCCTTCCCCCTCCCTCTGTTCTCCTGGCAGACTCATTTTCTTATACTTGTGACTTGTTTCCTTTATATTGTTTTATGGATTTTGTCTTTAGATATAACGATATATGAAATTATAGATGGTTTTTTGGGGAACTTCTTCTTGATCAATCCGAAAAGTTTCTTGAATGGTATAAATCGAGGTACGAACGTGGACCTGTTGCCAAGTAAGGCCCAATGGATTGGGCCCAAAATAATAATCCATACAAGACCCAATTACGACAAAGGGAGTGGGTTTTCCCTACCTTTGCTCGTTTTGCTTCCTCGTCATTCTCACTGCGTCGACCTATACATAGCAGAGCGAATAATGACCAAGGCCCAGCAATTATACATGCCGAGCAAGGCATACAACAAGGCCGAGCAAGGCCTCCTTTGAAGACGAGGAGACCTCCTCGATCTCCATAATATATGAGGAAATGGGATTCACCTTCATTAGAATTCTCTTCCTCGGCTCAATGTAGGCCGACCAGGCCATGTACAACGAGGAAACCCGCCTGCTAAGACTTTAAAGAAATTAGTTGCTAATCGATACGTTGGTAAAGTATTTGACATGAAACAAGAGTGGCTAAAGGATAGTTTGCCTTCACCTAATTGCACGCCAAGTGTATGAGACCAGTGGAAAGCACATTGGAGTAGGGATGACCAAACACGGTTACGGTTCCGATTTTGGAAAAGGGGAAACCGGAACCGAATCGTAAACTTACGGTTCTCTGTTCCTAACCGGCGGTTCACGGTTCGAAACCGGCGGTTCAACGGTTTTTTTTTAATAGAAAAAACTGTTTTAGAATTTTATTACTAAAAATATTTTCAAAAATTTATATTAAAAAGATTAAAAAAAAAAAACTAAACAAATGAAAGGATATAAAAGAAAATAGGGACGGACAAACCTCTAAATTATTGTAATTTTTTTATATTTTTTATTGACTAGTAAATAATATTTTTGACTTTTTTAACTACTGATTTTTTTAACAAAAAGTAATACTCCCTCCGTCCCAATAAAAGATTCACTAATTACCCAAAAGGGCGTCCCGTTAGAAGCTTCACCTTTCCTTTTTTGGCAAATAATTTTTACTATTTCCTCCACTCATTCTCTCTCCTACATTATTTTAATACTCACAACACCATTATAATTTACTATTCCCTCCACTAATTCTCTCTCCTATTTTCAAATTACACTCACAACATTTTTTTCCCTCCCATTTCCATAATTTGCGTGCCCACCCAAAAGGGTGAAGCACTTATTGGGACGGAGGGAGTATAAAAAAGATAGAAAAAAACTAAACAAATGAAAGTATATAAAATAAAAGAGGGACATACTACCCTTTATTTTTTTTTATTTTTATTGACTAGGAAATATTATTTTAGACTTTTTTATTACTGATTTTTTTTTTACAAAATATAGAAAATAAAAAAAAACTAAATAAATGAAAGTATATAAAAGAAAAAAGGGGCAGACTACCATTTATTTATTTTTATTGAGTAGGAAATAATATTTTAGACTTTTTTTACTACTTATTTTTTTTACAAAAATGTATATAAAAAAATAGAAAAAAAAACTAAATAAATGAAAGTATATAAAAGAAAAAAGGGACGGTATCCTTTAAATATTATTAATTATTGGAAAAAACTTCCCGAGTGGGACAATCAAACCTTGCTATTTTATAATTAAGTGAGTACATTAGGAGCCTTTACCTCTTTTTATTACAATATTTATCTAAATTATAACCCATAAAAAACTATAGTAACAATTAAATAAATTACATTATACTTATCTTAATTGCTTCCCGATTTAGATTCATCAAAATACTCACTTTCACCATCAAAAAGATCCGTTAGCTTTTCGTCTTGCTTTCTTCTTTCCGCTATAATCCAATCATTCAACAAATTACAAGCTTCAAAACTATCGAATGATAAATTGTGACGATTATGCTCCATATTTTCATCAATGCTAAAAGCTTGCTCCACTGAAACCGTTGATTCGGGACAAGCAAGTAGTTCTCGTGCAATTCTAGAAATGTAGGAAAAGCGTGTGCTCTCATTGAGAACTAACTCAAAGCATCAAATGAATTTTCTTGTTCAAATTCTCTGGTCAAAAATTTATCAAATTCTCAATTAACACCGCCATGAAATTGTTGTCTTCTATAAAAATTGCCACAAATGATGATGATAAATGTTGAATTACCCAAGAAGAAGACTCACTTGTTGTTGAATCACCATTTATTGACTTGTATTCTTGATAAATTTTTAAAAATGCTTGTATAACACTATCAACTTTTTGACCTACGTTAGGCATATTGAGATTTTCCACCAAATAAAAGCTTGAATAATAATATTCTAAAACTGACTTAAATCATACTCTCTAACTCTAGAATCTAATAACTTAGCAATCAAAAAATATCATGAAAGTTAAGCTAATATTTTTTTCACTTTTCTCGCATTTTGAAAATTGTATCTTTAAAAATAATATCATCTTTAAATTAAGAAAATATACTAGAAATTTCCACACAATAATCAACAACTAAAGTAGAAGTAGGGTAATACGTACCGGATAATGCCAAGGATGCCGCCTTAAACTTCTTCAACAAATTAATCATACTTGCACATTTTTCTCATTGTGTAGTATATAATTTTATACCATATTGGGTATCATAATTAATGGATCTTAAAAACAAGCAAATTTCATTTCTTCAAGCATAAATTTTTTATAAAAAATGAAGGGTAGAATTCCATCTATTTGGAACATATATTGGGAATCATTTTTGTTTTTTTTCATGGTTTGTGCAATATTGTTTACATAGCCTTGTAATTTTTAATATTTTCATAATATTATTAACAACATTTTTAATTGTATTAATAAAAGCTTTCAAAGCACGCAAACCATCTTACACACATAAGTTTAAGATATGACAAATGCATCTACTATGAAAAAATATCCCACCTAATGATGGTGTACAAACTAAAATTAATTCGGGTAAACTAGCGATATTAGAACTAACATTATCAAAAGACATTGAAAAATCGACTAGATTATATTAATGCAAAATTGTTTGTAACATATTAGTAATGTTATGTGCGGTATGTGCCTCATCAAATAATCTATATACAAATAACATCTTTTGAATTTTTCAAATATCATCAATACAATGACATGTTACTCCCATATAAAAATGCCTTATTTTTTATCACTCCATATATCGGAACAAATAAAAACTTTAGATGACAAATTAGTAAAAACATTATATAAATCAAATTTATATTCTCCTACTATATTTTTAACATCTCGTGTGAGAGTTTTACGAGCTACTTTTCTAGCGGCGGGATTAAAACAACATCTAATCAAATGTTCATAGTATTCATTATTGGGAAAATTAAAGGGAATAGATTGCTTACAAACAAATTTAGCCATTTCTTTTCTATGATTTAGATGATTATATATAAATAAATTAGAAGAATTTTGAGAAGACGTACCAATATTTTCAGAACATTGCGCGAATCCTTGCAATTGTGCTTGAGTGGTATCTTATATTCCCCGGGGCGTTTTTATCTTGTATGAATTCTCAAAATACCGTATCCAACCCGTTAGAATAATCATATGTTTGTTTGTTATTCGTTGCACAAAAGTTGTTTATTGCTTTGAAATTATTCCCCGTCGCGTCAACGGGGACTTTTGTAGAATTTTGTGAAAACTTCGGATTCAATTTTCTTGGTTTTTGGAACGGAATGGAGATTGTTTTTTGCTTTACAACGCCGTCCTCCCATTGTGGCTTACATATTATTGCCATCACTTTCTTGAGTAGTTGGATAATCAACATTTTGTGGTGGCACAAAATTTGAAAGCTATTCCACTTAGTCATCATTTTCCCAATCTTTCCACTCATTTTTATTTTGTCTCAAAAGCCCCATATCATAAAATTGACCATCTTTATTTTCAACAAATCACGGTGGTGATGATGCTTGACAAAAAGACTCTCCTTGCCCTCTACCCTTACTACCCTTTTTGCTGTGAGGTTCTTAAAAATAATGTAAAATATGAAAATAAAGATGAAATAAAGACGTTGGGTGAAAATATGGATATTTGATGAAAATATGAAAGTTGCATTATGATTTGAGCTTGAGAATCAAAAAAAATAATGAAATTCATTAAAAAAATTTAAGAGAGAGTTAATGGAGGTTATGTGAAAAAAAATGTGTGGGGAGGGGGATGGTATTTATAGTTGAAAAAATATGTTAAGATTATATAAAAAAAAATCAGGAATGAAACTGGTTAAAAAGGTCAAGAACGGCTATTTTTGGTCAACTAGTTGTTAGCTAACGGGCATAACGGCTATATTCTAACGAATCTGATGGAAATTTTGACGAATCTGATGGAAATTCTGACGCTTCTGACGGTTTGGTCCACAGTTTGATGGTTCCGATTCCGATTTCGGTTCGAAACCACTGGTTCACGATTTTTTAGATGTAGAAACCGAAACCAAACCGAACCGCCAAACCGCCGGTTATGGTTTCAATCGCCTCCGATTCGAGGCGATTTCGATTTCGGGTCAAGGGGGTTCAACGGTTTCGATTCCGGTTTAGTCATCCCTATGTTGGAGAAGTGAGAAATTTTAGAGAAATTCAAAAATAGCAAAGACTAACATGAACTTAAAAGAAGGGCAGAGGAGTGTACACACGGGAGGATTTATTAACTTCAGAGAGATTTGGCACCGTATGATAAATTTACTTAATTTACTATACGTTTCTAAATTAAGCATTACTCTATTTGATTCATATATTGTTATTATTTTATGAAATTTTGAATTTATAATTTTTTATTTGTTAAGAAAAAGAAACAAGTAGATAAGGCTGATATAGATGTTGTATTTATTGCTACACATACTACATAGTGTCCTGATGGCTCAGGGACAAAATGGATTAACCCTTATTACCAGGACATTAATGTAAGTGTTAATAGTTATTTTTATTAGTAAATTATGAATTATTTAGTTAAAGGAACATTGTTTTCAACCATACTGGATAATATTTTATTTTTTTTGTCAGAAATAGTATGAAAAGCGTGCTCGTGAGGAGCCTGTTGAATAAAGAAGTATGGATCCTGAAAGCAACGAGCGGCTCGCATTTCATGAATTTTTTTGGAAGGTCGCTGTCCTTGAAGACAAGCAACCAAAGGGAGATCGCTTCCCTGGATTCGAACCACATGGTGCTGGGTTTTTTAACATGCCATTAAGCAGTCATACTACACAATACTTTTCTTATTCTAGTATTCAGAATGTGGATAAGGAGACTGAAAGAGTATGAAAATACTCTTATATCTTTTTAAATCTATGCAATTCTGATTTATAAATTAGTTTGTATATCTTATATAATTAGGTTAGGAAATAATTGTAAATATAGAATAAGATTACTTTTTGACTAACGGCTAACATTTGTGTTTAGTTATGTTTTCAATATTTTAGGTATGTACTCAAGGAAGGCAAGAATTCTTGGATGGATAAGGAAAGGAGAATCCTTTTTGATAAAAAAGAGATTGTATGAATCCTTGTTGAAGAAGGATTGCTCTCACTATATAAAGAGGCCGCCCCTCTCATTGTTGGTTACGAATTTTAGAGAGAGAAAACAAAGTTTATATATTTACTTGAGTCCTTTTTTCTGTGTTTTTGAAGTTCAGATCATTGAAATTTGAAGATTATTTTTTATGTTTTGTGGTTTTAGTCTAGAATCAATTCGATGCTCGGGTTCAGAAAAAGGTACAAAGGCAAGTGGAGAGAGAGCTTCAAGATCGAGAAGTTTCATATCGCCAATTAGAAAGCAAGTTTGAGGAACGTCTTTAGCAAGAGCGATTGGGCAAATGCAGTTTGAGGATCGCATGCAACAAGTAATGGCAAACATTAATTTGCAACAATAACAACCTACTAGCGGTAATGCCTCTACCTCATCAGTCGGTCAATACCTTGATTTGGATGATGGTCGTGGCACTAGTTGGTGAAGTGGTGGTGGCGGTCGATCGTGGTCACTAAACTTGTTTTTATTTGCCTTGTAATCAAAATTAAGTAGTTTTTATGTTGGTTTTTGAGAATTTGGTGAATGTTAAATTTGTTTTTTCATGTTTTTGGTGAATGTTTGATTGAATTGTATTTGAATGTCGACATTTCAGTATTTGAATGTTAGTATTTAGGTATTTGAACAAGTTGTAGGTGGTTTTTTAAATAATTCAGATTTTTTTAAAATTTTGACCAATTTACCGACGGACTTTTCCGTCGGTATATTCTTTAAAAATTGATAATAATATTACCGACATAATATTCCATCGCTAATAGCAATTCAACAACAAAAAAAATTGTTGTTGGTTTGCCGACGGATAAATCCGTCGGTTACCACAAGCAAGGTTGAAGTTTGTCTCACCACATGAGAAGCTCTGGAATGTGAAACCCACGGTAAGTCATTTTCGTGTTTTTGGTTGTGTATGCTACGTATTTGTTCCAGATAATCTACCTAGCAAATTTGATAATAAGGCTATACGGTGCATTTCTGTGGGTTATGATAATGAGAGAAAGGGGTGGAGATGTTTTGATCCCACAACAAATCGCTGCTACGTGTCACAAAATGTTGTGTTTGATGAAGCGTCTTCATGGTAGTCATCACAAGCTGACTTATTGCCAGATTCAAAAGAGACTGAAGATGCACTAAAGAAAAAATTAGATAAAGGTCAGAACCATTTGAGCCAACTGAGTAAAGATGCGTCAAGTTAAGATAAAGATCAGTTGAGCCCAAGAAGAGATAAGTCAAGCTCAAGGTGTGATCAGCCACCTCCCCTTAGTGAATCATCTGAAGAAGTAAGCAGTGAGGAAGTTCCAAGTGTGAGTCCACCTCTGAAGATGAGACGACTTAAGAGACTTATATGCATTCTCATTGTAATTTATGCATGGTTGAGCCCGAGAAGTTTGAGGAAGCAGCAGAGGATGAAGTTTGGAGAAATTCTATGGAAGAGGAGATAAATGCATTGAAGCAGAATGAGACCTGGGACTTGGTACCGAAGCCAAAAGATGTACAACCCATATCATGCAAATGGATGTACAAAGTGAAGACTATAGTTGATGGGTCAGCAAAGAGGTATAAAGCCTGCCTAGTGGCCCATAGATTTTCACAACAGTATGGCCTCGACTACGATGAGACATTTAGCCTCGTGGCAAGATCACTATAGTACAAGTTTTGCTAGCACTTGCAGCTAGTAAGGTATGGAAGTTGTAGCAACTAGATGTCAAGAATGTAAGCCAAGATAATACACGGCATGTAGAGTGAAAAGACAATTTGATTAAACTCTCTGATGTATTATATGAAACAACTGTGTACAGACTATATACTAAGGTTAGAGGTAAAGTATGGAAGATTTGGACTCTTCCCTTAATCTATGATTGGCTCTCCCTATATACAAGATTTATCCAAATATAACTCTACCTATCCATATATATAAGTAACCTAATACAATACAACTATTAAACAGATATCTCGGCTAATACCCCCCCCCCTCAAGCTAAATGCCCGTAGGAAGTTAAAGCATGACAGAGAGTGCTTGGAAACGAGGCCGAGACAGGCCTTTGGTGAACATGTCAGCCAGTTGGTCCTCTGAGGTAACAAATCTGAGCTTGAGTAATCCACATGTGACCAACTCGCGAATGAAGTGGTAGTCTATCTCAATATGGCGAGTACGAGCATGAAACACCGGATTTCGAGCCATATGTAGAGCAGAGATATTATCACAAAATAGCAAAGGAGGGGGAAGTGGAATACACAGTTCACGAAACAGAAACGAAAACCACCTGAGTTCCGCAGTGGTAGTAGCAAGTGCACGATACTCAGCTTCACTACTCGACCGGGACACTGTAGTCTGTTTCTTAGCTGTCCAAGATACAAGATTCGAACCAACAAAAATACATGCACCAGTAGTAGAACGACGATCATCTGGATCGCCAGCCCAATCTGAATCGGAGTAAGCCCGAATAGAGAGGTCAGAAGAAGCATGAAATGACAGACCCAAGTCAAGTGTGCCTTTGACAAAGCGAAGAATACGCTTTGCAGCAACAAGATGGGAAGACCTCGGCTGGTGCATAAATTGGCATACCTAGTTAACTGCGAATGCAATATCAGGGCGAGTTAAGGTCAGGTAATGTAGGCCACCAACAAGACTCTGAAATTCTGTAGCATCAGAAATAAGCTCACCGTCATGACTGGATAATCGAGTGTGTGGAACTGTAGGAGTAGGCATGGGCTTGCAATCTGACATGTGAAATCGATCAAGGAGGTCTAGAGCATAACGACCTTGACATAGAATCAAGGTGTCCTTGGAGCGTGTTGCCTCAATGCCAAGGAAGAAACTAAGATCGCCCAAATGACGATTGTCAAAGGTGGTGCATATATCATCTATAACAGAAGAGATAACTGAAGCAGAGGACCCTGTAATGATGATATCATCCACGTATACAAGAATGAACACGGAACCTCCCTGATTGTGACGAACGAACAAGGAGGAATCAGACCTGCTGTTAATAAACCCATGGTGCAGAAGAAAGGCATGAAGACGTTGAAACCATGCTCTAGGAGACTGTTTAAGACCATATAATGCCTTGTGAAGCTTACAGACATGATTCGGAACTGAGGAGTCAATAAAACCAGGTGGCTGCTTCATGTATACTTCCTCATGAATAATGCCTTTAAGGAAAGCATTACGAACATCCAATTGCTTAATATCCCAAGACCGAGAATGAGCAACGGCAAGAACGGTGCGAATGGTTGATGGTTTTACAACTGGACTAAGCTTTTCGTCATAATCAAGGCCAGTCTGCTGCGTGAAGCCCTGAGCAACAAGTCGAGCCTTGTGACGCTCAATAGAACCATCGGCCTTTCGTTTGACCTTAAAGATCCAACGACAACCAACAACGTTCATGGCCGAGTGAGATGGAACTAGAGACCAAGTCTGGTTCTTGTGGAGAGCAGTCATTTCTTCACACATTGCAGCTTGCCAATGCGGAAAAGCAGATGCTTGCTTAAACGTGCGAGGTTCATAAGTCAAGGAATCCTTTTGCACAGCAAGTAGTACGGAAGGCAATGAGTAAGGGGAAGTAGCCTGTAGAAGGTCAACAATCTTTCTTACCCGAAGAGGAGGGGTTGTAGAAGAGTTGGCCAACGTTGTTTGAGAAGCATTAGGAGTGTCTGTTGAGTTTTCGGGAGTAGTAGGACCACCCGGAGTATTCTCAGAGATAGAAGATGTAGCAGGAGTTGATGAAGTACCAGATAAAATCACTTGACTGGTGCTGGAATTCCAAAAGGCAGGAGAAATATGGACGGAATTTTCAGCAGAAGGAGGAGTGGCCTTGGAAGCTGACACCGAAGGTAAATGTAGAGGAATTGGGCTGTTGTTAAACAGTGGTCTAGGCTGCGGCGATGTGGGTTGCATGGGAGGAGGCCCAACGGTATGGGATGTGTCTGCAGTAGAAGTAGTGGCCTGATCCAGAGTTGTGGTGAATTGGCCAGCAGTGTGAGCTGCAGAGACATGGCCATCAGTCTGAACCGGAGCAGTACCTGGAACAATATTATGTGTGCCACTGTCTTGCCAAGGGAAATGAGATTCATCAAATACCACGTGGATAGAAATATATATTTTTCTAGTAATTAGGTCCATACATCTATAACCTTTACGCAGATTATCATAACCAAGAAAAATACAGTGTAATGATTTTGGCATGAGTTTATGTGCGTTGGTAGGAACAACATACGGGAAACAAGAACAACCAAAAACTTTCAAGAGACGATAATCGGATTTACATTGACGCAACTTTTCATGAGGAGACACAAACTTATGTTGACGCATGGGCAACCGGTTTATAAGATAGACAGCGGTATTAAACGCTTCTAGCCAAAACTTGAAAGGAAGATGAGCATTTGATAAAAGACATAAACCAGTTTCAACAATGTGTCTATGCTTACGTTCCACAACACCGTTTTGTTGAGGAGTATAAGGACAAGTAAGTTGATTCTTAATACCAAACTTTTGAAGAAAGGCAGTGAACATACGACCCGTGAACTCACCTCCCCCATCATTTTTCACCGTTTTAACAGTATGAATAGCATAAATGCGACGAGAAAGTTGATTTTCAATATATGTTTTAAATGTAGCAAAAGTTTGTGTTACATTAGACTTGTGAAATAACGGAAAAAGTCACACATACCGAGAAAAATCATCAACTATAGAAAAATAGAAACGATGTCCATTCAATGAATTAACCGGGGCAGGGCCCCAAACATCCAAATGTAACATGTCTAACGGTTGCAAAGAATTAAAAGACCTAAGGGAAAAGGGGAGTTTATTAGATTTGCCTAAAGGGCAAATGTGACAAGAATGTTGTTCACTTATTCTATTCTTTAGTGGCAAACTAAACTGCTGACACAAGACTTTAAGGACTGGAGTGGAAGGATGGCCCAAGCGAGCATGCCAAGTTTCCTGACTAGATCTTTCTCCAAGAAGAGCAATGGGGCTGTTAGAAGAAGCCGAACTGAAGTAAAGCTGATAAAGACCACCGGAGTTATTGTCAGAGATAAGAGTCTCCCGGGTCTGATTATCCTTAACACGAAAACCACAAGCATCAAGTTCAAAATAACAGTTATTATCTTTGGAAAATTGACGAATAGATAATAAGGGTTTATGGAGTTTAGGAATATAAAGAACATTACGCATATGATAAGAACGATTCTTGAGATGCAATGAAGTATTACCAACATGCGAAATATGTAACTTAGAGCCATTACCAAAAACAACTGTATTTTTACCTGTATAAGGTTGATAATCTGTGAAGGAAGAAATATCTTCTGTCATGTGATTTGTGGCACCCGAGTCAAGCACAAATTGGCTTTGATTTGCAAAGTAGGCCGCATTTGAGGGGTCTTGACAAGTACGTGCACTGTGACCCGGCTGGAAGCATAATTGGCAAATAACTTCACTATCCAAGGGCTGCATGCTATAAGAGGGAGTAGGCAGCAATCCACGACCCCTACCATTCTGACTGGGAGAACCACCACGGTGAGACCTACCACCACGGTTTTTGTTTCCAGAAGAACCACGACCATGTGAATGACTGTTGCCTGAACCACGCTGACCGTGCATGACACAGGGCCAGGTATTTAGAATACCTTTTTTCGCAAGGGGTGCTTTCCGAATGCGCGTTGCATCAGGACGGGGTATTCACAGTGGCGACTCTGCTGGGGAAACCCCATGTCTCGACACTGTGAATACCCCGTCCCGATGCAACGCGCATTCGGAATGCGCGTTGGTTCCATCACCAGGTTGTCTGAATACCTTTTTTCTGTGTCACCCCTTGTGAAAATTTGACTTCTGCGGGAGTCACCCCTTGTGAAAAATTTGACTTCTGCTGGGGAAACCCCATGTCTCGACTTTGTACATTATATGATTATTTATTTCAAACTTCCGAGTGGATGAATTGTAATTTGACCATTGTTGAGAAGAATAGATTCAATTGAGGACCTACCGGAAATCAAACGAATCTAGGTTCCATTGTTCTTAAGTTTTTAATTGAAATTCTTGAATGTTTATATTGACCTACCGGAATATATGAACATGATAGAGTTATTAGGGTTCTAATGTTCTTATTGACCTACCGGAATATATGAACATCTTAACCCTAGATTTTTGTGAACGAACCCAAGAATGAGATTGAATCCTTTTTACATGAAAAAAAAAAGAATAAAGTGATAATTGTTATGATCCCCAATCCATGAATCCCTTGTCTCTTGATATCTTTAATTTATTTATTTTGCTTTCTTAGTTTTAATAATAAAATCAAAATCAAACCCCCTTTCTCTTTTGTTTATTTTCACACTAATTAAATCAACTTGTTAATTCACACGAGTCTCTGTGGTTCGACCCTTACTTTTGTACGTTGCTACTTCGGTGACATGTACACTTGCAAGGTTTTTATTACACAGTGGAATTTTATCCATCAAGTTTTTGGCGCCGTTGCCGGGGACTTGTTGTGATTTTTAACAAGTTTATTTAATCGGTGCATGTTTGGTCGCCGGTCATTGGATCCTAAGTTGGTTCCTTTGAACGACGATATAGACCAAGTCGAGAGAGGCATTCCCTCTACTCAAGTGTTCGAAACTGATTCTGAAACTTCTGTCACCGAGACAGAGGTAACTTTGAGTGATTTAGAAACTTCTTCCACCGAGGGAGAAGAATTTGAATTTGATATGGCTTTGCAAGCACCCACCATGGATGCCTTCTCTAGGCCGCGGGTGGACACGTCTGTGTCATGCATTGTGTTGAATGATGCAACAAAAAGTTACGAGGTAAAAGGCCATCTGTTTAACATGATCCCTCAGTTTCATGGCCTCCCCTCTGAAGATTCTTTGAATTTCTTGAGGGAATATATGATGATTGTGTCTAGTTTTCCATTGAGAGACGGTGTGACTGATGAGCACTTAAGACTAAAATGTTTTCCCATTGCTTTGAGGGATAATGCTAAGAAGTGGCTCATGTTGCTCCCACCTAGGAGCATAAATACTTGGGATGAATTACATGATATATTTTTGAGAAAATACTTCCCACATGCTACGTTAGCCACGTTTAGACAGAAAATTATAGGGTTCACACAGGACTCTTTTGAGGCATTTCATGAAGTATGGGACAGGTTTAAGATGCTTTTGGTGCAATGTCCCCACCATAATTTTCCTTTGCCTTTATTGCATCAAACTTTCTATGGGGGGTTGACACAAGCCGATCAGGCTATGGTGGATAACGCAGCCGGAGGCTCTTTAGGAGCCAAAACTGCGGATGAGACCCAAAATCTTTTTGAGAGATTAGCATCTAATTCGCAACAAAAGGGGTCAAGGGGTAAAACAAATAATGTGAATGGAATAGGAATGAACGATGAGCTTTCAAAACAAATTGCACTTCTTAATCAAAAATTTGATAAGTTGGTCATGAGTAGTACGTCCAATTCTGCATCCAATGTGTCATCTGTTGGTAATGTAATGCATGATAATTGTGTGACTTGTGGTTCTAACACTCACTCTTATGAAGTTTGCCCCACCACTAGTCCCCATTTATATAATCATGAGCAGGTACATGCAATGCAAGCATATATGCAGAGTGTCCCGCAGAACAACCCATTTTCACAAACATACAATCCGGGGTGGGGAAAGCACCCTAATTTTTCTTGGGGAGGAAATCAACAGCAGAATAAAACTCTCCACCCCCAACCACCACCGCAGGGACCCTTTGAGAGGAATAGAGAGCCTTGGGAAGAGCGCATGATGCAGTTAAAGATGGAGCAACAACAGTACAAGATGGAACAACAACAAGCCTTCAGAAATCATGAGGCTGCCATGCAGAAGTTACAGACCCAAATTGGACAGTTGGTGGAAGCGGTACAAGGCCAAAGACAAGAAAATTTTCAAAATCCACCAAAGCAAGCCAAGTCTATTGTGACTATTTGGGATGAAAGTGATGAGATTGAGGAGGTATTTCTTTCTTCCCTTGATAATTTTGAATGTGATAATGTTAGTGAGGAAGAGGATGAGATTGGGGAGGTTCAAGATGTATTTTCTGCATTCAATTTAGAAACCCCTCCTCCCAATGTTGTGAAAACCACACCCCAGAGAGGTGTGGAGTTTGAAAAGATTAAACATGTTCAAAAAGACCCCGGGTGTTTCACTATCCCAATTTCTTTAGGGGGTCAAAATTTTAAAGGTTTGTTGGATCTTGGGGCAAGTGTTAATGTGATGCCCTTTCATGTTTTTAGAAGTTTGGGGGTATGTGAGTTGAAGCCACCCATGAGAGACTTGCAATTGGTGGATCTCTCAATCAAAAGACCTTTAGGGGTTATTGAAGGGGTGTTGGTTAAAATCGATAAAATCATTATCCCTATTGACTTTTATGTGATGTGTATGGAGGGATCAAGTGAGGAACAACTGAAAACTCCCATTCTGCTTGGGAGGCCATTTATGTTTGACACTAAGGCCACCATTGATGTGTGTCAAGGGGTTGTGTCCTTGAGAGGTATGGGGGAGGAATGTAAATTTTGTATGCTTAAAAATGATAAGAAACCCTCCCCCACAGATGGTTTTGTAGGAGCCATAACCGATTTTCCAATTGTCAAATATGATGTGAATGGATGTGAGAAAAGTGGGGATAATGCGGACGTGTGCCCCTTGGCTAGTAACATTAAAGCCGACCAATACTCTAGGAGTAACGGGTCGTATCACTCCCCACACGACTCCCATAAAGAGTCGATTCCATCACATCTACCACAAGGGCATTCAAAACTTAAAGTTAGAGAGGAGAGTTATTTTCCTGATTTATCTGAGACTATTTTTGCTAATATTTTTGTTCAAGATAACCTCTTTGATCTTGTTGAGGAAGATGTTCCGCAGGTGAAGGAACAAACTAAGTTTGGGGGCAAGAGCCCCAACAAAAAGAAAAGAAAAAGGGTGAAGCATAAAGCACCCAAAGTTTCGTGGGCTCCACCTGAATTAATTAAGAAAGGGACCTACGCATGGAAGGAAGTGGGCGTTTGTGCCCGAGAAAATCAAAAGTGGTCAAAGGGCCGAAAAGCAAAGGCCAAATACATTGAGGCCAATCTCAACCCCAAGTAAGTGGGGCAATGGTCGGGCTAACGACCTTAATTAAAGCGCTAATTGGGAGGCAACCCAAGTAGGTATGTTTTATTTGCTTTATTTATTTGCTTTGTTGTGTCATATCGTCCTTTGAACCCGAGACATGTTTTTGTTCTCTTTGCTATGAGGACATAGCATGTTTTGAGTTTGGGGGTAGATATCTCTCCGAGTTTTTGGGTTTATAGGAGAGTGTATATAGTGTCACCCTCCAAAAAAAAAAATAGAAAAATTTTAAAATTTTGTTCTCATTATATGTTTGGAAGTTGGCCAACGTCCGTGATGATTTGAGAGAGTTTTTGATTGAATTTTGCTAGTTTGTGCCAATTTGAATATGTTAATTAGAATTGCATTAATACATGTAAAACACAATTGCACCACCATTCACTTCCATCATTTTTCTTGATCATTGTTATCAATTTAGGAGACCTTTATAGGATCACTTTGACATTCTCGGGGTCCCTAGAACATGTTTGCATGACTGTCAATAACACATCAATTAGGCTATTCGGGAAGTGATATGTGGCTATTTTCTTTGAACCCTATTTGTGAGCCTTTAACTTTCTCGTCACTTATAAAAATATTCCGCTAGAACCCCTTTTGAGCTTGAAAAAGAATGGAATCTCTCACAAAGTGGGAGGTTATTTTAGACCACCATTCGCCTTCTTTTGTACCCTCATTATCCTACCCTTTTAACTTATACACTATTTTTCCACCTTTTCAGGAAAGTGAAACTAGGGAATGAATTGGGATATTTGGGGAATATTTGGAAAAATCAAGGGTTGAGTGGAAAGTGGTCATGAAAAGAAAGAAAATGATCATGTTATGTAATGAAAAGAGGGGCTTGAGCAAAATAGTGAATGCACATTCTCCGTGATATATTTGTGCAAAGAAAAAAAAAATGAAAAAAAAAAAAAATTGCCTTGCCCTCTCTAATGTTGAAGTGGAAAGCGATCAAAAAGAAAGAAAGGTGATCGAGTACAAGTTTGAAAGTGTACAAAGTTATAAGTTTGGGGGTTAAATCAATGGGTTGGCTTGGAGCGGAGTGATAAACTTCAATGTGAGGATGTAAGATGAAGACTTTCTAGTTTCACTTGCTTGACTTCGTATGTCCTTATCTTCATTTGTAATCGTGAACCCGGTCCGAAAAAAGGTATTCTAAATACCTGGCCCGGTGTAATCAAATAGAAACCCTAAAAATCCCTTAAACCAATCGGTCAACCCCGCCGTCATTTGCCTGCGTGGAAAGCACGCCAGGTCAAAGAGAAAGGAAGAGAATTAGGGTTCCGACTACAGGCAAGGAGAAGAGAAAAATTTTTAGGGTTTCCGACTACAGTGCATGACACAGAAAAAAGGTATTCTATTTGATTACACCGGGCCCGGTGTAAAATACAACACCATACAAGGGATTTTTAGGGATTCTATTTGACTTCGTATGTCCTTATCTTCATTTGTAACATGTCTCGACACTGTGAATACCCCGTCCCCAGCAGTGGATTTTCTATTGGTTTAAGGGATTTTTAGGGTTTCTATTTGATTACACTAGGCCGCGGGACGGGCTATATCAAAGTGGCGTGGCGACTCTCAAAATTAAACTAATATTTTTTAATATGGTTTAAAGCGAGTGTCACTAAATGAATATCCCAGGTATTTAGGATGGATGTGGTTTTACCCATCCAAAAGATATATTTCCTAGCTTATTTGGTGCTCGAAACCTTGAGAATTTAATGTATTTTCTAGTGTTTTGAAAGTACAGGGGTTGAAGTGCAACAATGTTGAAAACGGAGGATTGGAGCTTACTTTGGAAGCTTTTGGATCAAATTGCAATTTTGGAAAATTTGGGACAAAACGGAAATTTGGAAGTTCAAGGGACCAAATTTGAATTCTTGAAAATTCAGGGACTAAATGGGCAATATGGAATTTTTGGACGAATTTAATTTATAAAAAATCGTGGGATTAAATGAAAAATAAAATCCTAAAGAGCAAAGTACAAAAGAAGTCATTATAGCGGTCAAAGTGCGAAAGCAAAATTGCGGAACGAAACGAAAACTAAAATTGGTACAAATCATTTCCAAGGCAATTGTGGCTTGTGGCTGGCCGAGGAAAGCTGCTTGCTTGAGGCCAAGGAATCAGGCAAAGGTGGCCGGCAGTATGGTATCAAAATGGGGCCATGCAAGGCCATTGCTGGGCCAGGAGGACAAGTTGGGCCAAGGAAGGAAATTGGGGCCAAGGCCAATCAGGCGCACGCCCGATTTCAGTGGGCGCACGCCCGGAAGCATTCAGATTGAGAACAGGCGCACACCCAGTCAAAGTGGGCAGGCGCCCGGTACGTACGGACAGATGCAGCCAGTTTCCTTATTTTGGAAGGATTCTAAAGATTTTCCACAGATTTGCACAGAATCAGCCACGGATTTCGGGAGATTTTCTATTTTGACTAGAATTTTGACCCTAATTTGTTTCCAAAAAGGATTTCCACCTCCCTCCTCCTATATAAACAACCCTAGACTAGTTTTGTATCATCTTTAATCTTTTATTTTTTTATCTTTTACTTTGGGGATCTTTGGATCTTTTATTCTTTGATTTTCTCTCTATATTTTTAGTTTAGGTTTTATTTATTTTGGAAGATGAAAGAACAAGGTTTTGCTTTATTTATTTTAATGGCCATTCAAGGCTAAACTATTTGATTAATGGATTGAGGTGAGTAGCAATTTGATCTTTATGCTAAAGTTTTAATTCTTCCTATCTCTCTTTTGTTCTTGTTCTTCTCAACGGTTTTAATTATTGTTCTTGAGATCAATTGTATTGACCTACCGGAATATACTTTTGACCTCTTGAATTTATTTGGATACAAACCATTGCACTTGCGTGGATGATTTGTAATTTGACCATTGTTGAGAAGAATAGATTCAATTGAGGACCTACCGGAAATCAAACGAATCTAGGTTCCATTGTTCTTAAGTTTTTTAATTGAAATTCTTGAATGTTTATATTGACCTACCGGAATATATAAACAAGATAGAATTAGGAGGGTTTTAATGTTCTTATTGACCTACCGGAATATATGAACATCTTAACTCTAGATTTTTGTGAACGAACCCAAGAATGAGATTGAATCCTTTTTACATGAAATAAAAAGCATAAAGTGATAATTGTTATGATCCCCAATCCATGAATCCCTTGTCTCTTATTATCTTTAATTTATTTATTTTGCTTTCTTAGTTTATTTTAATCAATCGAAATCAAAACTCTCCTTTTTCCTTTGTTTCTTTTTACACTAATTAAATCAACTTGTTAATTCACACGAGTCTCTGTGGTTCGACCCTTACTTTTGTATATTGCTACTTCGGTAACTTGTACACTTGCAAGGTATTTTTATTACACAGTGGAATTTTATCCATCAAGTTTTTGGCGCCGTTGCCGGGGACTTGTTGTGATTTTCAACAAGTTTATTTAATCGGTGCATGTTTGGTCGCCGGTCATTGGATCCTAATTTGGTTCCTTTGAACGACGATATAGACAGAATTGAGAGAGGCATTCCCTCTACTCAAGTGAGCGATACTGATTCTGAAACTTCTGTCACCGAGACAGAGGTAACTTTGAGTGAATTAGAAACTTCTTCCACCGAGGGAGAAGAATTTGAATTTGATATGGCTTTGCAAGCACCCACCATGGATGCCTTCTCTAGGCCGCGGGTAGACACATCTGTGTCATGCATTGTGCTGAATGATGCAACAAAAAGTTATGAGGTAAAAG
The DNA here is from genome assembly GCA_022495995.1 of Adenophora triphylla var. japonica. Lineage (NCBI taxonomy): Eukaryota > Viridiplantae > Streptophyta > Magnoliopsida > Asterales > Campanulaceae > Adenophora > Adenophora triphylla. The sequence continues at coordinate 289,330 of JAFEMH010001744.1, read as the reverse complement.
GCCATCTGTTTAACATGATCCCTCAGTTTCATGGCCTCCCCTCTGAAGATTCTTTGAATTTCTTAAGGGAATATATGATGATTGTGTCTAGTTTTCCATTGAGAGACGGTGTGACTGATGAGCACTTAAGACTAAAATGTTTTCCCTTTGCCTTGAGGGATAATGCTAAGAAGTGGCTCATGTTGCTCCCACCTAGGAGCATAAATACTTGGGATGAATTGCATGATATATTTTTGAGAAAATATTTCCCACATGCTACGTTAGCCACCTTTAGACAAAAAATCATTGGGTTCACACAGGATTCATTTGAGGCATTTCATGAAGCATGGGACAGATTTAAGATGCTCTTGGTGCAATGTCCCCACCATAATTTTCCTTTGCCTTTATTGCATCAAACTTTCTATGGGGGGTTGACACAAGCCGATCAGGCTATGGTGGATAATGCAGCTGGAGGCTCTTTAGGAGCCAAAACTGCGGATGAGACCCAAAATCTCTTTGAGAGATTAGCATCTAATTCGCAACAAAAGGGGTCAAGGGGTAAAACAAATAATGTGAATGGAATAGGAATGAACGATGAGCTTTCAAAACAAATTGCACTTCTTAATCAAAAATTTGATAAGTTGGTCATGAGTAGTACGTCCAATTCTGCATCCAATGTGTCATCTGTTGGTAATGTAATGCATGATAATTGTGTGACTTGTGGTTCTAACACTCACTCTTATGAAGTTTACCCCACCACTAGTCCCCATTTATATACTCATGAGCAGGTACAGGCAATGCAAGCATATATGCAGAGTTTCCCGCAAAACAACCCATTTTCACAGACATACAATCCGGGGTGGGGAAAGCACCCTAATTTTTCTTGGGGAGGAAATCAACAGCAGAATAAAACTCTCCATCCCCAACCACCACCGCAGGGACCCTTTGAGAGGAATAGAGAGCCTTGGGAAGAGCCCATGATGCAGTTAAAGATGGAGCAACAACAGTACAAGATGGAACAACAACAAGCCTTCAGAAATCATGAGGCTGCCATGCGAAGGTTACTGAGACCCAAATTGGACAGTTGGTGGAAGCGGTACAAGGCCAAAGACAAGAAAATTTTCAAAACCCACCAGAGCAAGCCAAGTCTATAGTGACTATTTGGGATGAAAGTGATGAGATTGAGGAGGTATTTCTCTCTTCTCTCTGTGATGTTGATAATGATAATTATGCCTGTGAGGAAGAGAGAAGTGTGGGGGTCATTCATGATGTCTTTTCTGCTAGTAATCGTGAATCCACTTGTCTTGATGTTGAAAAAACCATACCCTCTGGAGGTGTGGAGTTTGAAAAGATTAAACATGTTCAAAAAGACCCCGGGTGTTTCACTATCCCAATTTCTTTGGGGGGTCAAGATTTTAAAGGTTTTTTGGATCTTGGGGCAAGTGTTAATGTGATGCCCTTTCATGTTTTTAGAAGTTTGGGGGTATGTGAGTTGAAACCACCCATGAGAGACTTGCAATTGGCGGATCTCTCAATCAAAAGACCTTTAGGGGTTCTTGAAGGGGTGTTGGTTAAAATTGATAAAATTATTATCCCCATTGATTTTTATGTGATGTGTATGGAGGGATCAAGTGAGGAACAACTGAAAACTCCCATATTGCTTGGGAGGCCATTTATGTTTGACACTAAGACCACCATTGGTGTGTGTCAAGGGGTTGTGTCCTTGAGAGGTATGGAGGAGGAATGTAAATTTTGTATGCTTAAAAATGATAAGAAACCCTCCCCCACAGATGGTTTTGTAGGAGCCATAACCGATTTTCCAATTGTCAAATATGATGTGAATGGATGTGAGAAAAGTGGGGATAATGCGGACGTGTGCCCCTTGGCTAGTAACATTAAAGCCGACCAATACTCTAGGAGTAACGGGTCGTATCACTCCCCACACGACTCCCATAAAGAGTCGATTTCATCACATCTACCACAAGGGCATTCAAAACTTAAAGTTAGAGAGGAGAGTTATTTTCCTGATTTATCTGAGACTATTTTTGCTAATATTTTTGTTCAAGATAACCTCTTTGATCTTGTTGAGGAAGATATTCCGCAGGTGAAGGAACAAATTAAGTTTGAGGGCAAGAGCCCCAACAAAAAGAAAAGAAAAGGGGTGAAGCATAAAGCACCCAAAGTTTCGTGGGCTCCACCTGAATTAATTAAGAAAGGGACCTACGCATGGAAGGAAGTGGGCATTTGTGCCCGAGAAAATCAAAAGTGGTCAAAGGGCCGAAAAGCAAAGGCCAAATCCATTGAGGCCAATCTCAACCCCAAGTAAGTAGGGGCAATGGTCGGGCTAACGACCTTAACCAAATGCGCTAATTGGGAGGCAACCCAAGTAGGTACGTTTTTATTGCTTTATTTATTTGTTTTGTTGTGTCATATCGTCCTTTGAACCCGAGGCATGTTTTTGTTCTCTTTGCTATGAGGACATAGCATGTTTTGAGTTTGGGGGTAGATATCTCTCCGAGTTTGTGGGTTTATAGGAGAGTGTATATAGTGTCACCCTCCAAAAAAAAAAAAAATAGAAAAATTTAAAAATTTTGTTCTCATTATATGTTTGGAAGTTGGCCAACGTCCGTGATGATTTGAGAGAGTTTTTGATTGAATTTTGCTAGTTTGTGCCAATTTGAATATGTTAATTAGAATTGCATTAATACATGTAAAACACAATTGCACCACCATTCACTTCCATCATTTTTCTTGATCATTGTTATCAATTTAGGAGACCTTTATAGGATCACTTTGACATTCTCGGGGTCCCTAGAACATGTTTGCATGACTGTCAATAACACATCAATTAGGCTATTCGGGAAGTGATATGTGGCTATTTTCTTTGAACCCTATTTGTGAACCTTTAACTTTCTCGTCACTTATAAAAATATTCCGCTAGAACCCCTTTTGAGCTTGAAAAAGAATGGAATCTCTCACAAAGTGGGAGGTTATTTTAGACCACCATTCGCCTTCTTTTGTACCCTCATTATCCTACCCTTTTAACTTATACACTATTTTTCCACCTTTTCAGGAAAGTGAAACTAGGGAATGAATTGGGATATTTGGGGAATATTTGGAAAAATCAAGGGTTGAGTGGAAAGTGGTCATGAAAAAAAAAAAAGGGGTTATGAATTGTTATGTAATGAAAAGAGGGGCTTGAGCAAAAAGTATTGAATGCACATTCTTTGTGATATATTTGTGCAAAGAAAAAAAATGAAAAAAAAAATGAAAAGAAAAAGTTAAAAAATAAAAAAAAAAAGAAAAGAAAAGAAAAGCCGAGCCCTCTCTAATGTTGAAGTGGAAAGCGATCAAAAAGAAAGAAAGGTGATCAAGCCCAAGTTTGAAAGTATACAAAATTATAAGTTTGGGGGTTAAATCAATGGGTTGGCTTGGAGCGGAGTGATAATTTCAATGTGAGGATGTATGATGAAGACTTTCTAGTTTCACTTGCTTGACTTCGTATGTCCTTATCTTCATTTGTAACCGTGAACCTAGCCCGTGTTTATCGCGATACATTACAAACCGTAAAAGTCATATTTGATCCCTAAAGAGTAGTCGGGTTGACAGTTTTGTTTAAATATGCATATGAGTGTCCCTTGTGCAGAAATTTCATCTTAGTATCATTGATTTAGAGCATGTGGTTAGTGACCCTATAAAATATCTTATTTTGGTGACAATGATCTCCCATATTTCATTCATCATTCAGGCCGAGGTGGAAAATTGTGGGTTAGATGCATTAAGGTGATTGTAATTGCATATTCTTATTGGCACTTATTTAGCATATTATGTGAGAATCTGAGACTTGTTTGGCCGGCAACCTTGTATGTAGTGAGAACATATCAAAAATATTTTATGTTGATTGTTTTTAGTTGTTAGGGTAGTTTTGTTTTTGTTTATTTCTTTTGTTTTACTCGAGGACGAGCAAAAGATAAGTTTGGGGGTATTTGATGGATGTGGTTTTATCCATCCAAAAGATATATTTCCTAGCTTATTTGGTGCTCGAAACCTTGAGAATTTAATGTATTTTTTAGTGTTTTGAAAGTACAGGGGTTGAAGTGCAACAATGTTGAAAACGGAGGATTGGAGCGTACTTTGGAAGCTTTTGGATCAAATTGCAATTTTGGAAAATTTGGGACAAAACGGAAATTTGGAAGTTCAAGGGACCAAATTGGAATTCTTGAAAATTCAGGGACTAAATGGGCAATATGGAATTTTTGGACGAAATTAATTTATAAAAAATCGTGGGATTAAATGAAAAATAAAATCCTAAAGAGCAAAGTGCAAAAGAAGTCATTATAGCGGTCAAAGTGCGAAAGCAAAATTGCGGAACGAAACGAAAACTAAAATTGGTACAAATCATTTCCAAGGCAATTGTGGCTTGTGGCTGGCCGAGGAAAGCTGCTTGCTTGAGGCCAAGGAATCAGGCAAAGGTGGCCGGCAGTATGGTATCAAAATGGGGCCATGCAAGGCCATTGCTGGGCCAGGAGGACAAGTTGGGCCAAGGAAGAAAATTGGGGCCAAGGCCAATCAGGCGCACGCCCGGTTTCAGTGGGCGCACGCCCGGAAGCATTCAGATTGAGAACAGGCGCACACCCAGTCAAAGTGGGCGCGCGCCCGGTAAGTACGGACAGATGCAGCCAGTTTCCTTATTTTGGAAGGATTCAAAAGATTTTCCACAGATTTGCACAGAATCAGCCACGGATTTCGGGAGATTTTCTATTTTGACTAGGATTTTGACCCTAATTTGTTTCCAAAAAGGATTTCCACCTCCCTCCTCCTATATAAACAACTCTAGACTAGTTTTGTATCATCTTTAATCTTTTATTTTTTTATCTTTTACTTTGGGGATCTTTGGATCTTTTATTCTTTGATTTTCTCTCTATATTTTTAGTTTAGGTTTTATTTATTTTGGAAGATGAAAGAACAAAGTTTTGCTTTATTTATTTTAATGGCCATTCAAGGCTTAAACTATTTGATTCATGGATTGAGGTGAGTAGCAATTTGATCTTTATGCTAAAGTTTTAATTCTTCCTATCTCTCTTTTGTTCTTGTTCTTCTCAACGGTTTTAATTATTGTTCTTGAGATCAATTGTATTGACCTACCGGAATATACTTTTGACCTCTTGAATTTATTTGGATACAAACCATTGCACTTGCGTGGATGATTTGTAATTTGACCATTGTTGAGAAGAATAGATTCAATTGAGGACCTACCGGAAATCAAACGAATCTAGGTTCCATTGTTCTTAAGTTTTTTAATTGAAATTCTTGAATGTTTATATTGACCTATCGGAATATATAAACAAGATAGAATTAGGAGGGTTTTAATGTTCTTATTGACCTACCGGAATATATGAACATCTTAACTCTAGATTTTTGTGAACGAACCCAAGAATGAGATTGAATCCTTTTTACATGAAATAAAAAACATAAAGTGATAATTGTTATGATCCCCAATCCATGAATCCCTTGTCTCTTATTATCTTTAATTTATTTATTTTGCTTTCTTAGTTTATTTTAATCAATCGAAATCAAAACTCTCCTTTTTCCTTTGTTTCTTTTTACACTAATTAAATCAACTTGTTAATTCACACGAGTCTCTGTGGTTCGACCCTTACTTTTGTATATTGCTACTTCGGTAACTTGTACACTTGCAAGGTATTTTTATTACACAGTGGAATTTTATCCATCAGCCACGATCTCCATTGTGGCGATTGTTACTTTGTCCACGGTGGCTGCTGCCGCCTGCTCCACGGGAAGCACTAGAACCAGATTTTCGTTTTTCCCCCCAACAAGGCTGCGGACTGTTGAACTGGAACAAGAAATTTTTGTTGTAGCATTTCTTCCTTGAGAAGAAGTTCAGTCATATCGCCAATTGAGAGAGGCTGACGAGCATGAATCGCTGCTGTAGATGTAAGAAACTCCTTAAACTCCGGACCAAGCCCACTGAGAATCTGCTGAATGATTTCACTATCATCCACCTGCGCTCCTGCAGCCGTGAGGGCGTCACATATGGTTGTTACACGAAGAAGATAATCTGCTATGGAAGTGTCAGATTCCTTTTTGAAACCACGAAGTTTATCTTTGAGATTTTTGATTTGTAGGGCAGAAGAGGAGCCAAACCGCTTAGCAAGGACTGCCCAAACTTTGGGAGCAGTATCACAAGAGTTTAGGTAGGGTTGCACCGCCGGAGTAACGGTGCCTTTGATCCAACCACGCACGAGATCAGTGCCTGTAGACCATAGTTCGTGTAAAGGGTTGTCAGTCCCATCAGCAAGATTGGTCGGAGGCTGAGTTGGATCAATTATGAACAAGATTTTGTGAGTTCGGAGGAGGGTTTTGAACAGGTTACTCCAACTCACATAATTGTCTTTGGTAAGAAAGGTTTGACCCATAATCGCATTGGGATTATAGAAAACAGGAAGAGATGAAGCCGGAGGGATGTGGCCGATTGAGGAGGATGACCCCGAGCCTGGAGTCATGTCAACTGATTGGCCGGACATTGAGGATTATAGGGAGAGAGAGGAGTGGAAGCGTAAAAACCTAGGATCGGAATTTTGGCTGATACCATGTAAGCCAAGATAATACACGGCATGTAGAGAGAAAAGACAATTTGATTAAACTCTCTGATGTATTATATGAAACAACTGTGTACAGACTATATACGGATATGGTTATATACAGAGAAAATTATATACAGGGAACGAAATATTCCAATGCTGCCCTTGCCTGTCTCGTGTAAGTATACACGAGATGTAATCTATAATCTCGTGTATATGTACATGTGATGTCTCGTGTACATATACACGAGATTATAGATTACATCTCGTGTATATGTACACGTAATGACTCGTGTACGCACACGAGATGTCTCGTATACATATACACGAGATTATAGATGATATCTCGTGTATACTTACACGGAATAGTGTCTGAACCTGCATTTTCACAACAGCAACAGCAAAAGCAACAAGAAACAGAACTAGAACTGAAATTTGATTCTTAATATGATAGCACATCTCCACAAAACAGTGGGAGAGACCAATAGACCATTACACATATACTATCTCGTATGAGTTCACACGAGATGTGTCTCGTGTGAGTTCATACGAGATGCTTTCTGCCTCTAAACCCAGTTCATACGATAGGTTAAAATTAGGTTTAAATTACCTTCTTTACAAGCACGGTGCTAGAAGAAGCTCCGACGGCGATGGCAGTGGCGGTAGCGGCGGCGCCAGCTCCGGCAGGGACCTTCGAAATTTTTACTCTAGCCATTTTCGTTGTCGTCGTCGTCAATCGTCGTAAGAGAGAGACTGGAAAGAGGGAAAATTGAATGAGTGAATAAAAAAAAAATTAGGTATATAAAAGGCTATTTTGGTAATTTACTTACTTCCCTGGAAATTGAGTCTCTGTATTTAGTATTTGCCACTATATACTAAGGTTAGAGGTAAAGTATGGAAGATTTGGACTCTTCCCTTAATCTATGATTGGCTCTCCCTTTATACAAGATTTTTCCAAATATAACTCTACCTATCCATATATATAAGTAACCTAATACAATACAACTATTAAACACATATCTCGGCTAATAAAGAATATGCATTCTTGCATGGAGAATCGGATCGAGAGATTTTACATGGAGCAGCCTAGAGGATTCGAGAACCTGAGTTTGTGTGCAAGATAAAGAAATCTCTATATGGGCTTAAGCATGCACCATCGCAGAATTTTTAACTCAGTGGTTTCTCGGTGACGGCCGCATATTCAAGTCTATTTGTGAAGTCAAAAGTTGGAAAACACACTATAGTTCTTGTCTAAGTTGATGATCTCATCATCACCGGAGATGATGTTCAGGAGATTCATCAAGTAAGGGCAAATCTTTCTGTACGATTTCAAATGAAGGAGCTTGGAGAGTTGAGGCATTTTCTCGGTCTAGAGATTGAGTATACCAATGAAGGATTATTCATGTGCCAGCAAGTATGCTCGAAATTTGTTGGAGAAGATCCGAATGTTGGAGTGCAAGGCAATGACAACTCCAATGGAGGTTAATAAGAAGCTTTGTTCAGCCGACTGCTCATAGAAAATTGGTTGGTAGCTTGATTTATCTTACCTTGCCTCGGACAGATATATCAACTGGTGGAGGTTCTTCAGCATAGAGTTGAATTGTGATAATCAGTCAGCCTCCCATGCATATGCTTGGCCGAGATCCCTGTGTTTCCCTCAAGGACCAAACATGTTGAGGTGCACTATCACTTTCTATGGGAGAAGTACATTTATTACTGCCTTAAAATAGTTCATTGTCAAGACCAAGTGTTTTGTCCAAAAGTGTCCAAGTCAGTGTTGTGACTTGTGAGTCTTATAGCATCTTGTAATTGCAGTCTTGATGTCTTTTGTATCAAGTAATTTCTGTCATCAGTAAAATTATATTGTTCGGGTCTCACCACTTCCAACTTCGTGTGCAGACACAACGCATACAGGAGGCTGAATAATGGTGGATGCTACGGTACACAAGAAACAAATGTGTTTCCCCTTTAGCGCAGATAAAATGTAGTACTTGTTGATTTTTACCGTTTTCGCTTTAATGAATTCATTAATGCGTTGACATGTTCTTTGCAAAAAAATCCACACATGCGCATGCATGCACGCATAAACACACTAGTGTATGAAACATTTGCCCTAAATAGGTTCAACATACAAGATAGGATTCTTACGTCAAGAAGAATAACTGAAGTGAAGTTACGTAAAAGCTTGATTTAGCCCTTAATAAAGTACAAACAACAATAAACGAATTGAAAGATTGATCATTTTACAAATTATTCTCTTCCTCCGAAACTAAAAGGAAATGTGGTGGCCGCCTTATAGAAGAAATGGAAAAGGAGGAATACTCTATGGATGGCAAAAGAAATTGTTAGGATCAACTTTACTCTTCACTCGAACCAGTCTCTCAAAATTATCACCAAAATGTCTTCTACCCCAAACTCTTGCTTCTGCGTAGCTTTTGCTGCTAACTCCCAAGTCAAGATCTAGGTAGTTTATGTACGCACTTCTTGGAGAACTAGAAACATAACGACCCAACTAACTATACACACTTCTCATCCAGTTAATTCGTTTGTTAACGAATGCTGGTTTTTCCATGTCCAAATTAGCCCATTCAAGAAGCACGTACAAGTTTCCAGCTCTATGAGGGAATGGAATGGCTAACTCTGAAATCTCATTCATCCTTCCACCGTAAGGACTTAATATGAAATTTGGCATCCTAACATCAATTTTGAGGAACATTCTCCATAGCACTTCAAGTCCTTGAATAGAAATCGGCTTTTTAACAAAGTCAGATTTGCCTTTTATTGCAAACTTGGGGGTAGCAGTTCGATTAAGCAAGGTTTGAGTTGGAGCTTGACTAGAGAAAGCTGATATTACCATAGCAGATTGAACCCAACTCACTTCGGTACTGAACGGTATAAACCGAGATATGAACATGGGTTTGCTCAAGCCGGGCCTAATTGAATTGGGCCATGAATATTATCTAAATAATCAAGTATCAGGGCCGAGTAAGGTCTTCCTTGTATGACGAGGAACGTTTATCTCGGCCTTAAGTCAACATGCTCGGGCCGTCATGACGGAAGTGACGAGGAAAGAAAAGTTCTTACCTCGGCATTTCATCACCATGACGAGGAAGCAAAATCATTTACCCCGGCACATCTCCGTGTCGGCCAATCTCCAAATGACGAGGAAGCAGAATCATTTACCTCGGTCTATTCGCCAAAGCCGAGGTAAAACATTTGTGTTCCTCGGTTCCGGCCAGCGTAATATACAAATCCTTACACAACAAGGATTACACATTCATGATTTAATCAGGATTGTAATCAACTACACCACTTCAAGTCAAACAATGACTCCTTAACAGATATAATTCTCTTAGGATTACATCTTATCTCTTTACAAGTTTACTTCAACATGATTCTATCAATCCATCCCTATAAATACAAGCCCCATGGCTCATTATTTGGTACGTTACTTTTTACATTGGGAAAACTCTGTCAATTTGTTTTCTCATATACAAACCGTGAACTTACTCTCACGCCGGAGGGCCTTTAGCCGGATCCGCCCCGGCTTAGTTTACGTGTTTTCTCTTATTTTCAGGCCTCACAATCACCGGAGCAATCATCGCTTGGATTTGGGATGTTTGACGATTTTGGCATCATCAATTGGTTCCCTTGCCGGGAAATCGATTCAAACACCCTTTGTTTGGCCTGGAAAACGCTCGCTGAAAGCCAATTTTCTTGCCGGAATTTTTCTCTCTGTGAACGGAATTTTTGGATCGTTGAGACTCTGTTCTTAAAACCGCCGGGATTTGCGAATTTCAACCGGATATTGCCCAGATTCCGTTTGGAGGCGTTTTTTAGCGTTAAAATTCCATCCCAGTTTTGGCTTGAATTTTTTGTGTTGGAAAAGTTACAATTGGCTGTTTGTTTTTGGTCAAAATTTGCCTTAATTTTGGCCAGAAATTTGGATTTATTGGAAATCGTGATTTTGGAAAATTTGCACTTGATAATTTGTTGTTGACTTACAATGGATGGACAATTTGCAAGTGTAACTGCTGAGGAGGATCAAACCCAAGTTAACGGGGCAAACACTGGAGCCGAGGAACTGCCTCCTCCTCCTCCTCTACCTCAGCCAGATGCCCTTCCTCCCCTCTCCATGACCCTTCGTTCCAAGGGTCAGGTGAATGCCGAGGGAGAAGGTGCTGAGCTTCCTCGTCCTACTCGTACCCGCGGAAAGCAAGTAGGAAGGAAGAAAACAAAGAATGCCGACGCCGGTCAAGCAGGAGGAAGTCAACCCATTGACCGACGCTCTTTGTTACATAGGCAAATGGAAACTTTACAAAGAATGTATGAAACACAGGCTGCTCTCTTGCAATTAGACCCAGAGCATTCCATGGCTGAATTTATTAGGCCATCTATGGGCAACCCCCTCGAAAAGGGACAGGATGAGCAACAACCTCCTCCCCTCAAGACCGGGGACCTACCAAGGCAAGCCCCCCGGGATTCTCCTCATCCTCGGCACAACAAAGAAGCGTAGGGCTCCAGTGGTCGACTTGAGAAGCCACCTAACTCCTAGGGAAGAGGAAGTAAATTCCAGTGGACCTAAGAACGAGACTCGCCTTGAACAGACGCCTATCCCCCGCTCGTCTTGTCATGGCACCTAGGCATCCCACGCCACCTCGATCTCGTCGACCAAACTCTCCTCGACCTCGTCGACCGGATTCTCCTCGTCCTCGGCATCGAGAATTTGCAAGGCCGAGGACACCAGAGACGTACAGAAATGATACTTGGCGGTCAAGACCTGGAATTAAGGCGTGACAAAGCTCCTTCCAAACGGGACACCCACCGATATGACGCGGAGCACGCAGGGTGAATGATCGCCCCAAGGACAAATCCGTCGAAGCTCCCAACGAAGCACCCGCTCAAGCAAAGGACAAGGAGTGGAAACCAAGCAATGGGAGCTATTGAAGCAAAGACTGGATGACATGGAGAGGGGAAAGAAGTTTAATGACGATGATTATGATCGGGCAACACGTCCATTCTCTTTGAGGATAACCTGCAGCCTCCACCTAATCCCCACCTCAAGCTCCCTAATTTCGAAAAATACAATGGCACTACCGATGCAAAAGACCACGTGCAAAGTTTTGAACAAACTATGAATCTCCTCACCACCGCCGATGACCCGCTCCGTAAAGCTTTCGCGAGCACCTTCTCCTAATGCCTTTGACACCGGTTCCGTGAGCTTAAAAGAGGTAGCATCGATTCTTTGGAGAGGCATGAGGAGAATGTTCTTGGACCACTTTGCTACCTTTGGTAAGAGGAAGATAAGACATCGGCCGACTTGGCCAACATTGAGCGAGGAAAGGGAGAGACCACCCTCGCCTATTATAATCGGTTCCGAAAAATGGCGGACTGTTGAAGAAAGCCTCACCGATAGGGAAGTTATTGTTTGTTTCAATTCCGGCCTAAAATCTGGTCCCCTCGTTTATGAACTCTCGGCCCGGGGAACCTCAAACAAAGTCCGAGCTATACAAGGTAGCTTATGCCATTTCCATGGCCGAGGTCAAAACAAAGAAGAGGGAAGCCGACAAGACGTAAACAGAGGCGACAGTGCAATCGCCGTAATAGTAATGGAAACGGCAAGGGTTCCAAAGGGAAAACAAAACAAGGAGTACGGAGAAGCTTGAGTTCACTCCTCTTACTAAGCCCATTTCGAAATCATGCAACCGGTCAACCTTCCTCCACCTCAACCAATGACAGACAAGCCAAAATTCCCTCGTAACATGAACAAATACCGTGATTTTCACAAAGACAACGGGCACACCACTGATGGATGTTGGGCCCTCAAGAAAATAATCCAGAAATGGGTCGATGAGGGCAAGTTAGATCGTTATGTTATGAAAAAAGATAACAAGCGAAAGCGGAAGGAAGAGGAAAGTGAAGATGACGACAAAAGCGAGGATGAAGACCGCAGGCCTCCTAGGGCCAAGTTGCATGTGATACGGAAGAGGTAACTTCTACCAGAAAACTAAGGGACCAGATCCACGAACCGAGCAAAGTATACCATGTTCCCGCTTGGATCCATAAAGCGGAAGAGGTCATTAGTTTCTCTCCTAATGAGTTAGCTGGAAGCCGAGCAGCTCGTGAACAACCCTTGGTGATAAAGGGCCGAATAGACAACGTTGAATCCGAAAGACTTCTTGTTGACACGGGGGCTTCCCGTGACATCCTATATTATTCAGCCTTCCAACAGATGGGCTTGAAAGACACCATGTTGGAACCTTACCATGGAAGGCTAGAAGGATTCACCAATCACAAAGTTAGAGCCAAGGGAACTGTGGAGCTAGAACTTGAAGTCGGTGATCATCCCTTCCTAGCCAAAGCCACAGTCAATTTTGTAGTCATGGATTTGACTAGTGATTACCATGCGATCATAGGCATTCCAAGTCAAGCCAAACTTGGGCTGGTGGCCTCACTTCCTCACCAACGAGTTAAATTCCCCACTCGGGCAGGGATTGGATGTGTGAGGGCCACCCCCAAGGACTTCTTGGAACATGTCGTGAAGAGCAGAAAGAAATCCAAAAGTGTGGAGATAGATACCCCCGAGGAAAACATTAAGATCTCCAAGTCTCAGAAAACCACCGAAACTAGCTCCAGAATGAGCTATATTCGTGAAGTGCTTGCGGAGCAGGACGAACCTATGGTCCAAGAAATTGCAGATGACCAAGGCATAGTCCTACCTGTACCTATGGAAGATCCTATGGTCCAAGAAATTGCAGATGACCTAGGCATAGTTCAGCCCGTATCAGAAGACCCCGTTCTCTTCAACGGCCGTAACTGGGGCCAACCACGACCTAGGGAAGGTCGGGCCTCCCATATGTTGATAAACTTATGGAGGAAGAGGGCCTCAACGCGAATGACAATGAAGGGAGAAGAATTAGAGAGATCATTATCGAGTCCCTAGAATTCCGTGACGGTCTTGAAATGAAGCCTGTTGACGAACTGGAAGAGGTAGTCATCAATCCTGACTATCCCGAACAAAAAATCAAGCTCGGGGCCAATTATCTCCGTAAGAGAAAGAAAAATCATCTCCCTCTTGAAAAGCGCCTCGACGTCTTTGCTTGGAGAGTCGAAGATATGAGGGGATCAATGAAGAAGTAGCCCTCCACCGCCCGGAAGTTGATCCTTCGCAAAGACTATCTCCCAGACAAGGAGAAATTTTGCAAGGGACAAGGAGGAAGCTATAAAAGAAGAAGTGCGTAAATTACTTAGCGCCGGAATAATTCGTGAAGTTAAGTACCCCGTTTGGTTGGCCAATGTAGTTATGGTGAAGAAGCAAAATGGGAAATGGCGTATGTGCATAGACTTTATCGATCTAAACAAAGCCCGCCCCAAGGACAGCCTATCCTCTTCCTAGAATTGACAAGTTGGTTGATTCCATTGCTTTGGACATCAAACTCTCGGCTTCCTAGATGCCTATTCAGCTATCATCGATAAAAATGGCGGAAGAGGACATTGAGAAGACGGCCTTCCAAACACTGGGGAAATTACGTTACATCATGATGCCTTTTGGGCTCAAGAACGCGGGCGCTACATACCGGCGAATGGTAAATCGAGTTTTTGCAAGCCAAATAGGTCGCAACATGGAAGCTTATATTGATGACATGGTCATAAAGACCAAGGAAGGCGATCCACGTTCCCGACCCGCAAGAGACAATCCACAACCTCCGAGCTAATAACATGAAGCTAAATCCAAGCAAGTGCGTGTTTGGAGTAACATGGGAAAGTTCCTAGGCTTCATGGTATCTCAAAGGGGGATTGAAGCAAACCCCGAAAAATCAAGGCGCTCGTTGACATGAAGGAACCTATCACCATCAAGGAGGTTCAAAGACTTAATGGAAGAATCGCAGCCCTTGGAAGATTCATCGCCAAATCCGCCGAAAAGACACTGCCTTTCTTCAAGGTATTGAAGGGTACCAAGAGCTTCTCTGGACTCCCGAATGCTCCGGCATTCCTCCGGTTGAAGGAGTACTTGGGTTCCCTCCCTTGCTTAGCAGTCCGACTACCGGTGAGATGCTGTATGTCTTCCTAGCTGCCACTGATCATGTTGTCGCAGCTGTCCTAGTTCGAAACGATGAAGGAATTCAAAAGCCTGTCTACTATGTCTCTAAGGCACTGTCCGACGTGGAAAGCAGATACTTCAATGTGGAGAAGATAGCGTACGCACTAGTCATTGCATCGAGGAAGCTACGTGCCTATTTTTACGCACATCCTATCACCGTGTACACAAATGAACCGTTGAAAAAGATACTACATAAGTTGGACGGCTCCGGGCGTCTCCTTAATTGGTCCATCGCTCTCACTGAGTTTGATATCACTTACCAACCAAGGAAGACCCTCCTGGCACAGCCTTTGGTTGACTTCATGGTCGAGACTGCCTTTATGGGTGAGCATCTCCCCACCTCTAGGAAGCAAAACGCACCAGAGGATAAAGACTCTCCCATTGAACTCCCATCCAACTGTTGGATCCTGTATACGGACGGATCAGCCACCAAGGAAAGAAGCGGAGCTGGAATTGTACTAGCAAGCCCGGACGGAGAATATACTACGCAAGACGCCATCCGTTTCAAGTTCCCTGCCTCCAATAATCAAGCGGAATATGAAGCTCTAATATTTGGCATTGAATTAGCCTCCTTCTATGGAGCAACTAGGGTGGCGGCCTTCTGCGACTCCCAACTCGTTGTCAAACAAGTAAAGGGAGAGTATAATGCCCAAGACCCCACTCTTGCCAAGTATAGAGACCTGGTCCTAGATATGACGAAGAAGATGGAATTTTTCGAGCTCAAACAAATTGGCAGGGAGGATAACCAAGTCGCAGACGTTCTTTCCAAACTGGCTACCATGGATGTGTCGAAGACCAGTCCATATGTGGTTTATGCCGAGGAACTGCGTACGAAAGACTACAAGTCATGCTCTTAGATGGAGAAGATAGATCTTTGGATCGATGACTACATTGAATACATTGAGAAGGAAAAACTACGAGAGAAGATGAAGCTCGAGCCAAGCTTATCAAAAAGAGGTCCCCAAGGTTCGTGGTGATGAATGGAGTCCTCTACCGAAGATCTTTCACGAAGCCCCCTGCTAAGGTGTGTCTATCCCAAGGAAATTGAGAACCTCTTGGCAGAAGTACATGAAGGTGTTTGCGGCGGACACCGGGGGCCGAACCTTAGGCGACAAAATCATATCGCTAGGGTACTATTGGCCAAACCCGAGGGAAGACGCGCACGCCTATGTTCGAAAATGTGACAAGTGCCAAAGATTCTCGACATTCCTAGACTACCGGCAATTGAGCAAACACTTGTAATACCTACGTGGCCGTTTGATATGTGGGGATCGACATCATCGGACCCTTCCCTCCCGCCCGGGGTAATTGCAAGTACGTGATAGTAGTGTTGATTACTTCTCCAAATGGATAGAAGCCAAGGCATTAGCCAAGATAACGGAAGAGAACGCGATCAACTTTGTCCATGACAACATCCGGTGCGGATTCGGCCTTCCACATACAATTGTCTACGATCATGGACTGCAATTCTCCACAAAGCATTCACTACAGAGTTGGGAAGAGTAAAAGTCCGCCATGCAAAATCTTCGGTTAGCGAGACCACAAGGCAATGGCCAAGCGAAGCGGCAAACAAACCGGTCCTAACCGCCCTTACCAAGAACCTTGAGGGACGCGAGGCGTAGATGGTTGGACGAACTTTCCCTAGCCTTATGGGTCATTCGCACAACCACCCGGGGGCCAATCGGGGAAACCCCATTCGCACTAACCTTCGGTTCCGAGGCTAAGGCACCAGCGGAGATGGCCATCCCTACGGTGAGAAATTCCCATTACGATGAGCAAGTCAACAAGGTCAATAGGCTCCTAGACTGGACACGATAGATGAGAAACGACTAGCCGCACGAGATGAGGATGGTGAATTACAAACAAAGGACCAAGGCGTATCACGATAAGAGGGTCATCGAAGAGTATTCCAAGTAGGCGATTGGGTACTCGAGAAAAATTGAAGCTGCGGTCGGAAGGCAGAACAGAACAAGCTCTCCCCAAATTGGGAAGGTCCTTATATCATCACTCAAGTCATTCGAGAAGGGACCTACTGATTGAAGACCAAGGAGGGGAAGGACCTCAAGCATCCCTGGCACTCCGACAACCTTAGAAAATATTATCACTAGTCTAGTTTATTTTACAGTAGATTAGTTTCTTATTTCCTGTCTTTTAGTTTTGAGTAGTTGATAGGATTGCAGTTCGATGTAATCGCATTTCGATTTTATGAAAGCGGTCTCATCCGGCATGCAAAGCAACTATCGACTCTTCATACGAACACGGAAGATGAGGACTTTATCCCGACTCTTCTATACAACACATCTGTCGAGGGTCCACCTTGATTAAGGATACCAACAGCCAAGACCAAGGGTCCTCGCCCGATGGCTTACAACACATCTGTCGAGGGTCCACCTTGATTAAGGATACCAACGGCCAAGACCAAGGGTCCTCCTTGGCACGATGGCTTACAACACATCTGTCAAGGGTCCACCTTGATTAAGGATACCAAGCCAAGACCAAGGGTCCTCCTTGGCCTGATGGCTTACAACACATCCTGTCAAGGGTCCACCTTGATTAAGGATACCAACAGCCAAGACCAAGGGTCCTTCTTGGCCTGACGGCTTACAACACATCCTGTCAAGGGTCCACCTTGATTAAGGATACCAACAGCCAAGACCAAGGGTCCTCCTTGGCCTGATGGCTTACAACACATCCTGTCAAGGGTCCACCTTGATTAAGGATACCAATAGCCAAGACCAAGGGTCCTCCTTGGCCTGATGGCTAACACATCCTGTCAAGGGTCCACCTTGATTAAGGATACCAACAGCTAAGACCAAGGGTCCTCCTTGGCCTGATGGCTTACAACACATCCTGTCAAGGGTCCACCTTGATTAAGGATACCAACAGCCAAGACCAAGGGTCCTCCTTGGCCTGATGGCTAACACATCCTGTCTAGGGTCCACCTTGACTCAGGATCACAAACATAATAGCCAAGACCGAGGATTTTCATCGGCCTGATGGCTTAAACTAACGTCCTACCAAGAGTCCACCTTGACTCAGAATTACAACACATTTAAAGCCAAGGAAACCTTCCTCGGCCTAAATAACTTAAGGGTATAGTTAAAGCCGAGAGTCCTCCCTCGGCCTAACCACTTGCCCAACAATTTGGGAGCAAGGAGCCTTCCTTGGATCCCACCTTCTTAAGTCTAGTGCCTCTGCCTAGCATACAAAAATATGAGCCAGTTATTGAAATAACATGAATCATGACAAAAGGATTTTCATTGATGTTCGAAAAAGAATTACAAGCCCTATCATCTATTACAGAAAGCAAAGAAAAGAAAACTATCCTAAGACTGCTGCCCGTCATCAAAAGGCTTTTCGAGCCAGTCTTCTGTGATAGTGCCAGGGGGAGGAAGGACCGCTTGTTCATTAAGGGCATTAGTTTCCTCGGCCCCTCCTTCCATCTCGGCATCCATGGCCTCAGGCTCTTCCTCATCCTGGATCGCCTCCACCAAGTCTTTTATGTTGCCGGGGACGACAGAGGCCGGCCTCCACACTTCCCTGCAAGCTTGAGCATCCTTGGCAGCCATTATCTCCAAGTTGCTTTCAGAAAAGGGGACCAAGTGGTGGAGAGCCCTGACTTCCTCGGCATATTGGTCCCGCAAATCAGTGGGCAACCTTATTGATGTCCAAACCGGTGGAAGGGTCGCCGAAGATGCTTCGGGCCAAATGAAGATAACCATCTTCAAACATAGTGGCTGTCTGCTCGCCCACGACATCTTTGAAGGCTGAGCTGGCCATCATCAACTCCTTGAAGGCCGAGCTCTCCTTGAACCGAGCAACGGCCTCTTCCTCCCTAGCTGGGAGGGTAGCTTCCAATCCTCGGCACTTGGCCTCAGCTTCATCGGCCTTGGTTTGAAGCTCGGCCTTATCAGCCTTTGCCTGGGCAAGCTCCTCTTCCTTAAGCCGGAGATGCTCCTCGGCCTTGGCCTTTACTTCCTCGGCCCTCTTCACTTCGGCCTCCACCTTGGCCTTGGCTGCCACAAGTTCAGCATCCTTGGCCTTTAAAAGCTTAGCCAAGGAAGCCTTGTCATTTTCACTCTTCACTTGGGCGGCCTTAGCCTCATTCAGGCGCCTAGCCTTCTTCTTGGCCAAAACATTTTCATACGCCGTGACGGAAGCCAACTGAAAGAGAAATCATTATTAGAAAGGCAAACAAATATCAAGGGCAATAACCAAGAAAAGGATTAACACTTACCTCGGCGATTAAGAGTCCCTTGTGGCAGAGCAAGGTATCCTCGTTGGGAGCCTCTTTACAAAATGCCTCGTAGGCATCCTCGTCCATAGCTCTCTGAATGGGAGCTCGGCCCAATCTTACTAAGGGTCCTTCCCTAGCTAACAGGGGAAGTCCCTTAAGACGGAGAACGTTGAGGGACATGCTCTTAGCCAGCTCGTCGGCCTCCTCAACGGGCTTGATATTTTGAATGGCTAAGGGAGGAGGAGCCTCAACATTGGGGCCCGGCGACGCTTGCCCGTTTAGGCTGAGGCTCCTCGGCGCTAACAGCTTGGGTTCTCTTGGAGCCAGATCTCCTTTGGACGAGGTCAGTTTCCTCGGCTCCTACCTCCTCGGCATCAACATGGAGGCTATGCCCCTCTACAGTTGATGGGTTGGTTCATTCCTCGGATGCCGCTTCCTCGGCATTCACCTCTCCATGTAATTTAAGGGGAAGAGGTTGGTCACCCTGAACATTGAGCACCAGATTACGGGCATTAGCCTCTTCTCTCCTTTCCACCAAAGCAGACTTCTTGCTCTGCTTCCTCTTCCTCTTTACTAGCTCTTGGGGACTTAGTCTCTCCATGGCAATAGCTTCTTCTTCCTCGGCGGTTAAATCTGCAAGGACAAGGAAGAAAGAGTTAAGTACGAGCAGAGGCAACAAGCATGCAAAAAGTATCAAGTAAAAAAGATAAACGTTTACATCCAACTATGTCGATTGCTTTCAGACACTGGTCCCGGGGACGTTCAGTCTTGCACGTAATGCAATCCTCATGAAACACCAGGCCGGGGTGAATTGTCCAGTCATTAAAACGTCTCCCCCTCTTTACGGTGACAAGGGGAGATACCCCATCCTTCTTCCCCGGCATCAAACCCGCTGAATATAATAATGGTGCGAGGATTCAACCAGCTGACCAATCAAGGACCCCCACCTCGGTAAATTCTTCTAGGCGTTTGATCAAGGCACAGGTCCATTCATATTGTTGGACGGGAAAGGATGAAGTTGGACCCTTACAAGGAGGCTGGAACTCCACGTCCTTGGCGGCTCTCAACCCTTATAACATGGCTATCCCAGCTGGCAACTTTGCTAGACATGGGGAGGAGCAGCTTCGGTTTTTTGGATGTGCTCTTAATGACGAGGAGCCAACTCTCCTTGACATATTAAACATTGTAGAAATATCGAAAAGATCTCATGGTCGGCTCGTACCCTAAGCTACGGCAGAGGACAATGAAGGCGACAAGAACCGGGTACCATTAGCTCCTAGCATGGGTGGCACCGCCCTCACATCGTCCAAAAATTCACGAGATGAAGGGATCGAGGAAGACGAAGTCCACTGTTGAAAGCTGTTTGAAGTAAAAATGGACAAAGTCTTGGTTATAATAAAAGTTGTCCTCTTCCTTCTTCGTCTTGAGCTCCATATGGCCCATATAAGTTAGCTTTGTACTCGGCTTTGTTTACCCCGTATTTGGAGTACGGCTTTTCCAACATGGGATCCCCAGCTCTTGGGGTCCTCTCTTGTCTCTGTCCTAATCCTTGGCCTCCTCTTCCTCGGCCTCCTTTTCTTTGGGCCAAGCGGCCGTCGGCTTGTGCTTCTTCCGTGAAAGCGTCTACTATTTGAGTAGACGAGGAGGGTTCTCCTTCTCTTCCCGTCATATCTGCATAAAGACGAGGAGACAAAGTTAGTATCCTCGTCCATGGCTGATTTAGGACGGGGAAGGGAGATTCCCCTCCTCGTCATTTCATAAGGCCGAGGAGGGAGCCGTACCTCTCGGGCGCTCACGCATTTCACGATCGAGGCGGGTAGAACAGGTTCGATGTGCTCCATCATCTCGGCCCTATCCTCAAAAACTATAATGTTGGGTGAACCGAGACTCAATCCTATCTATTCTTGTGGAATCGGGGTATTGGAGGAATAGACGAGTTCGACCATAACCTCTCAGCGCTTGCTTACATCATCCGGGGTGAGCATCGGCCATGGACCTCTCTCTACGATAGACCCTCAGATTGCCAGTATGATATCCATAACGGAATCGGGGAGAATGGTCCCAAGAACGAGCCATTTCTAAGGGGAATCAAAAATGAAAGGGGGAGTTCATTCAATATTCAAGAAAGTTCATATAAATTACAAAGAAAATCAAAGGTTTGAAGTTTTGAGAATTTATGAAGAAAAGCTTCATTCTTTAACAATGGTGGTTCGCCTGTTCTTGACATATTCAAGATTCTTCCCAACAAACCCTAGGAAGCTGGAAATCAGAATCAAAATGCCTGAAAGGAAGAAATTTCATACCTGAGTTTGAAGAGATTGATGAAATCACAACAGGATGCTACTTCGCCGGAAAAAACAAGTTCGCCGGAAACTGGGAATGAAGAACCTGTGTCGCCGGAGAATATTCTTGCTATTCTCTCTCAAATATTTGGGGTTCGTAAAGATTGAAATAACAAGGGTTTTAGTTTTTATACTCCCTCAATCGGGTCAAACCCGTGGGTAAAGCTAAATTCCGGGTGCAGCGCCCCAGAATTAAATGCGAAATGACGGTTTCGGCGTGACAAGGCGGGGGCCCCAGAATGGCAAATCGGTTATATGAAGCGACGCCGAGGGCACGTGTCAAACCCGTTCGTATTCCATATGACGAGGACGAGGTGACTTTCTACTCGTCCTAATCCGAGCTAGAAAGTCGGGGGCCACTGAACGGTATAAACCGAGATATGAACATGGGTTTGCTCAAGCTGGGCCTAATTGAATTGGGCCATGAATATTATCTAAATAATCAAGTATCAGGGCCGAGTAAGGTCTTCCTTGTATGACGAGGAACGTTTATCTCGGCCTTAAGTCAACATGCTCGGGCCGTCATGACGGAAGTGACGAGGAAAGAAAAGTTCTTACCTCGGCATTTCATCACCATGACGAGGAAGCAAAATCATTTACCCCGGCACATCTCCGTGTCGGCCAATCTCCAAATGACGAGGAAGCAGAATCATTTACCTCGGTCTATTTGCCAAAGCCGAGGTAAAACATTTGTGTTCCTCGGCGTTCCGGCTAGCAGAATATACAGTCCTTACACAACAAGGATTACACATTCATGATTTAATCAGGATTGTAATCAACTACACCACTTCAAGTCAAACAATGACTCCTTAACAGATATAATTCTCTTAGGATTACATCTTATCTCTTTACAAGTTTACTTCAACATGGATTCTATCAATCCATCCCTATAAATACAAGCCCCATGGCTCATTATTTGGTACGTTACTTTTTACATTGGGAAAACTCTGTCAATTTGTTTTCTCATATACAAACCGTGAACTTACTCTCACGCCGGAGGGCCTTTAGCCGGATCCGCCCCGGCTTAGTTTACGTGTTTTCTCTTATTTTCAGGCCTCGCAATCACCGGAGCAATCATCGCTTGAATTTGGGCTGTTTGACGATTTTGGCATCATCAGGTACAATCTTCTTTCACTAAGCCCAGCTCAGGGAAGCCTTCTTGCATCAAAGGAAGTAGCCTATCAATTCCACCCAAGAACACTGCATCAAATGTAATAAGAACAGTTTTCTTCCCACCCGCCCCTGAATTAACCGTTGTTAATTGAGCCCTCAAGAATAAATCTGTGTCAGCATTGGGCGCAAAAGATTGCCATTTGTGGAAAATTTTCGTAGCATTTTGTATGATGATGAGAGCAGTTAAAAGTCAAGGTTTGTGAAAGAATTAGTCAAATGAATATGGTTTTAGCAGTACTGTAGTTTGGAATTCAAACTTAAATTTTTGAAAGAACGATTCAAATCTATGTTATAAATCACACCTCCACTATGAACAGTTGAGTGAACAGTTCCAATGGCCAAATTTCTCATTTTGCCCTTTTAATTTTTTTTTTAATTAAAAAAAAAATGTGTCCTCGGACAAGGGCTTTTACTAGTGTTTCATTATATTCGAATTTAATTATGAGTATATTTATGAATAGAAGCTGATGACGGAGATCCTGTTATTGAAAATGTATGTTTGATCCAAGTTGAAAACAACGAATGTGAAGGCAGAAATGATTTAATGATGTTATAAGAAATATTCAAGTCTCTTCTGGGAAATTATAGCTAGCTAATTAATTTTAGTGTTGGCAGAAAAATGTAGACAGTGGAAAAGATTTGTTTGTAGTAAATTAATGAATAATATTTCCTTTATTTATGTAATAAGAACTAATTTCTGTTAATTAACCTTAAATTATTGATTCTTATCAAGGATTGAAGTGTCAGCTAGGTTTTCTTTTTTTGAGCGTACGAGCCGAAGAGAGTTGTTGAAGAGCCCATTAGTACATTATCAGAGATTGTTGTGCTCCGTCCCAAGCACAATGACCCAAGATAGTAAGGCCTCTAAAATCAGCCACTCTCACAGGGTTGGTGCTGTAAATCCTTGCAGTCTCTTTTGAAGATGATCGATCAGGCATTGAAGAGCTTCCTGAAAGGCCCATCCTTGCGGTCTTTAGCAGCTTCAGTTAAAGCAAGGAACCTCTTGAATCCAGTAGTGGCTGCCCCTCTTCCGAGTGCTGCTGCTCTTGTAAGCACATCTTCACTAGATGCAATCACTCCAGCGGAAGCTACAGCTGCACCGGTAAAGACAGGAGGAGCTGCAGAAGCAGCACTTGGAGAAGGCTGCACAACTGTTGGAGGGGCTATAGGTTGTTGTTGAGTGATCCCTGAACCATGTTTGTTAAAATCATCCAGAATACTTTGCTGGTCCACCTTTTTTAGGCCCTGCATATTCCGTTATCATTTAATAACAGCACGAAGCTCAATAAGTAGAAGTAATGTCCAATCTCCTTGCAAAGAAAGCAACTATTTCAAGGGATGAAAGAATGTAGCCATGGCTACCATCCAAGGAGATAAACACAGAACCCAGAAAGTGACTACTCTAGCCAAAGATAATGAAAGGTTAGCAAGAGTGTAAATTTTAAGAACGTAAGAAGTTGAACTCAATTAACAAGTCAGAAAGAGACTATCATAGAATGAGATGAAATATTAACCGGTATTCAGAAGCTTTAGCTATCAACCATATACGCCCTTTCCGTCTTGATCCATCCCAAAATAAATGCAGTGTCTCTAAATAACAAAAGTGACTTGGTGCATATTTATCTTTGTACAAGCAATGTACAAACTAGTAAAGCACCTTCCTTAAGAACGCTGACAAGTCAAATGCGACATTTATTTTGGGACGGAGGGAGTACAACATATAATAAGCTCGGCCAAGTGAAACATTAATATAGGCGTTGGAACTGTCCCAACCCGAGGAAGATGGAGTTCTCCGGGCTAATATAATAACAGTGGTGTGTAACTATGAACACTTTTTGCCCTAACAACAGTGAACGCTTTCTTATTTAATGAAGAATTTTCTGCCATAAGTGTACAAGACTGAAGCAGGAAAACTACACAAGTGATACTGCTACAGCAGCTAAATAAATCCTCTTTTGTCAGTCAATTGTCTGAACAGCAGGATGCTTTCTTCAATCATTAAGCTAAAAAATCGTTATTCTATCTCTTGTATGTTCATTTATTTTTTCACCACATCTACCAATTCTTTTTATACAGATGTCGTATGCCATAACTATTCTCAAGTAGCAAACATGAGTGTCGACCATCGGTAGCCGTGAAAAGGAGGGAAGAAAAATAATGAATGGAACAGGGCGGGCATCATGGAGTGTCAAAACTCAAAGGCCAGAGACGCAAAAAATTTCATAACTCAAGCTTCTAAAATAAAAGCCAATGTGGGCATTGATTGGTGCAATTAATGGGCCCATTGGAACATGGCAAGGGCCACATCTATTGGGATGTAATTGCGTGATCCGTTGGTTGTAAGTGTAGTTTATGTAATAAGAAATATAGCTGCAAGATGAAGTATGAATCTAAGGAGAAAACCATCCATGGGGAAGAGGATGGGGTGGGGAAGGGGGAGCATGTAAAACAAAAAAGCGTAGCTATAACTTTACTGGAACTCCCCAACAGACTTTGTGAAACCAAACTAAAGACCGTAAAAGTTTAAGAAATAGAGTCAAAAGAAACTAAAGATAGGCGTTTACAACCTTGAGCTCTAGTATCCGCTGAAACTCCGCATGTGTTCCCTCAGGAAGCAAAGCACGATACGTATCAGCCACGGAATCAAGAGGGGAAAGTATAACCTGTATAATTTCAAAATTATCATTTTAATACAAACTTTCACAGTATGATACTTGAACAGGCCTAGTCACACACCTTTAAGAGGGCTTCAGCTTTGCTCATCTCACGGCTCACAAACTTTGAGTAACTAGCAGCACCCGATGTCTATTAAGAGAAAAGGATTAGATGACACTTTAGTCCGTATTGAAATAAGGAAATGAAATGACAGGATAAAATGCAAAACAGATGAAAATAAAGTCAAGTGCTATTCAATATGTGAGACATGTTTATCTACTTGTGTAACGGTCAAATCGTGGTCATTGTGCCTTGTATCGCTTGAATTGTTGGAAACCGTATCTTAGTCGTAGCCGATTTGTAAGATGATTACCTAGAGTGAAAGCCCTTATGCTAATCTCTGTTAAAATTGGAATTCATTCATCCTCATTTTTTCTTTGACTGGGATCTGCTCATTGATTGGTGCCTCTGTTTTTCAATTTGATCAACCATTAGAATTGTTTCCAACGCCATCATGTCACATTAAGCGACCACAGATTCTTTCATATTCCTTAACAATATATATACTTGACGTTGGCAGAAGTTAATGAGATGATAAGAGGTTGAAGATGGCAAAAGATGGTGATACTCAAGCTGGAAATTGTGCGATTCCCACTCAAGTTTCAATTTTACCGAGTTGAATGAACACAAGATGTTTACAATAAATCTTTTTGACGCCATATCACACACAAACTTTAAAATGTGATAGCATCTACACCTCAGCATTCACCATCTTCATTTATAGATTCCATACAGAATGTAACCACGCTCTGTGATGCTCAGACCCTTCCATTTTGTTAAAGTGCCCGTGTCCAGAGGATAGGACATGGGTGTGGGTGTGGGTGTGGGTATTTACACTAAATTTGGTGTAACATCTTAAAATTTTGGAGGATTCAACACTCGGATCCATACCCGTGGCGGACACTCGTACCCGAGTCCGGGCATTATAGGTCACGCTGACATTGGAAACCGTAATACTCCCTCCGGCCTCAATTATAAGCAAAAAAAAAACTAATTTCACATATTAAGAAGGTAGTTAAATTGATTTAGTTGTCTTGATTTTATGACAAAAACGTGTTGTAATTACTAATATATCCTCATAGTAAATGTGTAATAAATGTGCACTTGTCTTAGTAAATGAATAATTAATTAGGGGTATTTTTGGTAAAAAGGTATTAAACACATTTGCATTCAATGAGTTTTACGTTGAAAATGATGGGATTTACTTATATTTGAGGAAAAAAAGTCAATT
The DNA here is from genome assembly GCA_022495995.1 of Adenophora triphylla var. japonica. Classification (NCBI taxonomy): domain Eukaryota; kingdom Viridiplantae; phylum Streptophyta; class Magnoliopsida; order Asterales; family Campanulaceae; genus Adenophora; species Adenophora triphylla. Next base: position 262,950 of record JAFEMH010001744.1, on the reverse strand, counting down.
TTTTTTGTTATAATAGTCGGAGGGAGTATTCGTTAGTGGATAGATAGAAGAACTCCTTTTGTAACTGACCACATTGGGAAATTAGTATCCTAAAGTGACAAAACAAGTTTAGCCATAATTAAAATACCAGTTACTTTGATAGACACTTAGTAATCTAAACTGAACCTATAACAACAATAACAACATTACACCAGTGCCGCAAAGGCTCCCACCTACGGTGGGGTAAGGGGGGTCTGATGTACGCAGCCTTGCCCTAAAGCACAGAGAGATTGTTTCTGGATGACCCATGATGAAAATTGCGTCGAAAATTGCATTGACTGACTGCAGCTTCATAACAAAGAAGCGTAGACAGTTTAGTGAGTCATTTTGCTTTATTCCATCATATTCCCAAGCCAAAAAGATAGTGAGTCTTTGGCTATGACCACATGATAATGAACACAGCTGAAGTCACAGATGATATATTACCTGTCTTCCAAGGGAAGGGATATCTAGAAGGATTGTCTTCACAGCCTGCGTATCTAACAACATCTGCAAAAGCAGTTCTCGTCATGTCACTTGACCTAAGAAAAGATCTTCCGAGTTCAAGTAAAATGATTTATTAGCTTCATTCAGAGTAAAATCAATTATCTTTTGGTAATATTAGTTGCTGCCCCCTAACATGTTTTACCATGCTGCACTTCTGCCGTATACTAGGTGTAGATGAAGAGAGGAAAGAAGCAAGGAGAAAGAGAATTGGCCATTACCTGTTGAGCACCAGTTTCTGATATGAGCTTGCATTTGAAGATATTCAGATAGAAGCGCGGACCAAGAGACGATGCAAGCTGCATTATAGAATTAAGAAATGAGCAAATCAAATCACAAAACGATCACATCAAGAAGTGCTGCAAGCCAGGGGTTAGACTTGGTCCCACATAGTGCATTTCAGTAAAAAAAACACCAATATCATGGTAGTGGACAACCCTTTTAAACAACTTCTAAGAAAAAAATACATCAATTTACATCAAACATTCAGGAAGAAACTCCAAGATCACCTTGTCCAAAAAGAACTGGAAGTAAATTGGAGAAAGGAGGTTCCCTAATACAGGGATGCAACTGGCAAGGATCATATTAATATTATTGACATACCTGCAAGAAATTGAACATGTTTCATGAAGAAATGCAGTAAGCACAGAAAGTATAGATTTCATATTTTCCGAAGTGCATCTTACTCTGACTGATCACCAACACTTTCAAGGGTTCCCCATGGAACACGTGTCATTGCAGCCATTTCAGCATCAAATTTACTTTCCAGACCATGTACTAATGTTACCAGCGCTTTTGTTATAACGGCTGAAAACTCATCCTACATAAAAAAGCGAACTCAAATGAGAGTAAGTAGAAGCTATCAACGACTAAAGTTCAAACCTCTAGAAACACTTACCTGCACTTCCGACATATCCACCATATCAGTTAACTGGGAATCAATAATTTTAGAGACATTCTCAGCCAGCTCTTCAGACTACAAAATAATGAGATCCAAGTTACAGCAACTACAAGCTAAGGTGACCAGAATTACGTGCCATAGAATATAGGGATATATTTAGCAGTATTATCCATGAGAATATTTTGGATAAGAACTATTTGCCTCGGTGGTGTTATGTTATATGAAATAAAATCACATTACAAGGCCGATCAGCATCGGTTAGAGAAATCTGTCCAATTAAAATTTTCATTACGTTCTGTTAATGTATTAGTCTGGACGTTTTCTAAATACATTTTTAGTTTCAGAAATACTGTAAGCATGAAGTAACAAGATCCAGGAAAGAACTGGGCCTAGCATTTACTCTAGTTGTGTACCAAAGCAAGATAGAGGCCACTCCAAAAATCTTATGTAGAACAATTCCTCACAAGTCCGATTAAGCCCCAGAGTACCCCATTAAGACAAAATAAACTAAAGATTGATGCACATCCAAAAAAACAGACGTAAAATAATGTATGGATAGCCAAAAAAGGACCCCATCTAAAATCGGGTCAAGTTCTAATTGTTCAAGTTGACTCTGTAATCATACGATCAGCAAAGCCTTATTTGGCTCCCCCCCGGGGGCAACTGTTCGTGGTGATTATGGAAAAATCCTTGAGAAGGGAGATACATTAGTTACATTTATATATGAAAAATCAAGCCATCAGAAGTCAAAAAAACAGCAAAATCAACAAATTACAATTTCACATGAGATACTCACATATTAAAATGCCATAAATGAATCAAGTACAGAGGCTGCTATTGGAAAACCAACCGTTTTATGGCAATATTCTGCAGTATTTACAATGTAACAGATCACCCTTTCATCTTTGTCAGATGTCTGCATGAAATTTCCAAATGCATAAGAAAAATGTATTAGCATTATAGTGTGAAAGAGATTAAGCGATATCTCGATCAAAAAGGATGAATTCATAGCTTAATCTGTCCATCCATCCCCGTGGCGGTTGCAACAATCCCTGTACCACCCCTGGGCAACCTTGCCGAAAGCTTTGTGGCATATGCTTTGAGAACTCTTTGAAACACCTAGCAACAGAAAGAGCAAAAAATCATTAGTGATTCGCATCACTACAAATATTAAAAAATTAGGTTTGTTAGTATCTAAAAGTTGCAAATTTCAGTCTACATGATTCAAGATGACTCAAGCTTTAACGCACTAAGCAGGCAAATAACATCATCTCAGAAAACCAAAGGTAAATTCATTTACCTCCCTTGAGGTTCAGGTTAATGCCCCCCCCCTGGAAAATAAAAAATTTCTCCCTTATTTCTAAATTCGCACAACAATTGCCACCACCCGTCAACTTTCTATCCAAAAAGTAAATGGAAAATCTAAAGAAAAATAAGATGTTCTATTTTTATGCCTAAAATACCTTTTAGAGTGCATAACATACTACAGAAAATTATATAAGTTCTAACTGCCTCTAAGATATTGACTCGAGGACTTTCGTTAAATTCTAGAAAGGTGCTATCAGTTGATTGATTAATAATAAAGGGAAAGAACTTGGATTAGGAAACTTAAAATGTAAATTGTACTCCATATATTTATTCTATCATTCTTATCACAACAGATACTAATTTCTAGTTTGTCGTGACTAATGATAATTGATATTAAAATATTTTAAGAATGACATTTTTCCACCCTTAAATTGCTCAGACGTCATATTGTAATCTCTTTACTAAAAAGATATTGATAACTAAAATCTGATATAGAATTAGTATAAAATACATTATACAGAGTAGAAATCTGTTTATCTGTTATGTTTGCAAAAGTCCAATCATGACTATCCTCTATCCTTATTCTTGTAAAGAAACTAAAAACTGTAAACAGAAAACAAATACCCACTGTCCTTATATATTCTGGTTTGGCATCTAAAAAGACGTCAGGATCTAAAAAAGAATTTGAGTGTAGCAATAACAGGAGATTCAGACATTTAAAGTAATGAGGTTTCATATACAAATTTCGATCGTGTTATGCACATTTGGCATGCACAATAACAGATCACAAAAATTACTATGCTACCTAGTGTCAGGCGTAGTGGTACACTGTTTTGATGTTTTGTATCTACCACCGAAGTTTGCCAAAAGAAGATCGTTTACGTTATATATCAATCTTTCTTGAGCAAAGAAAATTGTTAAGTGTCTTCATATCTTCTTTGCAAAGGGATAATAAGAGAACATACTTGACTCATTCACTTAGTAGCATATCTTACAAATACATCAATTATTCTGGAAACATTCGGAAATATTCTATTTCCAAGAGGAATGAAGCAGATACACCACAACAAATTTAGTTCTTGTACAGAGAACACACGACAAACCCAGAAGGTAATAGCACACTTTGGTCAATTCAAAGCTAGCAAGAAACTTTAGGAAGACTATGGGCAAAAGAAAATAAAATTGTAAGGACCGACTCATGTAGTTAATGTGAATTATACGGCAGTTTTTCATCAACACTAAACATGCAATGGACAGTTAATCATCATGGAATCATATATGCACCTCACAAGATTCATACCAAGAAGATATATTTAAGCAACACTTCTGAAAGCATACCTTGAATATATTGAGCAGTGTCTGGCTCTTTGTCAAGGTACTACATCGTTTTAAGCTCCTTCTGATTATTAGAAAAACCTTTACATAATAGTAAACATTAATAAAGTTTAGTAGAAGAAATGCATAGAAAAGATAAAACAAATACTCCCTCAGTCCCAAAATAGGTATTCCCTTTTCCTTTAGGCTATCCCAAATCCACTGTCCCCTTGCTTAGTTAGATACTTTTTTGTATTGCTAGTTGTATTGTGCAATACTTTATTGCTTGAGTTAACACATTAAATGTGTTTCCTTAAACTATGAGCTTTTTCAAGGGACACGTAATTTGGAACTGAAGGAGTATGAAAATGAGAAAAAAAAAAGTTCATATATGGCTTCTCCTTAAAGACATTTTATATACGAGAACATTAAACAAAAGCATCTTCTCAATGTAAACTGAAGTGGACACACATACCAGCAGATAGCTTATTATAAGAGAATATAATAATAGTGTTTGGTGCATTATTATTCGATCTGTAGCATATCCATTGAGTCACACTTAGTAATCACCAAATGAACTTCTTCTACTCTGATACATTCAGCTTTTTAGTGCTAGAGAAGCACGCAAAGAAAAAAAACTTCCAACCATTGTCCTTAAAATGAGTAAGCAATAATAGGCAATGAAGTTAACTAGTCACCGCCGCCCTATCACAGCATAAAGAAAAGTTTACCTACCATGACTAGATAATATATGTTTCCAGCACCCCCAATAGATGAGCATTTCTTTTTTGGTTGTCACCTCGAAGAGTGACATTTCTTGTATTTAAAAACCTTTTACAATAAGTTGAATAAACTAGCCTACATTTCCTGCCTAGTTTGAATTAAAATATTGCCACCTAGTTAGAATTGAAACTTTTTAAGGCAGATCTAGATAAATAGTCAATTGTCAAACCATTTTCTTAACTTGTGTCTTTGGTCAATAGTTGCTCTTCAATTGGGACAAATGGAGTATTTACATTGATGAATTTAATGTGGCCAACTTACTTTTGATCCACTAAACTTTCCAATATCTCTAATGAACTACTCCATGTAATTTAGAATTTAACCACCTAATGTTATGGAAAAGATCCTAATTAACCACTATCCATCAACTTCTGTTACTAAATTTAACAAAACCTAATGAAATATTTACAAATAGGGACTAAGGTTTTGGAACTTTAACGAAATATATTTCTCTTTAATGCGGGACGCAAAAGATACAAGGAAAAGCAAATTCAAAAGTATCAAAAGCGTCATAATATGCTTTCAATGCAAAGCGTTCAAGTTATTTAAGTTAGAAGTCTGAAGTTGTATTTAATTGCTGATGTTTTATTATTCTTACAATAGGGTTAGTTTAGTCATTTTAGTTAGTTGTTGGAATAGGTTTTCCTATTCACTTAGGAGTCTTAATTAGTATTTACAGTCAAAATCCTTAAAGGATTCATATATGAATTGAAGTCTAGGAGTTAGTTTCCTTTTTAATTTGAGGTGGTCTCCCATGAGAACAAAGGGATCCGTCTAATGCATGAGACGGGTCGACCCATGACCCATGGGGAGAAAACAATTCGACGTAACCTAAGCGGCACCGTAAGGGGAGAAAACAATTCGACGCCATCAATAGCCGGAAACTCCATAGCAATTCCGACGACCTTGTTGGTCTCCGGTGAATTCACTCCGACCTCCATAAACAATCAATATACAAACTTGAAATCAGCGATTAATTATTGATTCTCCAATTCCGATTGATTCAAAACACAGTAACAGTCCTTCTTAAAAGCCCGAAAAATTATTACAAATTAGAAATGAAATTGAAACCTAAGAATTGAAATATATACACGCGTATGTATAGGCTTAGAGAGAGAGAGAAAGAGAGAGAGATTAGGCGTTTGAGAAAAGAATTGACACGAGAAAAGAAATATGGAATGGACTTTAAAGCAAATGGCAATGAAGGTGTGAAGAAGCGGGAAGAAATGTTGGAAAGAGAAGGGTTGGGATTGGAGGGGAGGGGAGAGGAGAGACAGAAGTGAGAGCAGTGGCGGAACGTGTTGGGTTAGTGAGGAAAGGTCAGAGGTGTCAGGAGAGAAGGGAAGGTGAGTGGAGGAGAGAGTGAGAGGGACGATGACAAGGGGTGGATGGAGGGTGGAATGTGCTGGGTTTGCAACTGGGGGAGATGGAGAGAGTGTGGAATGAGCTTTGGGACAGAAATGGTAGGTGGGAGGGGTGCTTTTAGCTCTTTCTTTTTGGTAATTCCTTTGAAACTTTCAATGCAATGCTTACATTTCTTTCCTAAGAACTTTTTGTTTAGAAAAAGTGAATTGATTTGATATTATCGTGATTATGTATGTAATTATATGAAATAAAAATTCATTTTGCTTGAAATATTTCCATAAAACATTTGAATATTTTAGTTAAAATTCTTCATATAGCATGATAATCACGGATAAGATTACCTAATTTAGTATCAACATTTACGTAAATGTAACATAATTAATGCATATTTTTCAGCTTTCAAACTACATTTATTACATTATTATAAAAATTTTAAGTATATATTACATTTTCCTTCTATAAGAGAATTGGATATTTATTATTTAAAATTTTAAGCATTTAATTTAGACTCAATATTCCCTAAAGTTTGCCTACATTTCACCCTTGTGGTGGGGATCCTTCCCCATACCCTCGTTGCGCAAGTATGCTTTGTGCACCGAGCTGCCCTTTATTCCCTAAAGTTTAACTAAGGTCAATATTCCCTAAAGTTTGCCTACATTTTCCGTCAACTTTTGTTAGTATTCAATCAAATTTTGTAACGGAAGTTGACGGGTAGTGGTTTATTAGGACATTTTCCAAAACACCAGGTGCTTAAATAGGTCTTAAACTACATGGAATGGTCTACTGGAAAACGTTGGAGAGTTGTAGGCCATAAGGTAATTTAGCTATTTTAAAGTCTTACAAGGTTTAACCTCAACTTTTTGTTAAAGTTAATCAATTCTAATATCCATCATGATATTTCTATTATTTTAATGTGTAAGATGTACCTTGAGTTCAAAGATTTCAGATTCGATTATCGTTTGCATCATTGATATCATCATAATGTTTTATAAAAAAAAAAAAGTTAACTCTAAACAAAACATACTACACGTCAGTTCCACACCCACAAGCATAAACCAACTAACCCATTATCTAAGAGAAGCCTTATTCAATTGATTTGAGCGCTAGCTTAAAGAGATATTGTAAAGAAATCGAATTAGATAGGAAGAGAAGAGCAGGGAAAATATATAATAATATGTGCTTCTTATCTTATTCAGTATTTTTCTTTTTCTACTCCGTTTAATAGGAGGTCGGCGGGCACAAGATCCAAATCACGCGCATGGGCGGTTAATGTGTTTGCCCAATTTAACATGTATCCACTGAGATCACGGATCACCAAATCAAAAACTCACAGGAATCTTCGCCATCTCAAAGTGCTCAGGCCAAGGCCCTACGGCTGACTAACACAGATCTTGTAACTATACTTCAGACTCCACAGGTAAGTGCTACAAGTAACCTAATGTCTAGTCCATTACTCAAGAGATAAGAGTATACGACAAGCAAAAATGTAGTTAGTGAAGGGAACATTTCTTAAATATACAGCAATATATATATATATATATATATATATATATATATATATATATATATATATATATATATATATATATATATATATATTCAAAGTATTCATAAAGAATATCTGCCTTCAAACATGTCTAGTTGTTTACCTGCATGCTACTGGATAAAATGTTAGTGTGACTCCCATCATCCATATCCCATGTTTCTTCCTATTGTAGAGAACACCAAAACTTATCAGTTTCAATAAATTAAAGCATGGGACCAAAAAATAAGCTTTTCGATCACAATGGATACCTGCACAAGTTTCTCCAGATGTTCCATTAGAGTCTTCTCTTCTAGTTCTACGTATATCATTAAGTGAGGTTCAAAGCAAGATGATATAATTCCACGGAAATTGAACTGCCATGCACAGAAATAAAGTAATAAGCTTTAAGACCCTGGACCATGAAACAAATCAGAATCAGAAGCTCAAATACAATGTATGTGTGTGTATGTTCATATAGATATTCAATATATGACCATTTCTGGGGGTCTTACGCTTAGCCTAGTAAACTCGATCCATTTGCTTCTTTAATTGATGGGTCCCATTCCCACGTGGGCAACCCAGGATGTCCAAAACATACAAACATATAAGAGCCAATTTGCTTTTCTTAGTGAATACTGAGTCAAAGGAGACACCTACAGGAATTGAGGGAGTATTAAAGATGACGCTTTATTTATATGTGCCTTCCCATCAAAACTTGATAACTCGAGGTCCATTTTGAGCATTGCTACATTTATTATGGGATGGAGGGAGTATATGAACTGTTCCATGCATGTTCAAAAACCTACTAGGTTTTAGGTGACACGCATATAAGTAAAGTTCTTCTCTCAATAAGGTAAATGAGTACGAAAATATAACTATCTCTAGCTGCATCACCAATGAATATGTACACTTAAGGGAATAACAGCAAATTAACCCCAGCGGACCAAAATAAATGAAATCCTTAGGGGCGAGGGGATAAGGAAACTAACGGAGGGGCTCCATGTGTAATGTGGAGTAACTCTTAGGTGGAATGTAAGAAACAAGCAAAGGAGATAGCCAAGTACGCTAGCTTTTCGCGTGAGGAACCAAGGAATTTTCCACCATACTGGAAGTATCATTCTGAATGACCTAGACGTTGGAATAAAACATAAAAATGTAATCTAAATTGTCATCACCTTGCAATTTGGACAAAATAACTTTACTTTTCCAAGCATTACCATGCTGAAATACATGCGAGAATCAAGATCGGACTTGAGGGTGGCGGTATGAGATTGCTAACAAACCACTCATATGACAGAAACCATCTTTAGACAAAAGCGTATGAAGAGTGGCATTTCAACTTTCACAATATAAAAGACTAATGTTATTTACTCCCTCTGTTCCATATAAATGGCGCATTCGACTTGTCAACATTTTTAAGGAATGTGCTTTACTTATTGTACATTATTTGTACAATGGTAAAATTGCACTAAATCTGGTTCCTTGTATAGAAATGTGACATTTATTTGGGACGTACCAAAAAGGAAAGTGTAACATTTATTATGGGACGGATAGAGTTATTATTAACAATGTGAAAGAGTAACCGAGAATATAAGTACGTACCCCTGCGCCAGGCACTGCCAAATCCTTTTGTCCATCTTTATCCTGGGCAGAAAACCAGGAGGCATTAAAGTTTTTACCCATTCAATGACAGAACTTAGTGAATTTGTATGTTAGGAAGCAGGCAATAGGCAGGAATGTATTTGTTAAATCAATCAAGTAACAAATAGCACTTACATCATTCACATCTCCTTGATGTACAGCAAGCTTTTTCTCATACTTCTTCCGGATATCCCGTGCAATTTGACTATTATTCTCCCTTTCATCTACTTCATCAATATCAACATCCACCTCTCTGCCACTACTGCCCCCACCAAATTTCTCCGCCAACTCTTCCTCGAATTCTCTAGTTCTTTGCAGTGCCTGCATATTCATCAAAAATGAATTGTTGGGTGTGAAAAGGACCAAGAGACTCAACATAGGTGTTTACCGTTTACATGCGAAAAAATATATACAAATATTTTGTCACATTATCATGATATGAATCTGAATATGAATATCGTTGGGGCGTTTCCTCAGCAGCGACGCGCTACACTTCAAAGACCTGGGTGTAGTGATAAGTATGCAAAGGTTGCTAGGTCGTCGCCCGGAAGCGACGCGCCATCTCTTCGCCCGGGGGTGGTGTCAAATATGCAAGGGTTCCCGCATTGCGGACGAGTGCGGGTAAAAAAGCTAGTCCATGGTAGGTGTAAGGATAGTGGGATGCGCTTTGGAACTTGGAACATTGGATTCTTGGCAGGGAGATCAGCAGAGGTGGTGGAAGTTATGAGGAGGAGGAAGATTCACATAATGTGTCTACAGGAAACTAAGTGGGTTGGAGAAAGCAAAAGAAATATCGCCTTGGGGTTTTAAGCTTTGGTACTCAGGAAAGGATAAGGGTAGAAATGGATTGGGTATCATTATTGATAAGGAGTATATTAATGATGTGGTGGAAGTGTACAGGAAGAGTGATCGAATTATGGGCATTAAACTGGTGATACGTGATGAGATTATAACTATTATTTCCGCCTATGCACCACAAGTAGGGTTGGATGCATCTACTAAACAAGTGTTCTGGGAAGATTTGGAGAAGGTAGTGCAACGAGTACCTAGTAGTGAGAAATTAGAGATTGGTGGTGATCTGAACGGGCATGTGGGGTCTAGTCGACAGGGCTTTGAGAGCATACATGGAGATTTTGGTTTTGGGGAGTGGAATGAAGCAGGAAATAGTATCCTGGACTTTGCGTTGGCATATGACTTGAGTATAATGAATACTTGTTTCAAGAAGAGAGAATCTCACTTGGTGCCCTATAGGAGTGGAGGTAATGCGAGTCAGATTGACTTCTTCTTAGTAAGAAATACTTGTAGAAAGAGTTATACAGATTGCAAGGTTATTCCGGGTGAGAGCACAGCAACTCAACATAGACCGGTGGTACTTGATTTTCGAAGTAAGAGAATTTCGAGGAAGAGAAAACCACAAGTAGACCCTAGAATCAAGTGGTGGAGACTTCAAGGGGAGAATCGACAGAAATTTGTAGCTAAGATGGTCGATACCGGTATTTGGTCGGATAATATGGAGGATATATGTTGTGAATTCACGCAGCGGAACGGCCAAAGCTTGGAGTAATAATAAGAGCAACACACACGAAAAGTAAATCACACACAAAGGGACACACAAGAATTGTTTACCCGGTTCGTTGTAACAACAACTACGTCCGGGGGCGCTACCAAGCCAAAATATTCTCTCAAATATTTTCAGAAGTTACGATTTGTTTCTAGGCTATCACATGTATTATAGGAAACAATGAATCAAATCCTAGTAATACTCGAATTCCTACTCAAGAAAGTAATCTTCTTTCTTCTCAATTATATCCAAATATAACTATCAAAAGGAATCACCAATGCAAGAGGAGATCTTATCAAAGTAGGAAACAAATTAGCTGCAGAAATATCCTCCCCGACACGTGGGCGGTCGCCCACCACCCCATGGGCGGTAACCCAAGATGGAAAAACTTCTGAGCCAACCTACTGGACAAGTGGGCGGTCGCCCACCACCACTTGGGCGGTCGCCCAACGCGACAACCACCCTCCGACGATTTTCTTCTTGATTCCTTTATCCACGTGGTTTTGACTCCACATCCCAACAATCTCCCACCTGGAGACAAACCATCCATGATACCTCTTGAAACAAATTTCGGTGGTCACTATTGCGTTGGTAGCGCACCTCTCGCCTAGTTATCCAAGTGAGTTGAAGCCGAGCTACGCTTCAACATAACTCGTCGCCTACCATGCTCCGAGTCTTCATTCCGAATGATCCTCCCCGCACATCCCCGCTCACTTGCTTGCTAACTATCGATCCCGAAACAGCAATCTACGTGCCCCACACAATCACAAGCTTGGAACCTTTGTGTGTTCTTTGCAACCCATCGCATCACCGCTCTAGATCCCGCTCCCACGTTGGCCAAATTGGCTCCTCGCGTCGGCCGACTTCATTACCCAATTTTCTACCAACATACCGTTTAGTGAAATTTCTCCCACCATGCGGCGATCTCGGCCACCACCATTCATCATTTGGGACGCGCCTTCGTTTCCACAACGACTCATGTTGCGTGTGGTATACAACATATTTTCACGCCGCCACGAGCCACCAAGCTAGCTCCGTGGTTTACCTTCCATGTCCCCACAACCGAAGGTCACCACACAACCCTCCTTATCAAGTCAGCTTATGGAAATTAAGTTTCTCTTCAATCCGAATATGTCGCACATCACATAGCCGCAAAACAGCCTCCCATCCGTTGCTTCAATTCGAACAACCCCTTTCCACGACTCTGGCAGGATTATTGTTTCCCAAACGAACAACCCCAAAATCACCCGAACGCATCGCTCCATTCTTTCGCACTGCGCATGAATGAAACGTCGAGCCCGAATCCAAAACCCACGAATCTCTGCTGGATCGCCCCACTCCAAGATTAATGCATCCGCTATCTCCTCAAAGAACATTCAATTCCTTCGCTCCGCTTGACCGCTCGGACAACTTCTCCCAAAGTGCCCTTCTCCCCACAATCGTAGCAAGTAATCACCTTCGCCACCCTTACTCTTTTCACCGACATTTAGTGCTAGCCCCGATGTCCCTCCTTTGCTCTTTCTACGAATTTCTTCGCCAAGAATCACATCAACGACATCCGAAAACTTCAACTTCACTTTTCCTATTGAAACGTTAACTGCTATCGCGATGTCGTATCCCACGACTTTCCGGCAAAGAAGAAAGTAATATCAACGCTAGTACCTCATCGTAACAGTAATATTGACGCGGAAGATAGTTGGGTCGAGTAGATTTGAGTTCACTTATATGTTTTGTTGCCGGCATGCCTTCCACCATCCTTACTGCTCAACAAACTTCCTCATTAGATGAGCTTTATTCGGCGCAGATGGTGCCTCGTACATACTCGCCAACATCCGTAACATCTCCATGGTAGTCTTCGCCTCCAAAACATTCTTCGCCACATCCTCGGGTCAACGTTTGCCTCTAACAAGCCCTAACGCTTCCGATCCAAGATTTCGAATTTTGCTTCCTCATACGTCCGGCTTTTCTTTTAATGGTAGATACAAATCCTCGTTCCACAAAAACATCCTCGATTTGTGTCTTCCAAAAATTGAAATCCGTCCATCAAACTTTTCGATCAACACCTTATTACCATCCTCCAAAGCTCCCAAGAAATCCACGGCAAAAGACAAGCCAAGCAATGATTCGACAAACCAAAGCTCGATACCTCGTTGTTGTGAATTCACACAAATGAACCGGCCAAAGCTTGGAGTAATAATAAGAGCAACACACACGAAAAGTAAATCACACACAAAGGGACAGAGACAAGAATTGTTTACCCAGTTCGTTGCAAACAACAACTACGTCCGGCTAGCTACACAAGCCAAAATATTCTCTCCAATATTTTCAGAAGTTACGATTTGTTTCTAGGCTATCACATGTATTTATAGGGAACAATGAATCAAATTCTAGTAATACTCGAATTCCTACTCAAGAAAGTAATCTTCTTTCTTCTCAATTACATCCAAATATAACTATCAAAAGGAATCACCAATGCAAGAGGAGATCTTATCAAAGTAGGTAACTAATCAGCTGCAGAAATATCCTCCCCGACACGTGGGCGGTCGCCCACTCACCCTACGGTGGGCGGTCGCCCAAGATGGAAAAACTTCCGAGCCAACCTACTGGACAAGTGGGCGGTCGCCCACCACCACTTGGGCGGTCGCCCAACGCGACAGTCACCCCTCCGACGATTTTCTTCTTGATTCCTTTATCCATGGTTTTGACTCCACATCCCAACAATATAGATATAGATTCGACTTGGACTAAGATGGAACATACCATAAAGGAGGTGGCAAAAGAATTCCTTGGAGAATCTAGAGGAAATTGGCCACCCAGTAAGGACACATCATGGTGGAACGAGGAAGTAAAACAAGCAATAAAGGGCAAGCGAGAATGCTACAAATTATTGGGGAAATGTAGGAGCGACGAGAACTATGAGAAGTATAAGAAAACTAGAAGAGATGCTAAGAAAGCAGTAAGAGACGCAAGAGCAAAGGTGAATCAGAAACTTTATGATAAGTTGGATACAAAAGAAGGGGAAAAGGACATCTACAGACTCGCTCGTATAAGGGATAAGAGGACACGAGATATTGGGACGGTTAAATGTGTGAAGGATGTAGACCAAAGAGTTCTAGTCGGGGATAAAGAGATAAAAGATAGATGGAGTTCGTACTTTGATACCTTGTTCAATGGCGGTCAAGAGCAGGATATTGGAGATTTAAATATCTCTTCGAGTATGGTTAATCGAGATTTTATGTGGAGAATTCAAAAGAGTGAAGTGGAAATGGCAATAAAAATATGAGATTGAAGAAAGCTGTAGGACCAGATGGTATACAAATTGAGGTTTGGAGATGTTTCGGGGAGAGGGAAATAGATTGGTTAACAACGCTATTTAACAAGATATGGAGAGTTAACTCAATGCCATTGGAGTAGCGGAAGAGTACTCTGATCCCTTTGTATAAGAACAAAGGTGATGTCCAAGATTGTGCCAACTATCGGGGGATCAAACTAATGAGCCATACTATGAAACTTTGGAAAAGAGTGATTGCACAAAGGCTTAGAAAAATTGTGGATATTTTGGATAACCAATTTGGGTTTATGCCGGGAAGATCGACTATGGAGGCAATATATCTTATGAGACAAACCATGGAGAAATATCGGGATCAAAAGAAAGATTTGCATATGGTTTTCATTGATTTGGAGAAGGCGTATGATAAAGTGCCAAGAGAGGTACTTTGGTGAGCATTAGCAAAGAAGGGTGTTTCAAATAAATATATTGATATTATCAAGGACATGTATAATGGAATTAGTACCTCTGTACAGACTAGTGTTGGGAAGACTGAAGAGTTCCCTATAAAGATTGGAGTGCATCAAGGTTCCGCACTTAGCCCCTTTCTTTTTGCTTTGATAATGGACGAATTGACGAGGTCAGTCCAAGATGATATACCAAAGTGTATGTTGTTCGCACATGATATTGTGCTGATTGATGAGACAAGAGAGGGTGTTGAAAGTAAATTGGAGTTATGGAGACACTTTGGAATTTCGAGGTTTTCGATAAAGCAGAAGCAAGACTGGATATTTGGAGTGTAAGTTTAGCAGAGTTGGAAGTAGGGAGGCAGGGGCAGTCACATTTGATGGAAATATTGTCCAAGCTTCTGAGTTTTTTCGCTATCTTGGATCCATTATCCAAAAGGATGGAGAATTAGATGGAGATGTGGCTCATAGGATTAAAGCAGGTTGGTTGAAGTGGAAGAGTGCCACAGGGTTTCTATGTGATCGCGGCATGCCCAATAGATTAAAGGGAAAATTCTACCGCACGGCAATTAGGCCGGCATTGCTTTACGGCACCGAATGTTGGGCCGTGAAACAGTGTCACGTGCATAAGATGAATGTGGCGGAGATGCGTATGCTTCGATGGATGTGCGGTCATACAAGAAAGGATCGATTGGGGAATGACGTGATCAGAGGTAAAGTAGGAGTTGCGCCCATTGAGGATAAAATGAGGGAAAATCGTCTAAGGTGGTTTGGACATGTGAGAAGGTGACCGAGTGATTCACCGGTTAGGAGGCCGGAACAGTGGAGAAATGATAAAATGGCGAGGGGTAGGGGAAGACCAAAACAAACTTGTAATGAAAAAACAATAAAACACTAGATCATTTGCCAAAGCAAACAAGTTCAAATCCGAGCATAATGTCTCCTGGGCATGAAATTCCCTCTTCACAATGCTTCAAGGCCCTATGTCTAGCAATTGACTCTCATATAAGGATAATGATACGGTATGGTATATTGTTCAGACACTTATCACTGTCACCTGATACGGTAACAAGCAGCGATTCAACAACATAGTTTAGTACAAAAATCTGCTCAAAATAAATTGCCCATTTCTAACTCGTAGCTGAAGGGAACTGTAAGTTATCCTGAGAAACTGACAAATACACAAAACACACACACATGTACTTGCAAATTTGTCCCTATATGATCGACTTGGGTGACGAGATGATCTCTTACTTGGATACATATGCACACTCTATAACCGCACCCTTGTTAGGGTTATAAAATTCCACATTTGATCTGATGTTCAAATGATGGAAAGAGATGGAAAACAATCAAGAAAGAATCTAAGGGAAGTGCTTTCAGTTTTAGTTCTCACATACTGAAGTCAACCTGAAACTTAAAAAGTGATCCAGGATACTGTGAAGATAAGACTTGAGACAAAAGTTCATACGTTTCTTCTTCTTTTTCTTTTCTCTTAGACAGTTTATGAAGACGAGACTCGGGCTCATTGGATGAAAAAAGCGCTGGTGGTCTGTCAGCGACTTGATGGGATTAAATATGGTGAGATCATGCGCGGTGATTTACTAATTAAGTTGTAAATGTCATGGAAGCATTCACAAGGTTTACTCAGGAAAAAGACATATTTTCTGTGAGATACCGAATAACTTTTATAGACAATGAAATCTTGAGTACAAATGAACAATGGTGCACAAACAATATTCACATTGCAAATTATGTTAACTCATTTGCAAGTTAGCCTATTACTTCTATTTTAAAAAGGTTTGCTTTGACCAGGGTGAATTAGCATTAAATATGAATAACACCACAAAGTAAAGGGCAGAAGTTGGGCATATAGATTAACCCAAGTGTAAGTAGGTTTCATGCTGACAAGGAATACAGGAATATTGAACGTAAGCGAGAAAAACAAAAACTAGGCATTTCCGTGAACATAAAGAGAACAAGCAAGCACAGGTAATGAAAAAGGAGTTATATTATTCATACCATGGTTTGGATAAGTTCATAAATACAACTTAAAGAAAGTTAAGTTCGCTAGTACATATTGATATCAAGAAAAGATAGTCTCACTTTAACTTTGGTTGTCAACTTGATTGAACATTGACCAAGATTTTGTAAAATTATGATTATCCTAATGAATTCTAAAAAAAAAAATTGTTGTTGATGCATCATTAATAATCAATAACTAATTTTATAATTTTATTAGGATCATTAAATTTTCATATATTTTAGGTCAAAGTTCAATCAAGTTGACCACTATATTCAAAGTGGGACTATCTTTCTGGGATGGAGGGAGTATGTTTTACCAGCAATAATGCACCAACATCTGGCTTCTCCTTCAGATTATCAAAGATTTCCACAAGTTGCACCCTGATAATCAAGAACCACACAAATCAACCTACAAGTCTGGAAGAAAATTCCTGGAAAAGACTTAAGACTGCAGAAAAAAGTAATAGCCATAGTTATAGGCTCAAGGCTCACACAGGCGCAGCTTCTGGGACTTGATAGGGCCAGGCGAGGCGCTGTTGCTGAGGCGAGGGCTTATTTGCGCCTTGGTGCGCCTAGGCGAGGCTCGCGATGTGCGTCTAGGCTCCAGGAAGGTGATTGACCGTCAATTACTAGTCAATTAACCCTAATTTGCGTCTAATTCCGTTCATCTCCCATATACGGCCTGTATAAATAAGAGTAGTCTGACCTCTTCAAACTTCCGTAACCCTCCGGCCCACATTTTGCGCCTTGGTGCGCCTTGAGCCTTTAATAACTATAGTAATAGCATGTCCTTTTCTACTTTTGACTCATGTATCACCAAATATCGTAGCAATTTAATTTCTCTACTTTTGAATAAGGGAATAAATGTCATTAGTATAAGGAGAGGAATACAGTGAAGGTAGACAAGGAGTCAACTACAGCTGCTAAACTACATGTAGAAAAAAGGATAGTATAGAAATGATTACTCCACATTAGTCGCCAACAAGGAAACGCTATCACAAATCTATGTGCAATCAGAAACAAACATTGCTCCGAAGCCAATCGGCAAAGCTTAGAATGAGCCACGAGCACCTCTCCAGCTTACAGACTAAGTAAATGAGATCAAATCCCCAAGCACCTCCACAATATCCTTCTGAATTTTGTTACCTCCAACATCCAGGGAAAGCTTAAACATTTGCCCATAAGTAGAAGGGAAAACCTTCCCCAAGCAAACATAGTTCACACCCGAACTCCTAATCCATATAATAGAAAATTATAGGTACCATCTGATGGATGTGTTTTCACTCATCCAAATGATATATCTTTAGACCTATTTGATACTCAACCTTGGATATTTTTTGTGGCTTTTTGAAGTGTTTATGAGTACAGAGAATAGAAGAGAAAGTCACAAATTATGACCTTAATGAGTATGAAAAGGAACGCTCAATAGCGGAGCAGCAAATGAGTAAAGAATGAAAATAACAAAAGGACAAGAAGGATGTGACCTTGTGCAATCAATACCAATGAATAGTACTCGATGAGAGCTTTCCAACGATATGTGGTACATCCCAATCGGAGTTCGTATAAAAAATAGTACTCGAGCTTTCCAACGATATGTGGCACATCCCAATCGGAGTCCGTATAAAAAAGTTATTACCTCCGAAAATTTGCCGAAAAAAGTACTAGTCAGCAAGCTCGAGGAGCGCACGCACCCAGAGGGAAGGAGCGGACGCTCCCGAATTGCAGAAACAAACTTAGCTTCTGCCAATAGGGGTGCGGCCGCCCCCTTTAAAGGGGAGCACACGCCCCCAGCACTATTTCAGTTTTCTTCTCGGTTTAGGTTTACTCCCTTGTTTTCTAACTTGACCCCTCTTCTCCCATGTATAAATAGAACACTCCAGCCACGTTTTTTAGGATCTTTTATGCTTTTATTCTTTTCTTTAGTTGTAAACAAGTATTCAAGTTATATATTCAAGATTCAATCAAAGGTTTTATGCAATTTATTGAAGATTTGTCGATGTTCGTTATGAATATGAGCGGCTAATCTCCTTCTTCTGCGGAGTGGAGGTAATATGTATCAATCATTTATGTGTTAATTAATCTTGCAATCAATCAAACGTTGGGTACATCAAAAGTATTCCTAAACGAAGTTTTCTAGCTACAATCACACGTGTAGGTGTGATTGGCTCTTTAACTAAATCTGTGTATAAGGATTGCAAGTGATTGATTGATCTATATAAAGTCAAACTTTTGAATAAATGTAATTTAGGTTTTGACTAGTGATTGCAAACCAAAATTATAGGTTCTTTATTCCTAGGGTTTTAAATGGGTTCTCGAGTATTATATTGATAAAACAAGTCCATGTGGATTCGGCCCTTGCTCGTGCATATTATTACATCGATAACTCGTGCACTTGCGAGGTTTTTATTACAAGTGGGTTTTTTCCCTATCACCATCTATAATAATTATTGTACCTACCAGGACTTCTCATTCCCCACCCATCCACCCCAAAGGTTTTTATTGCGAGGTTTTTATTACAAGTGGGTTTTTTCCCTATCACCATCTGTAATAATTATTGTACCTACCAGGACTTCTCATTCCCCACCCATCCACCCCAAAGGTTTTTACATACTCCCTCCGTTCCACTTCACTTGGTAATAATTTCCATTTCGGTCTGTCCCACTTCACTTGGTACTACATAAAATGGAAAGTTTTTATGCTCACAACACCAATCAAATTACTATTTCCCCCACTCATTCTCTCCCATATTACTTTTCCTACTCACAACACCTCTTTCCACTAATTCTCTCTCCTACATTTTCTAAATTTTTGTGCCAAAAATTTTAGTATCAAGTGAAGAGTAACGGAGGGAGTATGTTGCTATTTCTCCAAAATTCGAATACCTCCTACATCTGAGAAGTGTTAGCTCATAGTTCAAGATGATTTTATAGTTCATCCTTAAATGCTCAAGCAGTGATGAGATAGACATAAAAAGAGTCGTAAGTAGAAGTTTGCAATTCCATTTTTGCCTTGCTCAGAGCTTCACTCTGTCAACTTTTAATTACTGAGAATCAATAAACCTAGAGAACACAGATGTAGGTTGCAAGAATATTTTCCATATTTTGTAATCTACGGCTTATTTGGCATATTATACTCAATATGTCAACTAAACACATTGACATCATACCCTTCACTATTTTGACACTCCCCCTGAAGCTGGAGCTTAGAAATTTCTCATGCCCAGCTTGACACAACATAGGTAGGGCTTATGCGGGGCCTAGACAGGTTCGAGAATTTAGACATAATCTATAGTATCAAGGTGAAATAACTTGATGTGGATGTGAGATGGAGTAGGATGGAGAAGCCTTGACTCAACAATCGATGTTGGAAACGAACTGACGAAGATGAAGATGAAAAGAGAACTAAGATGAAAGAGGGGAACTGATTTGGAAATTTTGTTTGTAATCCCTAGATATAGATTTGAGATTTCAATGAATCAATTCATGACTTAAGTTTTCAGTTCGAGGATTTTTTGGAATTTATACGGATAAGAAACGACGTCGTTTTAGGACCAAATATTTTATAAAAATATTAAAATAACAAGGCGGATCTCGATGGTAGGCGGCGCCCAGAACAAGGTGTAGGGCACCTAGGCAGCGATTTTCTAGCTAAACGCGTTATTTGGCGGATTTGAAGTTAGTCGTGGCGTTTTATGGCCGCCTAGCGTATAGGCGGGGCCTAGGCGAACGATTTTTAAAACAATGAGTCTTAGTAAAAAATTAAATAGGAGTGCAACCCTTTTATTGACTCTAGAAAAATATGGAACATGATCCCAAAGAAATGGACGCTAGCTTAAGACAATTTCTTTGATACATGTAAAGAAGGCTGGACAACCATAGAAATAATGGCGTTTTATGGCCGCCTAGCGCATAAGCGGGGCCTAGGCGAACGATTTTTAAAACAATGAGTCTTAGTAAAAAATTAAATAGGAGTGCAACCCTTTTATTGACTCTAGAAAAATATGGAACATGATCCCAAAGAAATGGACGCTAGCTTAAGACAATTTCTTTGATACATGTAAAGAAGGCTGGACAACCATAGAAATAATGGAGTTGAAAATGGAGTGGAGCACTCTGATATGAGATTGATGTAACAATAAAAGAATGAGACGCAACTACTTCAGATAGCAGGTATAACTCAAGAGATTTAGATCTTCTACAATTATTTCCTACGTCAACACATCTTGTAAAGGACGATAACTAGGAAGGAAAAAAATATAGAAAAGAAGTGTTGAAATATAGCCAGGAAAGAAGTAACAAACAAATGTTACCCTCTTTAGTTTGGCTCGGAGACATGAAGGGTCAAACGGGAACTCAGTATATATCACACAGATGGCAAACGTAAGTGTGAAATACACATATCCCACAAATGTAGCACACATGTGCCTTGCACGTGTCACCACTTTTCCTACACATCTCTCTTCCGCGGATTCATCCTTGTTCCACGGATTCATCTCTATTTCGCGGATTCATCCTTGTTCCGATTATTCATCTCTATTCCAGAGATTCATCCTTGTTCCTGAGATCCATCTCTGTTCCGCAGATACTTCCTTGTTCCGCGGATGCACTTCTTCCGCAAATGTGTGGTTCATTATCCGTAAATGTGGGGTTCATTACCTGCGGATGAATCATTGTTTCGCGGATTCATAGCATTTCAATTTTTAATGACATGCTGAAGAAGGAAAATATTTATATGCCTCTTAACTATGATGATTTGGTAGTTTAGTTGCATAAATTGCAAACAGCCTTCATCCAGTTAGAAGTTATATGCCTAACCAAAGTCATGAGCAAGTACCTGTCAGTGTATATGGTGGTTAAATTTTGCACCTACAGACTGATCAACCACAATAACCACAGCTTCTGGAGAAAGAAAGCATTCAAAACAAACCCTCCACCCCAGCCCACCTCCCACCTTATAAATAGCAGCATTAACAAAAGAAAGAAAAAGAAAAGGAGGAAACCTGGCAACCCACTTCACTTTAAAGAATACATTTCCAGCCTCCAAGTGAAAAAACTGACCTTGTCAACTTGCAGAACTGAATACAGAGCAAATACTCGACATGCCATGAAGAAGGAAAGATTTTCCATATCTCTTCATTTGTTCTCAATCGCCGCTTGATCCAAGCATATCTCCTTTCTGTTTTATCCATCTTAGCCAGTTCTGGCAGGAAAAAAAAACATGTGATCATTTTCAAAATAAGCACTAGAAACTTGAGTGAAACAGAGAATGACTAATATATTTTAAAAGAAAAAATCAAAGCTAGATGTACCGGCTCCTTCAAATATCTGTTGGTATGATGTAAGCTCCCTGTTACAAAAGTTTTTTACCAGCTCTTCCCTCACCGATGGCTCCAATGCATCAACAACCAAGCAAGCGTCTGATAGGTGTTGCAGCAGATTACTTTCTTCAGTCTCTTTCCCTGTACCTAGACTGGGATTAAGGAAGTCAAATGAAATAAGAAAAACAATTAAGAACAACGTGTGGGAATTATACATATGTGATCATGTAAATTGCATTAAAAGTAAACAATATATACATATATGCACATGCATACATGCATACATACATAAAACTTGCATACATAAATAAGTGCTTCCATAAATTAGGGAGCAGGGGAGACTGAAACAAAAGAAGCATGCAAAAGAGTGGCGGTGAGGGGGGACAAGAAACTGAAATTGAAATTAAAATATCAAATTAATTTCAGATGTTTGCAAGTCCCTGCTTTTTTACCATGTTGTGGAATATCTAACTTCTAATAACCACCCTAAGTTGCAATTCCACAGTAGTTGGAAGAAAAGGGTTAAAGAGCATGTCTATTTGGTTTGTAATCATTTGTGCTGCCACATTTTAATAAAGAATCCATGTTTATTCATTTTGCAATAAGTAAAGAATTTCTTTCAATAAGGTAACAAAAAGATTATTATCTGACTAATTTTTTTTTCTGAAAAGAAAAAATCGTCCATGAGGCAAAACTTTTTTTAATCTTCAAAAAGAAATTGCAGCAAGGAGGGTTCTCACGGGTAACTATATGCTTTGTTTTCCGGCAAATCTGATAATAAAAGAGTTTTCCAGCAATTGTATGCTTTGTGTGTTGAATTGTCGGATGCGATTTCCTTGAATGTGATGCTCGAGATCTTTGAGTGCAGTCAAGAACCTATGGTGTGATGACTAAGGTTGCCTAGGTGTGAAGCCAGGCTTTTTCCCTTTCTTTCTCACTGATTTCCTTGAAACCGGCAGTTCCGTGACTTTCGCCACTACCAAATTCATTCTTTCAATTCCTAAAATCCGAATTTACCAACCCTAATACTCCCTAATTACCTAAACCAGCGACTTCTTGCCCAGCACAGCCAATACAACTGTTCTTTTACAAGCCTCAAACATCCAAAACTGTAACCCTATTCCACCAAATAGTTCAAACCATAAACCACAAGGCCAGCACATTTATTTCAGCCTCTAACATCCCCAGAATAACATACTAAAAGTCTTTTTCCCGCTGCTTTCTATGTTAAGCTAGGCCCAACCATTTTAGGGGAATCATACCATGCTTGCCTGCATTACCTTTTCAGCTGGTCCACATTTTTCATGGTGTTATATACCCTGTTTGCATGCAAGCTCCTTTTTCTTCTTTTTCTTATCTTTCCACTTGTCCCTCAGGCCTCAGCCAGTCCTCTTATTCGTTAGAATCTAACTTCCCCTTGACAAGAAAATATGGAATAGTTCCGAGGAACGCAAAGCCACTAGTGTTCTTCTCTTTATAAGCACAGTCAGGATTACAAGGTGGTCTTCCTCAATCATCAACTAAGTGATGCAATTCCTAGTTTACCAGGTTACTATGATGTTTGCTTTTGATCATCTCCAGCATTACTTCATGAATTAATATTTTTCCTCCACTTAATCTAGGCAGGCCAGTTCGTTTAGCAGAACAAGATATGATTAACACATTAAATAAGAAAGGTCGAAGGTGGCATCAGCATGCTTGAATCACAGAGATATTTAATAGACACATACAATAGCAGGTAATAGAGTTGGTAGCAATTCAAAAAGAAGAGCACAAGCACACCTGGAAAAATCAGAAAAAACATGAGACTTCAGGATTTGTTTTATGTTCTTGAACTTCTCCCTGAGCTCTGTGATCTTTGGAATGTCTCTATAGGCATCAAAATGACTACATAGCTGGTTCACAGCCTGAACCACAAAAAGAAATTAAACGGTATAAGTAAACAAAGGATGCACCCTCGTAAGGAGAAGCAACAAAGACACTCAGCTCTTCAAATAATAACATGCCAATGACAATAGCAAACGTGCCAACATCCATGGATCTTATTTTCATCTTGTCTCCAAAGCTTTGAAAGAAGACAAGAAGAAGCTTACCAAATATCAACAAGGATGAAATGAAGGACAACCCAAAAACAGAAAATAACCAACAGCATACCTTCCAGGAGAAGAAAAATGGGAGAATATGTGATCATAACTCACTTGATAGCAATGACACTAGGAGCAAAGCATTAACCACTCTACAGCAAGTCCTTGGGGCAAAACCGGTTATGCCTAGATTCCAACGAAAAGTCATAACTGTATAGCGAACCACCGCTTCCAGATTCACGAAAGAAACCCATAGTTTGTAAATAGACAGATTTAGGGAACAGGGTAAGCCATGAAGGATCTGGAGGACTTTAGAGGAAAGTTTCTGACCACCAAAAATTTATTAAGGATCTAGTGGGAAGCAACCCATGTAGGGTCCATTGTCAAGACCTCAAGGTCATCTCCACAGGATTGTATGATATAGAAAGGTTATGAAAACCAAGGACAATGACTATAAGAATTTTCAATTTTGAGATCTTGAAAAAACTGAGAACTTAAAGACACTCTCACCTTCCAGAATAATTGAAGTGGAGCAATCCCCATCCCCAGTAATAAAATGATGCGACCGGCACCAAATCTGTACCATTAGAACTGTAACCACTCCAGTACATTCCAAATTTTATCCTAATCCCTGTGTGCCTGACAGAGCAGGGCAGCTCTGAAGGAAAGCACCAAAACCTCTTCCACAAAATATATATTATCTCAGGCAAGTTCCCTACACCAAACTAATGCCTTCCCTAGCCTCACACACAATCGTCCAAACCACGAAAACTGTTCTCACTTATAAAATCCCCTCAACCTTCTCCCCTACACATACATCATGAGTAAAGGCAAAATAGGTTGCTATCAAGTTTACCCACTTGGGCCAAGCCTGCTGTTGCCTAATTCGTTTTAGTAATAATAGTTCAGGGGCACAAAATTTATCCTTAGTGCAGCCCCCTTTATCCCGAGATCTGTAAATTGTATCTAAAGCCACCAGATGGTAACTTGTGGCCCTTAATCTCCTTACAAATATTATCTTCCAGTCTTACTAGGAATATCTGGTAATGCTTTCAGAACTCAACCACACTACAGGGATTCTATTAAAAAAGATGATAGAGAGGAATGCTATCCAGTCATGATCGACTAATAGTAAACTCCTTTCCTACTTTCGTGAAAGACTAAACTAATAAATGATCTGAAACTAATACTCCCTCTGTCCCACAATAAGGTTCTGAGTTTGACTTTGCACGAGGATAAGAAAGAGTAAATGTTGTGAGTATGAAAGTAAAGTATGAGAGAGAAAGTGGGTAGGGAGTTTTTGTTGTGAGAATGACAAGTGGGTCCCATTGTCATTTTAAGTAATAAAGCAACTAAAAACCTTACTCTGGGACAGACCAAAAAGGAAAGTAAGAACCTTACTCTGGGACGAAGGGAGTATTATTAACCGGGGGTATATATGAAAAAAAAAATGATACTCTTTAAACAGTGTGAAAGACCAAGCAAAACAGTCTTTTGTAGGATGAGGAACTCAACTCAACTCGGCCTTAGTCTCAATCAGTTAGGTTCAGCAACATGAATCCTTTTCAGTCATTCAACTAGTCCAATGCAAGGCCATCACGCTTAACGTGCTCGTTCATATCTTTCTTTATATCTTATGGCCATCTTAATTTTAGATTTCTCATTCCCCTACTTCCACTCAGGTTAATGTTGATAGACTCATACGCTCATACCTCCTGCATGCTAAGCGGTCTACGTTGTACGTGTCTGGGCCATCTTATGTGATTTTCTCTCATTTCATCTGGCTATTGGGGAACTTTTACTGTATTACAAATTTGACACCAAGCTCATAGCTTTACGAAGATGATGGACGTTTTCAGTTTGTTAAAATGGGCTCCCACATATATTGTACACAAATGCTAGAAAGTAAGCTAACTGACATGTAAATAGTAGGAGAAACTGCTGTCTTCTCTTTGAGAAAAAAAAAAAGCTACAGAAAATCCATACAAGAGGAAATATAAGTCATCCACATCCAGCTTATGTACCTCTAACTGAGCGGCAGCCTCTTTATATTGCCGTTTCGAAGCCATTACTTGAAGTTGCTCAACAGCAGAGACTGACATATCAAAAGGCAAAGTACTTTGGTAAGTCACCATAAGCTAAAAGGTAATTATTTGATCAAGTATATCTGTATAAGAAACTATCTCTTGATCCATTATTGCTGACAGAGTAGCACAATAAAGTAGACAAAAGAAAGAGTTAATAGCAAAAAGACTAACTACTCAACTGCTCTCAAGCAAAGAATACTAAGAGAAGTACAATGTTAACCCTTACTATTAAGTATTGCACACACCACAAGCCCTCATGATAACCTATAGAAGTTAAGCATAGAACTCACTCTGTCCCAAAATGATAGCCCATTTTTTACTTAGAGAAACTTTTTGACAAAGGTGACACATAAGAAAGTCCAATATCAATAAATTCCCTTACTATCCTCCTTATAGACTTGACACATTTGCATGTATGTTTTGGAAAATGATATTTTCTAAAGGATTGTAGTAACTTCATAACAAACGGATGTTTTTGAAAAATGGACAGTCATTTTGGGACAAAGGAGTAAACTATATGCCGGGATTCGAGAAGTGCACTATCACTTAAGACTCTAAAAAATCTTTTGCTCGGAAAAAGTGATTTATTTTGAAGATGAAAAATAATTACAATAAGGTTTAGAAAAATAATACTCCCTCCATCCCGGCCGAAGTGTCTCAAAATGGGTTTGGCTCGGGAATTAAGGAAAGTGATGTAGGAAAGAGAAAAAGCTTAAATGTTGTGAGTATGAAAAATTAAATAGGAGAGAGAATGAGTGGGAGGAATAGTTAGGAGAGAGAATGTTGTGAGTGTAAAAGTAAAGTAGGAGAGAGAATGAGTGGGTGGAATAGTAATAAAAACTTTCCTTTTTTGGGTTGAGACATTTTAAATGGGACGCCCAAAATGGAAAGTTGAGACACTTCGGCCGGGACGGAGGGAGTATGTTCTTAGTTAGCTCATGAATCGGGTTGATATTGTCTGATATTGATCCAAGGGGACATGAGTACAGGATGTTTGTCAGACTCTTCAAGGTGTAATGGACTCTCCAGCTTATGATTTTCAGTTAAGTCATTCGAGGTTTTCATATACCGCGCCAACTACTTCAAATAGACAGCATACGTCTTAAAATACTCCACTGATTTCAAGTCATATCCATCATTTATAATTCAAATATCGTACATGGAGCATAAAACAGACAGTGATAAGCCATGCCCAAGTACAACACCCTATTTCTGGATCCTTTTTGTGCCAATTCCAGGTATCATAATATTTATCACTTCACAAAGCCAATTCTGGACAAGTCTCTGCACCCTGTCTTCACACCCGCACCAGAATCCTTCAAAGATAGCAATATAACATGTGGAGAGTAAAACAAAAAATCTACATTTTCAAGCCAAAAAGGGAGGGACTTTAATTTGGAAGTGCTTATCTAGTACTTGTTCATTTCTAGTGAATGCTCTATTCTAAACTCCCTCATTATAACATAAGTGACGTGATACTATTTGCACCTTGTTTACTGCAAGGCAAACCATGTGAATGCAATTAAATTGGAGTTGGGTCCAGAGTAAAGTTGTGCATACAATTCATCCTTTCTATACCCCAAAAGGAAAATGGACACTTTGTTAATCACCCCAAAAAGGAATGGATGACTCTTATTTTGTAATATATGAAGTACAAAATTTCAGAATATTTAGTAGGAGCCTTCACATATAATAACTTACCAAGCATTGTCAGGCGATGGAGGGCAGTGATAGTTGTTGTTATATGCTTCTTTGCAAAATCTAGCTTCTTAATGTCACGACATATTTCCTGAACCATTGTTTCACTTTGCTCGGCCTTGGTCTTAATTTCTCTGACCTTATACATAAGTTCCTGTAATACAATAAATATATCAAAGACGTAAACAATCATAAGTAGTTTTAACTGTTAACCAACATGAGCCTGAACAGTAGAACCAGTAAGAGTACATCACACTATTCATAAGTAGAGATTTTGGGTGTTGCAGCAAGGATGATGGGTATCTCAAGAACATACCTCTACAGCATGTGTAGCGGCAGCAAGATCTTCCTTGGCTTTGGTTCCTGAATTACTCTGAAACAGAATGTTTAGGTATCAAAAAACTTTTAGCCAAGATTAACTAGTTGAAGAGCAAATAGTGTTCATGGGAGCACTAATGTAAACTTGGGTGTTAATCTTCCTTGACATTTCACTCTAAGAAATTCAAGTCTTTTAGGTCAAAGAAAAAACATCATACATAGCTTGGGATAAACATGTTCCTGTACTGGCTTGTGTCTCATACACATGAAAAAGAGAGTTTCACCTGCTGACGAACAGCTGCCAAAATTCCAGCATCCACTCGACGAATTTCGCTGTGTATCTTTTGTATCAGTGGCTCGACACCAGATAAAGATGCCTCTGAATACGGAACATGCTCCACATTGTCAATTAAGTTAAAACCAAACAATGCAAAACTAAAAATTGTTATTGATACACCATTATAAATACTATCAATAACAATTTTTTGTTTTGCATTAGGATAATTTAATCATCCTCAAATTATAGCTCAAAAATCATTCAGAGTAACAACAGCAAAAGTGTGTAGTTTGTAGCTGGACGGAGGGAGTATATGTATGTAAATGTATATGTGTGTATATATATGTAAATATATGTGTGTGTGTGTGTGTGTGTGTGTGTGTGTGTATATATATATATATATATATATATATATATATATATATATATATATATATATATATATATATATATATATATAGAGAGAGAGAGAGAGAAGGAACCATGAAGTTAGACACAAAAGTGCCGGTGCCACTAAAAAATAAAGGAAAAACTCCATTTTTTTCCATTGTACTTTGAGGCGTGTTTCACTTTTACCATCAAACTTATTTTTTAATTTTTTTCATTTTTACCATCGTATCACAAACAATGGTGTCATTTTATACCCAAATTTATTTCTTTTTTACACTAATACTACAAACAATAGTTATTTTATACCCAAATTTGTTATAAAATGACACCATTGTTTGAAGTACGATAGTAAAAATGAAAAAAATAAAATTCAATGGTAGAAGTGAAACACACCCCAAAGTATGATGGACAAGATTTCCCAAAAATAAAAATTGCATTTAGCTACACTTGATCTTTGCTAGAACATAAACAGTTGGGGGTTCCTCAAAAAGTTTGACACAAGACTTGCTCCATGTCTATGGCATCAGACTGGACAACTACTACCCCGTACCCACATGGAAAAAAAATTGCGCACATACGCTATGTTTGGAAGCACAAAGCCTATATGTTGAAATTTCAATTTGTGCAAAATCAATCGTGATGTTGAAATATTCATCTACAGATCAAACAATTATAAGCTTCCAAAATGATACTCCTTGCACAGTGGAATAATAATAATAATAATCCCCACAAAGTGGGAAACTGATTAAACAGGTCTCCATGTTCATATGCACTTCAAGGACTACCTTTAAAATGTTCCATGAACAAATTTTAAGCCACTGCTAATTTAACACATTCAATATACAAACATATACAGGGAAAAGGATAAAATTGGGGAATGCAAGAGTAATCTGACCTGTAGGAAACATCTGGTTAATGTAGTCCAAAGCACTAGACTTGTCCATTGCAAATTCTGAATGAAATTCCTACAAAATTTCAGGACTGGCAATATATAAAAATCATACAAAAGAGGGAATCAAATTGAATATTGATCTCTATCACTAAGTAATGAATTTTACCTGCCCAATTAAACAAAAATTACATAAAATTACATAAGACAGTTTTTTATCTTCTGATTCTTAGGTACGCAGCTGTAGGATTTGATCAGGACCCCCAATTGACATCCTTTGGAAATGAAATTGGGGTTTCCAAAACCAATTCCCCCGTTTTGGGACCATATTAAATAATTTGATTGGAAATGAATTGCAATTCTACACATCTCAACAACCACATTTGCTTGCGAAGATGATATTACGTCAAAAAATAAGAACTGGAATACGTCAAAAATCATAACCCAAATCAATATATATATATATATATATATATATATATATATATATATAAACTATGTGATCCAGATTATGAACTTACTGATGATTGTGATGGCGGCAGACAAACGGAGAAAGAAAAGTCAATCCGGAACTCCGGTGGCGGTGGCCGGGAAACTATGACGAGTGAATCTGAGAATACGGCTAATGAAAAAACTGAGTAGACTCCATAGCTGTTCAGTTTGTTCTACACGGGAAGAAAGGAGGGAAATTACAGCGGTGATTTTCGCATCTCTCACGATCTGAGACTTGAGTCCTGATTTCTTTTAGATCATATGCATGCAGTGCATTGCAAGTGAGTTCGAATGATATAACTCCATTTGGTTTCAAGTTAACTTTTAAACAAGAAATTCAATTTGATGGTTTCACGAATTTTTCTCAAATAATCACTTTTTACTTTTTTTTATTTATCAAAATGATTTACTATTCAAACTATTGTCCATAATATCCCTTTTTTTTTAAACTCACTATACCGTATAACGAGTTTGACTTGGGTCTGGTCAAAACTCGCTACACCGTGTAGCGATTTTAGGATAATTAAGTTTGACAGTTAGAAAATTGATTAGGGCAATTAATTAACCTAAACTCGCTACACGGTGTAGCGAGTTTGATCCAACCAAATTAAACTCGCTACACAGTGTAGCGAGTTATTTAAAACCCTTTTCTCCTCCCAGTTTACGTCTTCATTCAAAGGAAACAAAATAATAATAATAATAATAACAACGCCTTCTTCATCAGTCAGCCGCCAAGGAGAAAGGGAGAAGAAGAGAAGAACACCCAATCAACCAAGGATTTTGCCAAGTGAATTCAATCTTTTTTTTTAATTGTAAGTTTAAATTTCTATATTGTATTGAATTTTAACTTTGATTTTATTATTTTTTACTTACAATTTAGAATTTTTTTTATTTTTTCTATGATGTTCTAATTGCATTTTGATGACATTCTAAACCCTATATTAGTTTACTTACAATTTAGGATAATTTCATTTTAATAGTGTTCTTTTTAAAATAGAACATTCAAAATAAAATTTTATGATTTTAAATTAGAACATTCAAAATAGAATTTTATGAAACAGATGAATGAATTATGTTGCACTAAAGGAGTTAAACTTTAAGCTTGAAAATGGAGGATGGGGTTGGAATTGGAATTGGAATTGGAATTGGAATTGGAATTGGAATAGGAATAGGAATAGGGGTAGTGACACTTAATGAGAATTTGATTATGAAGTGCTTTAAGATAAAGCTTCAATCGAGATTAAATCAGTAGCGTAAAAAGTTTTATATACCTTCCTCCGTCTCAAAAATGATTTCCTAATTAACAAATTTTTTATAGAAAAATGATTCACTAATTAACAAATTGTTGTAGTATTTAAATATAGTGACTAGGTTTAATTTAATTACATGTTTATATGCTTAGTTTTATACTTTATATACCTTCCTCCGTCTCAAAAATGGTAGAACTATATTAGTTTACTTATACCCCAAACCCTAAACCCTTAAAATGTGAATTATTGTTCAAACTTTTTTTAAAAAAAAAACTGCATGCTATTTTTCAAAATCGCATGAGGATTACTCTTGAAGTATTACTTAGTATATAGGCTGAAAATTAAGACCTTCCCCACAGGCACTTCTTGGAAGTGTGGGATAACTTTGGATTACAATGCCACGTACTAGTAATTACACTTTTGTATTCTCTTATTTATTTCCTTGCCTCGTAGAACAATAACCAACCTTCAACCTTGATATTGAAATAAATAGATGGAAGCTTTCATTGATCCCGGGCCTATCGATGCCTCTGTTCTGATCCGGCATGAGGAGCATAGGGCTAGGTATATTTGGGCCGGGTTGCAGGTTTCTAGTCCCCTCCATTTTCGTCATGGTGTCGCCTTGTCAGGCGAATTAGCTCCTGTGATATTGTTGAGACTGGCGGAGTGCGGATTTAGCGGAGTACACTATATAGGTAGAGAACAGTATGATTTTGCGTTGCTGGAGGCTCTGATCGAGAGATGGCGTCCGGAGACCCATACATTCCATCTCCCGATTTGTGAGATGACGATCACCCTACAGGATATCGGCATGATTTGCGGATTGCCGATTGATGGGGATCTTTATCGATGCCGGGTTTCCAAGACATATAGACCGGCGGGCCGCCCGTCAGAGTATTTAGGGCCGTCCCCGGGAGACGGAGATATAGATGGGAGTAGTCTGAAGCTCAGGTGGATTACCCTCCATTTCCCACACTTTAGTGACCTCGCTGAGGATACTGCTCCTGAGATTGTGGATCAGTACGTACGGGCGTATATCTTGCTTGCCTTGGGTTCTACGATCATGCCTGATCGTACGAACAACAAGGTTAAGCTATGTTATCTCCCTCTGCTTACGGATGTTTCTAGGATCAGCCAGTACAGTTGGGGGAGTGTTGCACTCGCTTTCCTATATCGAGAGTTGTGTAGTGCGACTGACCCTCGAACGAGACAGTGCGGAGGATTTCTCAACGTTCTACAGGTATGTTTATCTCATTTTAATGTTCATTATGTTGTTGTTTTTAAGTTTTATTTCAAATTAGCGGCATTATTTATAGTATTTGATATACATTTATTTGATATAGATTTGGGCTTGGAAGCGGTTGAGATGTGTGAGGCCGCAGATCCGTTCTCGATTCAGAGAGCAGAACTTCGTGCTCATGCCCCTCGGATGCAGGTATACATATATCATACGTTATTTTCTCGTCGTTAATGGTTTTTTTTTTAACTAAATCTTATAATTATTCTGTTTATGAAATTTCAGCTGGACCCAGGCATCGCTGGATCTGAGAGAGGTTACTGCACATAGCCTGCGAGGCTATCGGGATCAGCTGGCCCGGCTAAACGAGGGTCACGTGGTGTGGCAGCCATATGAAGGGAGATACGCTCCGCCCTACTGCACTCAGGGTGAGAACATATGGTTGGCGAAGGTCCCTCTCATATGCTTTGAGAGGATCGAGTGGCATCTGCCTGATCGCGTTATGAGGCAGTTTGGCCTGAAGCAGTTTGTCCCAGCACCGTGCGACACTAGCCCAGAGTTGCACCGTTCTGATCGGCGGGGAAACAGTACGGTGAGATGGAGTGACCGCCATCGCCCACTTATTGCACGATGGGAACAGCGGCACGAACATCTGGTCACCGAGGAGTACGGCTTCCACGATATGAGTTACACTGATCCATATTTGATATGGTATCGGGATATAACGTGTAGGTTTGTGTAGCACCTCACTCACATAGAGGTTGATGGATACCAGTCGTCTGTCCCTGCCTTAGAGTTTATGGTAAGTTTTTACATTTTTCAAGTTTTTATTTCTAGTTTTTTTTTTAACAAAACATCAATTATTAACTTATGTCTCTCGTACTTATATATATTTTTTATATGAAAACAGGTGCAGACCCTTCAGCGATTGCATGTCGACAATGAGGCGGAGGAGCATCCTAGACAAGCTTCAATGCGGGCGAGAATTACACACGGGTTCACGGGAGTTAGGGAGCTCCAACGCCTTCAGTCTGATGTACCTCCCCTACCGGTAGATCGCGTACAGGGGGTACAACAACCTCGACAACATCGGGTTAGACGTCGTGGACAGGCAGAACCACCACCCGAAACGGACTTCACGATGAGCCCGACCCCGATCCCGAGCAAGAGCCTCAAGCGCAGACCCAGACCGAGGTGAATTATGAATGGCTGTCACAGTTACAGTGGGGGAGTTGGAGTGAGGGTTTCGGGGGAACTGGGAGTGGGGTGTCGGGGGGAGTGGGGGTGGCTGGGGGAGTGGGATTGGGATTGGGAGTGCCCAGGCAGACCCTTCCCCTGGACCATCTACTATGGGCTTCGAACATTATACGAGTGGAAGTGGGTTGAGGATTCCTATATCACAAGCAGGGCTCCGCCACTTCTCCGATCCGAGTGAGATTACCCCTGCTCAACAGCAGGAAGAGATGATTAGAAGAGGGTCTCGGCACCGGAATCCGACGAAACCCTACACCCCGTCTTACTACGATAGGAGGTAGCGAGTTCACTTTTTTTTATTATGTTGTAATGAAACTTTGTAGTATTGGTTTAGTTTTTATTTTGATGTTTTTATTTGTAATTACTGAAACTTTGTACTACAAATTTATGTAGATGTATATGTATATGTTATTTGGTTTAGTGTTATGTGGATGTAATGATATTAGTTTAGTTTTTATTTTAATGTTTGCATTTTAGTGTTATTTGGATGTTTTATGTTTGTTATGTTTAATTTGGTTGTTTACAGCAGGTTTGATGGTTTGTAGTTTGAGCAGGTTTTGGTTTGGATATTTGTTATTTGCAGGTGGGTTTGCTGAATGTGCTACTGATGGGGGCTTCTATTCATGTGAACTCGCTACATGGTGTAGCGATTTCACTAAACTCACTACACCGTGTAGCGAGTTTAGTAAAATCACTATCCTTAGGAAATACCTGTAAAACAAATGAGTTTAACATTATTTACTATATGATTCCAACAATTCAGCAAAAATAAGTAAATATGTACCTTGAACACATTAGGGAGTGTGATGTTAAGATAACGTGCTGTTGATGATGGGATGGGGTGCCAAACAACAACCTAAATATTTCAAAATAAACAATTAGAAGAAAGTATTAATGTTCATTGCAAATTCACTAATTAATATATCATACCTTCTGAAGTATCAGAACAGAACCAACAGATATATCTTTCCCAAATTTACTCTCAATCACTTTGTGATGAATGGAAGCTTCAATGGTATTCGTAGGATCCTAATAATTTTATCTCAGTTAGTAACTCAAAACACATTTCACCCATGATAGAAAGCATACTAAGCTCATATCCTAACCTTTAAAGTCACCCAGAGATCACCAAACTCATTTCGTTTGCAGGACTTGATTACAACAACAACCTAATAGAACATACATAAATATAAAAAATCAATGTTAATTTACACACATTTAACTATAATTAATCTTGATATTATACCTGATTCACCCTGTCAATAGTATGACATTTCTTCTTGATAGAGTTTAACGGATAATATGTACCCTCTTCAGTCAAAAATTCCATTGTAGAGAGCCAAGGACTGTCTTGAAAAGCTTCATCCTTCGCCGGATCTTCAATCGCTCTCCGTATATATTCCTGGGTTGCGATCGGTGTTTGTTGTGAAGAGAAGTTCTCACGGTCGTAATTTCTCTGACGCATGGCGGACTGTACGGCACCGGCGGGACCAGGAATAACACGCGATGAAGAGGAGCCTTCACCGCGGGAAAAAAAAACGCTGCTCGTTAGGATCCATTTTTTTGGTTTAATAGAATTTGGATTGAGAAGATTGAGTGAGGGTTGCAAGGAGGATACGAGAGAGAGAGAGAATGAATGAACGAGGAAGGAGAGGAAGAAGATAAATGAATCTGGAAAGCTGAGGGGTGGTATTTATTAAACTTAAACTCGCTACACCGTGTAGCGAGTTACCGTGTAGCGAGTTTGACTAGGGTTGGTCAAACTCGCTACACCGTATAGCAAGTTATGGTTAATTAATTTCCCTAATTAAATTCGTAACTGTCTGTCTTAATTACCCTAAACTCGCTACACGGTGTAGCGAGTTTGACCAGTCCCAAGTCAAACTCGCTACACGGTGTAGCGAGTTTCAAAAAAATGGACATTCTGGGCAATAGTTTGAACAGTAAGTTATTTTGGTAAATGAAAAAGTAAAAAGTGATTATTTGAGAAAAAATTCATGGTTTCACCCCTAACCTACAAATAATAGACTTAGACTCCGCTTGTTTCGACGTAAAATATTTTTCGAAAAATGTTTTTTTGAAAATGTTTTCCTGTAAAATATTTTCTTGTAAAATGTTTTACTTAGAAAGGGCATAAAATGTTTTATGGCGTAAAATATTTTACTTAGGAAAATGTGATTATTATTATTATTATTATTATTATTATTATTATTATTATTATTATTATTATTATTATTATTATTATTATTATTATTATTATTATTATTATTATTATTATTATTATTATTATTATTATTATTATTATTATTATTATTATTATTTTATTATTATTATTATTATTTATTTATTTATTATTATTATTATTATTATTATTATTATTATTTACTACTATTATTATTATTATTATTATTATTTTATTATTATTATTATTATTATTTATTTATATTATTATTTTTTCATTATTATTATTTTTTATTATTATTATTATTATTTTTTTTATTATTATTTTTATTATTTTTTTTATTATTATTATTTTATTATTTTTTTTACTTTATTTTTTTTATATTATTATTTTATTTTATTTATTTATTTATTATTATTATTATTTTATTATTATTTATTATATATTATTATTATAATTATTATTATTATTTAATATTTTTTATTATTTTATTATTATTATTATTAATTTTTATTATTATTATTATTATTATTATTATTATTATTATTATTATTATTATTAGAATGAGGAAGTAGAATGTTGTACCTTGTGAAATATGAGTTGTACATGAAGGACACAATTTTTTGGAAAATGTTTTTACTTAGGACAAGGTCAGTAAGTCGTTTTACTTAGGAAGGGCGTAAAATGTTTTACGGAAAAAGTTTTCTCCATTTTCCGAAAAACAACCAAACACAGGAAAATGTGTTATTTTACGGAAAACATTTTCCGAAAAACAAACAAACAACGAAAAATGAGTTATTTTACGAAAAACATTTTCCGGAAAACAACCAAACAACGGAAAAAGAGTTATTTTACGGAAAACATTTTCCGGAAAATGTTTTACGATGAAACAAACGGGGCCTTAGTGCTCCGTTCATTTTGTTTCGGTAAAATAACTTGCGAAAAATGATTTCCTGTAAAATATTTTTTGGAAACTGAATTTTCCGTAAAATATTTTTCGAAAAATGAGATAAACATGTTTTCGCCTGTTTCGTAAGAAAAATGTTTTCCGAAAAAAAAATTTATTTGTTCAATGAAAATATTTTTCGATAAAAAATAAATTTGAGATAATTTGAGTGGGTGGGGGAGGGGTGGTGGTGGTGGTGGTGAGTGGAGTTGGGTGAGGGCAGGGGTGGTGGTGGTGGTGGTGAGTGGATTGGGTTGTGGAGTTGTTAAAAATAAATTTTAAATGATTAAAAAAAAAAATTTGACTCGGCGGGGGGTGGGGGGAGGGTAGGCAGGAATGGTGATGGTGAGTGGAGTGGGGTGGCGAGTTGTTAAAAAATCAAATTTTAAATGATTAATTTTTTTTTTGACCCGACGGGGGTAGGGGCAGGGGTGGTGGTGGTGAGGGGAGTGGGGTGTGGAGTTGTTAAAAATAAATTTTAAATGATTAAAAAATTTGACCCGAGGGGGGGCAGGGGATGGGGTGGGGTGGGGTGGGGTGGGGGGCAGTGGGTGGTGGTGGTGAGTGGGGTGGGTAACGTGGGGGTGTATGAAAAGTTAGGTGTGTGAGGGTGTTACCATTTTTCGAAAAATATTTTATTTAGGAAAAATTCGTAATTCATTTTACGGCTAAAGGGGGGGAGGGAAATATTTTTCTCATTTTCCGGTGGGGTGGGGGGCAGTGGGTGGTGGTGGTGAGTGGGCCTTAGTCATTATACGCCTGATATGCCAAGGTCGACATAGGGGAATGACCAGGAGGGGTTATAAGCAAAGGTAGGGTAGGCCCACTCCCTTTGTCATAATTGTGACTTGTATGGATTATATTTTGGGTCCAATCCATTGGGCCTTGACCGACCACGGATCCACGTTCGTACCTCGGTTTATACCATTCAGTGGCCCCCGACTTTCTAGCTTGGCTATGACGAGGAGGAAGTAGTGCTCTACCTCAGCTTAAACGAATTCGAATGGGCTTTCCACGTGGCAAGTGTCGCTTCATTATCCGCCAGTTAATAGTACAATGATGGGGCGCGCCGCACGATGATTGACATTCCCCTTGGAAACCCACCGTTGCATTTAATGTGATAGGAAAGGACGGAGCCCTCACCCGGATTCGACCCATACCCGTTTCTTGCTTGGGTATATAAACAAACACCATTTACAATTTTATTCTTTTATCACTGTTGGAGATTAGGAACGAAATAGCAAGGTTTGAAAAACCATTCGTATTCTTGATCTTGTTGCCCAGATTCGTTCGATCGAGCTCGATTTTATCCGTTCATCCTTCACCAATCTTCGATTAAAGGTATAATTTCTTCTCTATTAACTGATTTCTGCATTTATTTTCGATTTCTGAGTTTTGCGTTACTGTTCTTGGAGGGTTTGGGAGAAAATCGCCATTATTGCTTCTGGTTTCAAGGTTTTCTTGAATTTCTTGAGTTTGTTCTTGAACTCTCTGTGTCTCCCTCGTATTTAGAGATGGCAAGAACCTGGAGGAGTAATCCCAACTCCTTGTATGGCTATCATAACCGCAATCTTAGGGTTTATCGACGAACGGACGGCCCATGGCTGATGTTGAGTTTGGGAGAGATAGGGGAAATACTGACAAGATACCGAAGTCCTAGGACTGACGTACGATATCCAGGTCGATTTAGAATTGATCGAGTAGACGTGGGTTCCCCCAATATGGTAGTGTTCCACGGTTTTTCTGAGATCCTCGATCACATCAATCTTTTCTATTTGAAGTGTAATCCCTTGGAGAGTCCTCCATTGCTGGGTAAGGTTCCCTCTTCGGCCTTAGTTCGTATGACGAGGAAGGATGTTCTTCTTCTTCCTTGTCTTCCCTTTGCCTTGGCCAAATTTCTAATCCCTGTTATTTCATTGGGTAGATATGGCCGAACGAGGAAGTCGTGCTACCCGTCATGCTGGTCCTTCAACCTCGGGGAACATTGTTGATGCCTTTGACGAGGAGGTCTCATATGGTAGCCAAGGACGAGTTCGGGGTAGATCTGGGCGAGTTAGGGTGTATACCCCTAGAGAAAAACCAATTAAGGCCGGTGAGCCTATTGTAGAGGAGATCCACAATAATTATGGAGTACCGAGAGAGGAATATAGGCTTAGTTACTTCCCTGGCGTTAAGGTCAAAACCCAGCAAGCCATGAATGATTTTTATTACCCCCTGAACCATCAACGAGTTCCTTGAGGATATGCAAGCCGTCCCGGCTATGCTTGGAGCTAATGCCTTGAGGTTCCTTATAAGCTTCATAGTTTTGTGCCGTAGTCTAGGCTTTGAGCCCTGCCAATCGGCCTTTCACCATTTTTTCACTGTTAATTACAAATCTGACTCCCGGCGGATTGTGATCAGAAGTGACCCTAACCAGCCAAAACTTATTTTCCTAATGTCAAGTAAAGTGGCTGACTGGAATAACCATGTTATTCGTGTGGAGAGCCAACAAGGCTGGGAGTTTGCCATCCCGTCAGAGACCACTCATGTCCCCAGGAGGTGTGGAGGCCTGAGTGGAGTGCCCAACTTATTGAACGATTAAAGCAATTTGCCGAGGTAGGCACTTTGTGCTGGTCCACTTTGGAGAGTGACCCTAGGTATTATGTTCAGACCGACATTATGCCTGGACCTATAGATGGGATAGACCCCCTCATCCCCATCGTTAGGGGAAATTGGTTTCCCCATTGGAGAATTCATCCAGGCTTTGTTTTCCACACCGACTGCGATTTTTACAAGTTGAATAATGACCAATGTCTAACCGAGATGGGCGTCGTCGGCTGTAATTTTTCCACCTTTCCCGTCTTTCATGCTTGTGAATTTTTGCTTTTTCTTTCCTCGTCATATATGCTAATTTCTTCCTTCTCGTATTTGCAGATTTGACAGGCGAACAGGAGCTAGAGATGTCCCAGAAGAAGCTTGATCCCCAAGTCGTGCTGAAGATAAAGAGGAAGGAGTCCCGTATCTCGGCTCAGGCTAAGAGGCAAGCTGATGCTACTCATCGTCAACTTATCTTGTCAACCAAGGAGGCGGTGGTCTTGCCTCTGAAGCCGATAGGGGGCATCGACGAAGAAGTCGAGGAGGCCCATGATGGGCAAGATGCCCACGTGGAGGGAGAGATTTTTCAGAGAGCAACTCCCCAAGGCGAGGAGGCTCTGAATGTCGGCCATACTAGAGCCGAGGGAGAGATCACCAAGGAGAGGGCCCCAGCGCCTAAACGGCCAAGGGAGACTGAGGATGTCGACCCCTCAAAGAAGGCGGCCTCAACTTCCTCGACTGCACTCTCTGGTCAGCATATAAAGACATATGCTGAGGCCGAGCAGTTTGTGCTGGAGGCTAAGGAGGCGCCTGTCTTCAAAGGCATAGATTTCCTTTCCTGTAAGGGTCCCACTCTGAGGGCTGTTCGGGCGATCATTGGTAGAGCTTTTGATCAGGACTACGTTGATCATCTCATCGCGTCCAAGCCCTCCCCGGATCACCTTATCAACAGGATGGGCCTCCTATTGGGCTAGGTAGGCTTCCTCGTCTTTCTTTCTTTCTTTCTTGGTTATTCTTTATACTTGTTTTTTGCTGATCATTTTTTCTCTTCTTGTGTGTGCAGCTTGCTTCCATCTCGGCCTATGAGGCCATTAAATCTAAGGCGACTGAGGCCCAAGAAAAAAGGCGCGACAAGTAGGCAACCAAGGATAAGGAGGCTCTAAAGAAAGCGGGGGGAGCTCCTTAAGCAACTCCGCTCTGATGCTGAGGCATTCAAAGCGGCTAAAGATAAAGTCGAGGAGGATAGATGGGTTTCCGTTGAGGCATTAACCCAGGCTGAGGAGGTGGCCAAACTCAGGGAGGCCGAGCTGACTGAGCTAGAGAAGCAGAAGGTTGAGGCCATAAAGGAGGCCGAGGAAGCCGCAGCTGCTCGTATTAAGGAGTTGGAGGCTAGCCTGCCTTCCCAAATTGCTGACGCCATTAATGCATATAAGGCTAGCCCGACCTTTACTGAAGCTTTGGCCGAGGAAATGGCCACGATATACTCTGATGGGTATCTTCATCTGGCTTGGAGGATCATGGCTGACACGTCCCTCGGTGTTGACCTCGAGAAGCTGGCCCGGCTAATAAGCCAGGATTCTTATGATGAAGCTGCTCGATCCCTACATTACTTGGTGCCTTTTTCGGACAGTGACTTAAGTATTATTGCTTCCAATGATGCAGAGGTCGGCCGGCATGCCTGGGTCCCTCCTCCTATTGATCCACAAAATATTAATGCTATTATTGAAAGGATCGAGGACGAGGTCCTCAGTGCCGAGGATGACGAGGAGATGAATGCCGGGGAGCAGCCCAATGAGGGGGGTCAAACTGAAGCTCAAACCGATCAAACTGTGGTTCCTCCTGCCGGGCAAGTTATCATCCCTGAGGCTACTGCCACTCAGGAAGACCTCTTTAGGTCTTTTGACTGATTTTTTGTTTTGATGTAATAGAGTAGGGCCAATGTACTAAAATTTTTCATATCAATATAATGCCTTCTCTTATTTCTTCATCGTCTTCAATTTATGCTTTGATATGAACTGTTTGAATGATTTTTGTATGTTGAATATTTTCTAAGTATCAATCCCATCTTTGGGAGCCGAAGAAGGCTCTCTCGTCATTCATGACCTAAGTTGATTGCTAGTAGACCAGATATCATATTTGTTGTATGTGTATGTGCTAGGTTTCAAGTTAATCCTATAGAATCTCACCTTCAAGCTGTCAAAAAGAATCATAAGATATCTTATGGGAACTGTTCACTTAGGTTTATGGTATCCTAGAGATTCACTTTTACACTAATTGGCTATTTAGATGCTGACTTTGCAGCTTGTAGGGTCACAAGGAAAAGTACTAGTGGGACTTGTCAATTTCTAGGTCACCGGTTGGTTTTCTGGTCTTGTAAGAAACAAGCTTCAATTTCCACTTCTACAACTGAGCCTGAGTACATAGCTGCTGGAAGTTACTACTCACAAATCCTTTGGATGAAGCAACAACTGGTGAACTATGAAATTCCAACAGAAGTATGTCCTATCTATTGTGACAACTCTTCAACCATCCCAGTAGATCTCCAACAATCCTGTGATGCGTTCCAAGACAAAGCACATAGACATCAAATACCATTTACTCAAGGATCATGTTGAAAAGGGTAATGTTGTTCTTTTAAAAGTTAATACTAATTATCAGTTAGCTGATATATTAACAAAACCCTTACACACTAAATGTTTTGAATTCCTTATAGGTGAACTAGGCATGATTGATATACGTGAATAAAATGTGCTAACTTTGATACTTGTGTAAGCGAAACTGATCAAAAGGTGATATCCCTATTCTACCCTCAACCTACCACTGCTTCTCAACCTTAACCGATGTCAAGCTCTCAATCGGTCATACCCCTTGACCGATCATATCATTCAACCAGTCACAAGCCGTAACCGGTCAAGCCTTCAAGCGGTTACCTTCAACCGGTCATCAAAAACCTAACAAACAACGAACTGCGGCAGGAGCAATCCGTTTCAACCGGCGCATCTGACACCTTGATGTCCTTTCAAGTCTTTTCAGCTGCTGTCTGACACAATAGTGATGTTTACCAACTTTATTTTATAGGTAAATCAAAAATTTTATTTTGATCAAAAAGTAATCTCTATATTATTCTTATTTATTAAAAAGGTTATCTTTTTGTTCATTATTATATTTAAAATTTAAACTGTTGCACATTGCATACACATTCCTAATTTTATGCTTTCATATTTTATTTACATTAAGTTTGTGTTTCATTATCCCCTATTTTTAAATTTTATTAAAACGTTTTGAATAAAATTTGATATTCTCCATAAAAACCCTTCATCTCCTCCCTCTCTCTCATCCTATATGAAGGATTCAAAAGCAAACTTTTCACAAACTCTCATTCTCTCTCAAACTCTCTCAAGTTTTCTGCTCTCTCAGCCGGTTAAAGTTCATCAACTTCATTCGAAGTTGTTCAAACCTTCAAACTTTTCTTCATCTCTCATCAACATTTATCTGGTAACACTTAAAACACTTAGAAACTTTCAAAGTGATGAATATTTTTTTGTGTATCTAATAAAATGTTCTAAATTAAAATATTGTGTTCTTTATGTTTGATTTTTACAGATGGATCCCAAACCAACTCCCAAGACATATATGCAGGTTACATTCTATCTTCTTTCTTCGAGTCTGAGAAGGGTAAGCTTTTGAATGCTATCATTGTTGGTGCTGGTGTTCTGGCATTCTTGGTGCCTGAAGGATATGAAAACATTTACTATGAGTTAGTAAATGAGATGTTTGATAATGGGTCAATGGATAAGAATGTAAAGGCTGGTGAAGTGCCCTCTATTCTGTCAACCGTTGTTGGTGTGCCTGTTACCTTCTCCCCAGCCTCCATTTCTGAAGCCTTTCCTACCCTAGCCTCTACCAGTCCCTCAAATGTATCTATGAAGAATATGAAGTTGGCATGGGCTCAGAATAGAGGTGAAGAGCCCTTCGTAACAGGTGAGGGTAACAAAAAGCTGACCTAGATCCCCTCAACTACGCTCTTGCTGAAATTGTTGACTGTTGCATCATCTGCCGGTCTGGATCACACCACTGCGTAACAATGATCCAATTTGAAGTCATGG
Source organism: Adenophora triphylla var. japonica (assembly GCA_022495995.1). Lineage (NCBI taxonomy): Eukaryota > Viridiplantae > Streptophyta > Magnoliopsida > Asterales > Campanulaceae > Adenophora > Adenophora triphylla. Next base: position 219,169 of record JAFEMH010001744.1, on the reverse strand, counting down.
CTGCCATTCTTCTACATAAGGAATTCAATTGGTGTACGTTCATCTACAACGTTATTGTTATTGCCTTTAAGAAGTTTCAAAAGGAGAAGCCTCTTGCAGGGCCAACAAAGCTAGGTCTTGCCATTATCTACTGGTTAGCAGATTGTTGAGGAAAAACCCTGCTATTCTTGCTGTTTCAACCAGTCAATCCAGCTACCCTTAGTCATGGGTAAAAACGTTTGATAAATCTGACTGGGAAGAATCTCTAAGGAGGCAACAACCTCAACAGGTGAAGCCCCAACTAGTGCCCAACCGATTGAGAAGAAGAAGAAGGCCTATAAGCCAAAGGTCAGGAAAGCTGCTGAGCCTGAGTCCTCTCAACCTGCTACCTCTCTACCGGTCAAGAGGAAGGCAACTGATCCATCGGTTAGCACATCCAAGCTAGTTACATCTGCTCAACCGATTGCCCCTTCTACCTCCCCATCAGTCAGACCCAAAAAGACAGCCAGAAAGCAAGTTGTTCCTCCCCAAGTCTAAAAATTTCCAGCCCCTTCTACCTCATCCTCCTTACCAAAATCTAAACCTATCCAAAAATCCACTTCTTAGTTATCCAAAGAAAATGATGATAGAAGAAATATGATTGAAGCTGATATTAGAACATTTGTCCCTTTCATCCCTAAGAGGTTGTTCTCTCACAACTTTCTAACCGGTGAGGTCCCCATAACCAGCCATGCCTCAAACCCATTGGTTAGAAAGTGTCAACCGATTAGAAACCCAACCTTCCACATCTACTGCAATAACCCTTGGGTTGTACAAGACAAACTTGTTCCTTCACCAAACTGGGTCCATCCTATTGATCATCTACCTCCATTTCTCAGAAAAATACTTCAATTCCATGAGCTGAATAAAGACTTTGTTCCTGCTTGTGATATGTACAAATATGTAGACTTTGAAAACACTCACAAAGATAAAGGCATCTACTTCAGCAAACACTGCCAAATGAGTGAGTTTGATGTCTCCCTATCCAAGCAGGACCTCTTAAAGCTCTACAACCGATATTGTGACTTGCTTCCCAATGTGTGGAATGTCATTTACCTTGCCCAATATCGATTACGTCAGGACATGATGGTTCATGCTGTGTGGACGGATTTTGCTATGCTGTATGAAGTCCAAGACACACTTAAAGAGTCTGACCCCTATCAGTTGGGCAGATATGAACATCCTGATGATTCCCTTCCACATTTTGATTCTGAGCCTATCTCTTTGGGTCCAAGAAGAAATCAATTGATCAAAAATGTCATGTACCTGATAGAGAATATGTTGGAAGTGGATAGATAGTTGCAGGCCATGGGAAATGTGAATCTAGCTGACTTCTTCTCTTCAGTCCACTTAAATAAAAATAATTGGACTTCCACAACCGATAAAGAGATAGAAGAGTTATTTATGGATGGTGATGATGAAGATTTTGGTGATGCTGGTTTGGGTGATAAAAGTGAGCACTCTAGCTCCAGCTCCAGTTCTAGTGACCCTGATGAGCCAAGGATAGATTTTGTGACTCCTCAACTGATTGCACCGGTTAGGAGATTAGGAGAAGGCTTAACCGATACATCATCGGTTACAAGCATATGAGGAGAAAAGATTTTGTCTAATGCCTCACCGATTGTTCAACCGGTTGAGATGCCCTCAACTGATGGATCTGCTGAACTGGTTGAGGAGGAGAAGCTTACTGCTGCTGAGGATATTGAACTGCAAGCAGCTTTGGCCAAGAGCTTGTTTGAAAGTAAATTGTACCTTCAACGGTCATCTGCAGAAGAGTTGGCTACTCAAGCTACTATTCAAGCAAGCCTTCTGGTCAGTCAAGCTAGTGCCCAGCTAAAGGGTAAATCTGTTGTTGAGGAAGTTGATCCTATTTTTGAGGAGGAGGATCTATCCCTTTCTGATTTCTTTGAAGAGGATGATGACATAGAGTTCAAGGCACCTGAGCCTTTTGAGTATGATCCATTTGATGATGCTCATCCTCCTGCTGATTTTAACTTCTCCGTGTACCAAAAGGATTTGATGTCCACAATGAACTACTACACTTCCAGAGCTTCAACTCCCCGGTTGTTAAACGAGATGTTCTTATTTGACATTCATGAGAAAGTCAACAGTCATAGCAGTCTTCAACCAATCCCAATGCCTTCATCCTTAGCAAATGAGCTTCAACGCAAAAGGAGGCAAGACAGATTGCAAACCTTTATGGATTTGGTTGAGAAATTGAAAGTGGGTGCTCCTCCGGTTGATACTCCTCCTCACCAGACCAACACAAAGGGACCAGGTGAGACCAGTCTAAGATTTCAGACTCTAAATATCTTAAGATTAAAGAAAAGAGTTGCGCTCCCCCTAGAAATGCCAAGCTTAATCCAGGTAAGGCTGATCAACAACTGGTCCTGGATTTCCCAGCCAAACGATTGCCCTATATCTCTTCTCAGCAAGGTCAATCAAGCTCTATTAAGATTGCTGGCCAATTAGTTCAACGGCTACCTCGACCGGTTGAATCTTCCCTTCAAACCGACAACTTGTTTATCCGTTATTTGGCTCTCAATGGTCGTATGACCAAAGTGTTGGAGTTGAAAATTTTTGCTTGGAGTTTTGAGGTGACAAAGATGGTAGGATCCATGCCTCAAGTGCCTCAGTTGTTTATCAGAAGAGATGCTGGAAGTGTGAAGCCTCAAAGTAACATTAGATATGTCTTCCAGCTGATATATTGAGGATGGTTCACTTGGTAAGGTTGAGGCAGCTGGCTATTCCTTTTGCTAGGCAGGCTGCAGAATTGATGGTCTTGGATTTTGAAAAGGCCAATGAGATTATTTGTGATATGGATTTAAGCCTTGAAAATAATGGGTTTATTACTCCAGTGGTTGTTTTTTCTGATGATGAAGATATGGTGATGGAAGCCTCTCCAACCGGTCAAGCTCCTTCAACCGGTCAAGCTCTGTCAACCGATGCTCCCCCTTTAACCGATGCTCCCTCTCCAACCGATCTCCCTACTTCAACCGATATACCAACCGATCAATCTTCTCTCACCGTCGATCAAGACTATTCAATCGATGCCATCCTTATGTCTTCTCTTCCACCGGTTACTGATACCTCCCTGCCTGAAGCAACAGTGTCATCAGTTGCTGACTTAGAAGCTGATCTCCAAAGGCCAACCGTTGTAAATGATTTGGTGGAGCTACATGATGCACTGATTGCTAGTCTAGCCAAGTCCATCAGGAGGAGGAAGGAAGAATAATGACCAGAGTTGAGACCGGGTTTACCAAAGCTATAGACAATTTTGTTGAAAAGCTTAATGAAAAAGATGCCACAATAATTGACCTTGTTAAAGAGCTGACCAACTCAACAAATACCAACAAACAGTTATTTGATGAAGCCATAACCGTTCAAACTAACCTGGTTAAAGCCACTGAAGAGCTGAAGAAAGCAAATCAGAAAATCCGTTACCTGACTGCTCAACTCAAAGATTCTCAAACTGTCAAGGTTAGAGCTAAAAATGAAATTCTGATGAAGCTTGTTGGTGACTGGTCTGGGAAGTCAGAAAAGAATAAAAGGAAGAGAGAATAAAGGAAAGAGAAGGAAGCTAGGAAAGCCAAAAGATCAAAATCTGAACTGGTTGCAGTATCATCGGCTACAACTTCAAAGGACAAGGACCCCTCAACCGATCATGCTCCTGATGCTGCTTTATAGAATGTAACCGATGAAATATATGTCTTTGATTGTTTTCTTTTCAACCGGTTGCAGCCTTTAAATCAATGAGAATCTCTTTCCCTTAACCTTGTTCATTTTAAAGTTTAATATTTGCTTTTTTAAATTTCCTTTATACTTCCACAAATAACTACACTGCTACTAACTCTTTCAATTTGCAAGTTATTTCATTTCTCCATTCCCTTAGGATTATTTTTTCATTGTATAGCTTTTCATAGGTTACATCAAATTGTCACTTGACTTAGGGAATGACAAAATTAAAATATAAACTCTTGATAATTCTTTTACTAAGTTAAGATAGATGTATATCTAGCATGATTAACTTAAGCAATTAGGAGAAGATTGTTAGTCAAATATATGTATAGCTTAGGAATTGCTTAATCCCAATCATTAAAGCATTAGTGAGGACCCCTAATTTTAACTATACTACTTAGAATTTTCTATTTACCATTAGGATCTCATTAGTGCTAGTGTATGTGTTTTTATACTTGTATTTTCTCAAAGATAATTGAAAACTTGAATATCTTGAGTTTTTCCATGAAGATATTGGTTAACTTGTTTATCAAGCCAAAGACCTCAATCGGTTGACTTCCACAATCGGTCATGAGCCCAGCTGTTCAAACTCTTCAACCGATTTAGTCACTTAACCGGTTATGCTCCTCAGTTGCTAAATGATGCAGTCGGTCAAGCTTCCCCAACAAGCTTCCATCATTTGACCTAGCATTAATTGCTCTCACCTAATTAGCTAAAGTTGGTATAACAGTTGCTATGAATACCTTGCTACTGCATTGTCAGTAACTACTTCAAGTAATTTTCAAGTTACCAGTACTCACAACAATTTATTTACCTAGTGGAAAATTCAAATATGGTTGTATTTCAAATATCAAACATTCAATGCAGAAGATATTCTCATTTAATTCTTGTCAGACCAAGTCATCCCTTCAACCCCTTCAAAGACAACAGCTCAATTTGAAGACACTATAAATACCTTCCTTATATCATTGAAGAGGATTAGTGCATTGAAGACTTTGAGAGTGAAATTATCAAGAACTGCATTTGCTCAATCATTGAAGTTCAAGACATTCAATCATTATATTCACTAGATCATTTACTAGGATAAACACTGTGCACACTCAATCAATTCCTGTAAGTGTTCCCCAACAAGACTATGCCTGAAACACATTTATTGATCACACTACATACTCAAGAGAAATCAGTTTAACTTGTGAACACATCTCTTGAAAACACTTGGTTAATCTTGTATCACGATCCATTAGTGATCACTTTCCTTTAGGCAGCTTTAAACCTTAAAGCTTGCAACTTGTAATAGACTAGTGACATTAATAGTGCACCTTTTCACAAATCCAAGTTTTGACCAAACTTGGTAGAGGACGTAGTAGTTATTTAACACTGTGAACCTCTCCAAATAACTGTGTTCCTTTGTTTGTGTTTGCTCATTTTATCTTGTCTTGTAACCAGTTGAGCTATATCACAGGTTACAACCCTTTGAATCATTAACTACTTTGTTTGTCTTTCTTATTGGAATATAACTTGCATGATACTTTAACTTACCTTTGAAACTCCTTTTACTTAAACCGATTACTTGTATGAGTAAACCAGTAATATTTAATCCACTGCGTAACTGGTTAACATCGGTTTAGCTTCAGATAAATTACTTGGCTATTTTGAAAGAGTTTTTTAAAATAAGTTTAATCAGGCTATTCAACCCCCCCTAACATATTTTCCTACCAATTGGGCCTAACACACATTCTGTCATCCGTATTTTCAGCCCAGTTAGAATCACTAAATCTCACCAAATTTGTGTTTATATCCCTAGTGTAGCTTAACCCCAAGTGAGTGGTACCCCCAACATACCCAATTATTCTCTTTACAACCTTTAAGTGGGATACCTTGGGGTCAGCTTAATACCTAGCACATAGGCACACACTAAAAATTATATCAGATTTGCTAGCCGTGAGATACATCAAGCTCCCTATCATACTCCTGTAGAGAGTTTGATCAATACTCTCACCTTCCTCATCTTTACAAAGCTTTTGGGATAATCTCATACGAGTTTTTAAGTGTGATGCGTTATCAAACCAAAATTTCTTTACCAAATTCTTTGCATACTTGGATTGTGAAACTGACATTACTTCTTTGGTTTGAACAATTTATAGACCAAGAAATAATTTCACTTCCCCAATCATACTCATCTCAAAAGTGGATGTCATACTTTTAACAAATATTTCAAGTAAGTCATTCGAAGTAGAACCAAAGACTATGGCATCCATATAAATTTGAGCAACAAGTATGCCCCTCAAACCCTAGAGTGACTTTCTCAATTTGTACACATGATTTGGTTTAGTGGAATCCCCAAACCCTTTAGGTTGTTCAACAAAGGCTTTCTCATTTAGAACACCATTTAGGAACGCACTCTTTACATCCATTTGGTGTAGAGTGATTTTTAAGTAGCATGAAATAGCTAATAGCAACCTGATTGACTCAACGCGGGCTACAGGGGCAAATGTTTCATCAAAGTCCACCCCTTCCAATTGAGTGTAGCCCTGAGCCACCAAACGTGCTTTGTTCCTTATTATATTGCCTTATTAATCAGATTTATTCTTAAAGATCCATTTAGTTCCAATCACATTGATGTGAGAGGGCCTTGGAACTAAGAACCACACATCATTTTTGTCAAACTAGATTAACTACTCTTGCATGGCATTAATCCAATTTTCGTCTTTCAAGGCTTCAATCACATTCTTTGGCTCATAGTTAGCAACAAAACAACAAGAGTTTACCTAATGGTACATGAATTGCATACATACCAAACCTGCAAGGTCACAGTAGTTGATCTTCTTTCCTCTTGTTTTCATTTCTTCATCCACTCCCCCTATGACCTGGGATGTAGGATGATTTCCTTATATTCTGTAGGGAATGTCCCTCTCTCTGCTTACTTCACTTTCATCAGTTCAATAATCCGAACCTAGTTCTTCAGTTGTCTGATAACTTGTGTTGTCAGTTGTCTGAACAACTGGTTGCTCAACTGTTTGAACAGGTGTTTGTTCTGCAAGGTCATTCATCCTTCCTGGTTCAGATTCATCATTAACTGGATCTTGTTCCCACGTGCAACTTGTAGCATCATCGTCAGCTGTTTTGACATTTAGATTAGTGTCATCATCAAAGACAACATTTATGGATTCCATAACAGTTTTAGTTTACAGGTTGTATACTCTATAAGCCCTACTGTTCGATGAGTATCCAATGAAGATGGCTTTGTCACTTTTGGAATCAAATTTGGAGATGTACTCACGATCATTTAAGATGTAGCAAATGCAACCAAACACATGGAAGTATTTGACCATGGGTTTATTTCCAAGCAAGATTTCATAGGGAGACATGGTACTTCTAATTCTTAGAAAGACACGATTCCCCACGAAATGTTGTGTTCACAACTTCTGCCCAAAACTTTTTGGATAGATTTTTAGAGCTTAACATTACTCTAGCCATTTCTTGTAATGTGTGATTTTTTCTTTCCGCTACCCCATTTTGTTGAGGGGTTTTGGGGGCTGATAACTCATGAGTTATCCCCTTTGAATCGCAAAATTATGAAAAAGTGGCATTTTCAAACTCGGTATCATGATCAGACCTAACTCTAACAGCTTTCAAACCATATAAATTTCTGACTCTTTTGTACCAAGTTTTGTATATCTAGAAAAATCATCAACACACACAAAACATTATTTCTTTCGAGACATACTTTCCACTTCTATGAGACCCATTAGATCAGTGTGGATCAATTCAAGACATCTAGAGGTTCCACAATTCAGAACCTTCTTATGAATTGATTTGGTTTGTTTCACTTTCTGACAGGACCCACACACACTTAGTTTCGTCAAGTCCAGTTTGTGCAAATCTTTTGCTGCCCCAAATCTTATTAATTCACTGATTATTCTTTCACTGGCATGACCAAGATTTTGGTGCCAGATTTCAGTCTCATCCATTTTGATAGAGAGACAAGACAGGTTACTACCAACCTTCTAGCATCGAACACCAGTTAAGACACACACATTGCTTTTATCAAATACTTCACACCTGGACTTGTCGAATTTAACAAATAAGTTATCATCACACAGTTGAATTATGCTTATCATATTTGCCTTCAGTCCATCAACATGTAAGACATTATGTAGCTTAGGTAAACCTGATACATTCAATGTACATTTGCCGATGATCTTACCTTGAGCCAGGCCCGGCCCTAGTGCAAGGCAAGTGAGCCCATTGCCTAGGGCCACCAAAATTACTACTTTTATTAGGGCCCTAAAAATTTACATATGTACTAAAGTGGCCAAGTGATTTAGGAGACAACCAAAAAGTGAATTGGCCATGTTCGATTACTAGTTTCAGCTTGCTTGCATTCTTTTTTTAGTACTCTTCTACAATACTAAATGATGCATATAATCAGCTATATTGGTCAAAAAATTTATTACACTTCTAGAATATTAAATTATTTACAATTTTCTCTATCTACAATTATCATCTTAATATTATCCTAATAGTTATTTGAATACTTTATGATTATCATTATAATTTTATTACAATATTTCTTTAAATTACTCAGAATTATCTCAAATCAAAAATGTTAACCCAACCTAATTATCAATCTTCACTAGTCAAGAATCTCAATCATTTTATTAACAAAATCTAAAATCTAGGGAATGATGAAAAGAGAGACCTTAAAAAAAAGAATGCTAAAATTTAAGCAAAAACATAAAGAAACGCCTGGAACAAAAAGATCAGTGTGGCAAAAACAAGCGGCAGGCCGCAGAGAATAGAGATTTTAGAACGATATCGTCCATCTGCCATTGGGTATAAAAAATGAGGGCCCCAACCGACTACTTAGCCTAGGGCCCCATTTATCACAGGACCGGCCCTGCCTTGAGCTCCTCCATCGAAGTTGACTTTCCCACCTTTGGATGGTGTGTAGTTGTTGAAGTGTTCAAGTAACCCAGTCATATGGAGAGAATAGCCACTGTCAAAATACGAGGACCCTTCAACACTGCTCCTAAGAGACGTGAATGCCACCTGACTGTTCCTGGTCTTTTTTCTTACCCATGTGGTTTTTGTTCCAGACTTGGGTTGTCTGTACAGTTGAGGGTTCTGTTGTGCACTCAACTATCTGCCCAAGTGTCCACTCATTTTTTCCAAGCCAAGTTCCTGTTTCATCTTGTAACAATTTGGTCGAATATGACCTAAAGCAAAACAATGATGGCATGCATACCTCCTTTTCCTGTGTTTTCTACTTCCAGCAGGAAATTCATGGTTAACGGAGGATACATTTTGAACTTTTGAAGTGCTCTCTCCTTCTTTTACAAAAACAGTATCTCCAAAGCCAATTCTTAATATTCCTTGGTTTCCCATTGTTAAAACTTCTTCTAACTTAGATTTGCCTTTGTTCATCTTAGTTAAAGTTTCTGTTTATCAAGATTTGTTTTGTATTTTTCACATTGCATATCTTTCTTTATGAGAAAAACTTCTAATTTGGATATGGAGTCCTTTTGAAAATCATTTTCTTTTGACAGACTTTCAACCTCGTATTTCAGTTTAAGATTTTCTGCAGTTAATTTCTCATTTACATGTTTGAATACCTTAATTTGCTCCATTCGCTTGGGCCATTCAGTGTGGAGTTCAATATAGCTACTATGCAAGTCCTCATAGGTAGCACACTCTTCATCTACTGGATCATTGTTTGTTTCACCAGTAGTTGAGAAATTTAAGCAGGTATACACACTGTCTCAGTTGTGAAGTCAGTTGTGTGAACAATTGTGCAATCAGAGTATTGCACATCTTTCACATCTGAATCACTATCAGACAATGTGAACTGAGATGAACGCCATATAGATAGATTTTTTGTTTGCTCGTCATCATCAAAATCACTCAATGCCACAAAGAAACTCATTCCTCGTTTCTTAAGAGTGTTAGCATACTCGTTTGCATAACTCCCATAACCTTTGCAAGCCCTGCATTGAATCATATCGATGGGATTTTAGCCTTCAGGCATAGGTTTCTTTAATGCATTTTCTCTTTTGAATGATTCAACCGTGGAAGGAGGTGAGGGTGTCGAATTAGGAAACTTTGTCAACCGTTTCTTTTTCAACATACTATTGAATTTTTGAGTGATCAAGGCACACTCATCTTCTCCCAAGTTTGATTCATCAACGTGCTTTGAGAATTGGACTAGATCTTGAGATACCTTAAGGGCACTTGCAAGAGTAATCGAGTTTGCTTTGCTTAATTCTTGCACCCCAAGATTTAGTTCAAAAATTGTTAAAATTCCCAATACTTCATCGAGTCTAACAGTTTGGACAAATTGAGTTTCCTCAATTACAGAAATCTTAATATTAAAATTTTTAGAGAGAGTTATTAGTAATTTACTCACTAGTCTTTCATTGGATATGGATTCACCCAAGGAAAATGACTCGTTCGAGATGTAAAATTTTTAGAGAGAGTTATTAGTAATTTACTCACTAGTCTTGCATTGGATATGGATTCACCCAAGGAAAATGACTCATTCAAGATATCTAAGATCTTAGTTGATTACTATTTTATAGTTTCATTCTCTCCCATTCTTAAAGTTTCAAATTTAATCATCAAGGTCCTTAATTTAGTTTGTTCGACACTGGCTGGTCCTTCACAATGAAGTTGGAGAATGTCCCATGCAACTTTGTCAATTGTTTGATTAGAGAATAATCTGAACATATGAGGATCCACATGGTTTGAGATTGCTCCTATAGCCTTGGCATTATAGTTTGCTAGAGCAATTTCCTCAGCATTCCAAGTTTCTATGAGTTTAGTACCATAGGTTTTCTCCCTTTTGTCATCACCTCCGGATGTAGAGGCGGCAATCTCAATCATGGGAGAAGTATAGCCAACAATTAGACTAACCAAAGCACGGTGATCAATATACTTAATATCTATAATCATCTTAGCCATACAGATGGTATGGTTTGAAACATTTAGAGTAGGTGGTTTGTTATGACTATGATGACATTCCATAGTGGCTACTTTAATAATTGATCTCAGTAGATTCGAGAAAAGACTCTGATACCAATTGAAGGATTGTAGCTAGGACTGATCAATCTATTATGTCATTTGTGTGTAGAGTTGTTCACTCAAGTGTCCAACAGTTGTATAGACAAGAACACACGCACACATCAGTAACTAATCGCGGCAGAATAAAACAAATAGTTAAACACTTCAGAAAGAATTACTTTCTGGAAAACTTTTCATAAAATAACAATCTTGTTAGAGAATAAGTTGCAATAGAAAACTAACAATGAAAAGAAACAAAAGATGTACGAAAATATCAAAATCGTTCTAGTATTAACAACATCAAAACAGAAAATCAATCTTGAAGTGTTAGTGATGTAAACTTCAAGAACAAAGTAAAGAGACTCTAAGAAATATGAATACTTCGTTTTTCTATTCGAAAATCCGTGTAAATAATGAAAGGAGCGGTCTCCTTCTATAGACAAATACAATCCTTTTCAACAACGATTGTTCTTGTGCACTCCTTTCTTTATCAACAATGAGTTCTTTCCAATCTTGAATACCTAACTTAAATGTATAATTATTACTAAACATAAAAGTTAGTCGGTTAGTCAACTAGAATCTAAACTATATTTACAATTATTTCCTAGTCTAATTTATACAAAATATATACACTATTTTATAAATCAGAATCACAAAGATATATTAAATATAAAAGTATTTTCATACTCTTTCAGAATGAAGTAACAAATTCAGCAACTTTTTCTTAAATAATTACTTTTAAAATTAATAAATACCAAAATGATAAACATTTCAAACTATTGTCAAGAATGACCAAATTTTATACGTTTAAACTCGCTACACAGTGTGGCGAGTTTAAATTTGCTCCATTTTATTATAATATTTGTGATATAAAAAAAAACTAAAATTTGAACTCAGCTACTAGCTACTAATAGCGAGTTCAAATCAACAAACCTACCAAAGGTATCCCCCAGGCACAACACCCCCCTCACCCCCACAATACTACTTCTCCGTCTCACTTTAAATTGCAAAATAATAATACAAAAATTATGTCTTGATAAATAAAATTAAAAGGGAATACTATTTTTTTTCGTCTCAAAAAAATATTTTAAAAAATGTAATTCTATGAGTAACCAAAAAATAATACTACATTTTTTGTTAAAAAAAATGAACATTACTTTCTTCATCCCAATGAATATTTAAAAAAATAATACTATTTCATTCGCCTCTAAAATTAAAGTCTGTAATGTTAGTGTCTTTGTCTCAAAATATGACATTAATTTTTGATAGGAGTGAATAAAGTAGTATTATTTTTTAAAATATTAATTGAGATGAAGGAATTAATATTTTTTTTAGACGAAGTAGTATTCTTTTCTAAAAATTAATGTGTACTCCCTCCGTCCCGGACCTACATGCCTAGTTTGACTTTTCACGTAAATTAAGGAGAGAGTATTATATTGAAAGTGTTGTGAGTGTGAAATAAAATAGGAGAGAGAATGAGTGGAGGGAATAGTAAATTATAATGGTGTTGTGAGTATTAAAATAATGTAGGAGAGAGAATGAGTGGAGGGAATAGTAAAGATTCCTTTCCATTTTAGGAAATGTGCACGTAGGTTTGGGACGCCCAAAATAGAAAGTGTGCACGTAGGTATGGGACGGAGGGAGTATAATATTAGTATATTCGTCTAAAAAATGAACATTAATTTTTGAGACAAATAAAATAGTACTCCATCCGTCCCAATAGTAGCTTCCCATTTTGCCATTTTGGGTGTCCCGTTAATAGCTTCCACTTTCCTTTTTTGGCAAAGGAATCTTTACTATTCCCTCCACTCATTCTCTCTCCTACATTATTTTAATACTCACAACACCATTATAATTTACTATTTTCTCCACTCATTCTCTCTCCTATTTTCAAATTACACTCACAACATTTTTTCTTTCCACTCATTTTATTAATTTGCGTGCAAGACAAAATTTGGACAACTTCTATTGAGACGGAGGGAGTATTATTTTTTAAAATGTTTATTGAGACAAAGAAAGCAATTTTCATTTTCTTTTGGACATAGAAAAAAAATCTACTTGTTTAAAAAAATTACTGTATTTCACTACCAGTCAAAAAGTAGTGGAACCATCTGTGCTTAAAAGAAGCTTGATTCGGAGGATGCCACACCTCCGGTGCTGGTAAGGTCGGAACCGTGGTCCCCAAAATTAATACTCCCTCCATCCCAGGAAATACTTCACCATTTTAGGTTCAGCATGCAATTTAAGGAAATAGATGGAAAAAAAATGTTATGAGTGTAATTTGAAAATAAGAGAGAGAATTAGTGGAAGAAATAGTAAATTAAAAAAGTGTTGTGAGCGTAATAGTGAATTAGGAAAGAGAATGAGTGGAGGAAATAGTTAGTGGGTATAATAGAATATTAATAAAACTTTTTCATTTTAGAAAAGGTGAAACTTCAAACGGGACGCCATTTTGAATAAAAGGTGAAGCATTTTCTGGGACGGAGGGATTACTTACTTTCTATATCAAAAAAGATTGAACATTGCTTCCTATGCTTCCTAAGTCTCAAAACATTTTGAAAAACGTCTATGAACATTTAAAAAAAAAAAAACTATTTTATTTATCTCAAAAATTAATATTCATTTTCTGAGACGAATGCAGTAACATAAACATTAATTTTTACAAAAGAATACTACTTCATCTAAAAAATAATAAAGTAAACATTACTATCTTCGTCCCAATGAATATTTTAGAAAATAATACTACTTTATTTGTTTAAAAAAATAATATCATATTTTTTTAAGTGAATAAAGTAATACTTCCTCCGTCCCAATAGAAGCTTCCCATTTTGCCATTTTGGGTGTCCCGTTAAAAGCTTTCACTTTTCTTTTTTGGCAAAGGAATCTTTACTATTCCCTCCACTCATTCTCTCTCCTACATTATTTTAATACTCACAACACCATTATAATTTACTATTCTCTCCACCCATTCTCTCTCCTATTTTCAAATTACACTCACAACATTTTTTTTCCCACCCATTTTATTAATTTGCGTGCAAGGCAAAAATTGGGCAACTTCTATTGGGACGGAGGGAGTATTATTTTTTAAAATATTCTTTTGGGATTAAGTAATGTTCATTTTTTTTGGACAAAAAATGTAGTATTATTTTTTGTTATTCATTTTTGAGTCAAAAGTAATATTCATTTTTGAAATAAAGGAAATAATTTTTCTATAAAAGTACATTTTTTATGTATTTATTTGAGATGGAAAAAATAATATTCTCATTTTGTTTTCTTTATTAAGGCATAATTTTTGTATTATTATTTTGCAATTTAAAGTGAAGTATTGTGGGGTGAGGGGGGGGGGTTGTGCGTGGGCGATTGGTATTGAAACGTACCTTTGGTAGGCTTGTTGATTTGAACTTGCTAGTTCAAATAGCGAGTTCAAATTTTAGTTTTTTTTTATATCATAAATATTGTAATAACTCAAAAATTTTTGAGGATTATTTGGTAAATTGTTAAATTTTTAATTAGGCTTTTAGATGGACTAATAATTATATTGATGTCCTAGAAATTATATTATGTGGGTTAAAGTATTTAGATGAGTTGGGCTTTGGTATTGAGCTTAGGTTTAGTAGAACCCTTTTATAAATACTCATTTTTAATAAATTGTTTTAATAATTAAATTGTTTTCTTAAATTAATTTATTTGAATTACCTTTTTAATAAAAATATTGAAAGTAATGGGTTAAGTTATTATTGGACTAGACATTTTGGGCTTGTGTTTAATGGGCTTGAATACCTTGTGGGCTTAGAAAATCAAATTAGACTAAGATTAGAAAACCCACATATATAAATCACTTCTTAACCTAATACCCTCATAAACAAATCAATTAAATAAAGAAAAGAAATAGAAAGGGAGGGAGGGAGGCGGCACCTTTGCCGTGAACTAAGAATAGAATTGCTGTGACTTGTGACTTGGAAGAAGGATTGGAAGAAGGAAAAGAGAAAGAACAATTGTGGTAAAAGGTAAGGATTTTTTCGTCCAATAATTATTGTTCTTAAATTTAAAGTCTAGAAAACCCTAGAAACTCTTGAGATTAGATTGGGGTTTTTATTATGAATATTGTTGATTAATTAATAATTAATTTAAGAACATTATATGGATCGGATCATTGATTAATTGAAAACCTAATATTGATTAAAATAGAAAAGTATGTTAAGCAAATTAGGTTGGACCTAATATGCATGCTAGGATTTATGATGATTGAAATTAGGGTTAGTGTGTGTTGTGTTAATATTTTTGATGTTAAAACTTGTTTACAAAATTATTTTGGATAAAATTTTAGTATCAAAAAGGTTAAATTTTGAGTAAAAGTGTTTTTGGTTAGAAATCTAACCAAGATTTAAAAGCTGAAAATCAGTTTTCAAAACCCTAGTGACGAAACTGAAAATCTGGAAATTATGGGCTATTTTGTAAATCCTGAAAGTCAGGGAACTATTTTGTAATTTCTGAAAGTTGAGGGACTGTTCTGTAATTTTTGAAAGTCAAGGGACTGTTTGGTAATTTTTGAAAAGTCAAGGGACTGTTCTGTAATTTTTGAAAGTCAAGGGACTGTTCTGTAATTTCTGAAAATCAAGGGGCTGTTTTGAAAAATCTAAAAGTTGAGGGGCTGTTTTGCAAAATTCAGAAAACTTAAAGTTGAGAGTAATGAAAAGTCAAAAGACCTTTAGAAAATTATTTAAAAAAAGAGAATAAAAATGTTAGAAACCTAAGGGTAGTTGGGTAAACCCTAGGGGTGTTTTGGTAGTTATATGAAGGGTATTTTGGGAAACTCTAGAAGTGGAAAGCAACTTGAGACGGAATTAAATAGAATTAACTCATAAGTTAGTGAAGTAAAATAAAGTTAAGTTGAGACGGAGTATTAAGTAGTTAATCCGTACTTAACGGATATTATTTATTTGTGTAGATCCGATCGGAGTTAGCAATTGTTCGAGTACAAACAATCGAGGTAAGGGATTATACATCTTTAAGTTTTTTGATTTCCGTTCTGTTTCATTTTTAGGCTTCCGCATATTTCTTGGCGATGTACGTTCCTTTGATACGTAAAAGCTGACCTTGTGTCAGTATTTGTTTTGACTCCCTCGGTTACCGTTATTTGCTAATCTTTTGCTATTCGTTTGATAAATCTTTCTTTTGGTTTCAAAAAAATACGAAAATTTTATTGTCCTTGTGAAAGTTCGTATTTTTGTATGCAATAAGTTTTGATATGATATAATTTTGTTTCATTAATGATCACTAAGTTAGACAACCTGCTTCGGCGGGGTATATTTGATATTTTGGCCTTCGGGCAAACTTAGTTCACCGCTTCAATGTAGTAGTGGTGGGGTGTTCCGGATACACTGTTTAGGACTCTGCGGAGTCAACCTTAGTGCTCCTTGTGGGCTTTTGTTCCCTTTATGGGATTTTGGTTTGATAAGGTCAGTGGACCACTTATGTGATCATGATGTCTGTGAATGATTTGATTATCTACAGCTGGTATGAGACAGTTGTAGATAACTAGATCATTCGAGTCAACTTTGTTCAGCTTATCAGTCCTTTGAAATTCCTAAAAATCTGTGAGTGGTTTAGTTAGTTAAGGCTGGTATGGGACAGTTTTAAATAAGTAAACCATTCGAGTCAATTTGAATCGATTTCGTCATCATTTGAAACTCCAAAATATTTGTTAACTCAGTTTGTGAAACCATTGAGATTTTGAAAGACATGTGATTTGAGAATTTGTTAAATAATGATTTCGAATTTGTACTTCGTTATGTCTTCGATTGTTATTTGAAATTTGTATCGTTTGATATTCCTTCAGGTCAACTCCTCCTTAGTAACCGAAGGGGTTGTATAAGAACTTACTGGACATTGTTCGCTCACTCTTTCATCTTCTTTTCTTCCAGATTTCATATAGGAAGAATGTGAAACGGTTCGGGAGCACTTCATAAGGAGTTCCAGGATCGTTTAGTTTATTTCATTTTAGTCTGTTTAGTTAGTTATTGCAGTTATTTGAGAGTTGTAAGACTTTAAAGATTTTGTTGAGCTAGTGGATTGTACTAGCCGTTGAAATTGTTACCGTTATCCGCATTTAAGTTATTTCAAATTGTAGTTAGTGTTTGAATTATGGTTTTAGTAGCTGTTAGAGGTTATTTTATTATCAATTAAGTATTATTATTGTTGTGAAAATTTGGGGTCGTTACAAATATAAAATAGAATGGAGCAAAATTAAACTTGTTACAACGTGTATAGCAAGTTTAAACGGATAAAATTATAAACTCGCTACACCGTGTAGCGAGATTCATTAAAAATGGTTGTTTTTCTTCTGTGCTTTACTTCACCCGGGGTTAAGCTAAGTGAATTTAAAAAAAAAAATCAAATTTATTTTTGATAAAGAGGAAACATTTTTCGACATTCATTTAAGGACGATAAGGACGAAGGGAGTACACGTTTTATCCTTCATTTGTTTACAGTTATGGGTAAATTAAGTCATTACAATTATCAATCACATACCCCATAGATGGTGGAAACCATGTAAATTAACGAACCCAACAATTTGTAAACAACTGAGTACTAAACTTAGCTCAACGCGGATCAATGGAGGGTGAGAACCATACAAGTAGACGCCCCAGAATATACCTAAACTCAATCTAAATGCAACTTTGGCTTGTTATCCGGGCCTATCAAGGAGGAAAAACACATGATATGTTAGAGATATTATCCTACATTGGGAATTGCCAAACCTTACATATTACATATAAAGATTCTGGGTCACTTCCCTTGAAACCGAGTGACCCATAATCTTTAATGTAATATGTAAGGTTTATCAATTCTCAATGTGTGATAAAATCTCTAACATGATATTTACAAAGTACATTACAACAGTCAAGAAGAGAGAGAAGAATTCGTGCAAAGAGCAATAACTTCTGCTAATGATACTCAAATCTGAAGTGACGAGGACCTCTTAAAAAGGGGCAAGTTAAACAATAAATAAACAAGCAAGCAAGCAAGAAAAATACTGATACTCCGGGAGTGATCTCTCATTGAGTCTTCAATACATGAGTGCGGTATTCGCCCAATGCCCAAATAGGGAAAATGTTTCTATATGCAGCGTACGTAATCATGCAGTTCTTGTTGAACACCCCCATGATCTCCTGCAGAAAATTTTAGAAGGTGAGAAAATTGTCAAAGGCACATTTTTTATTTTAATCTGTTGCAAAATTTACTGATTTTCATACACAAATATAACAACAGAAAAGCTCTAAGTCTGTAATTAGCAACTAAATGGGATAATTGAGTTTTGGACATAATATCAATGTTTCTCCAACATTGTTATCCACAAATAAAACAAAAATTTCCAAGAAATGAAGATCTTTGTTTAAATAATATATAAATCAACCAATAAAGTCCAAAAAAATTCATTTCCAGCCAGACCAGTAATATATTGCTTGAGAAAGTAAGTAGTCAGGGCTAGATGATAAATGTCAACTTGAAGGAATCAACTTAAAAACTACCTTGGCCAGTCAAGGTTGCAATGAATGTTTCTTATTTTGGCATTTATTGTTTTTTTTTTTAACATCTTATGTACTAGAAATTAAAGAAAATGTTTCGTAAAGCCAAAAGGAAATTACAACTTAAACTTTGCATTGGGCATTTATTTTGGGACAAACTAATATAGAAAGGATCCTTTCATATTATGGAGGGAGTAGTCAACAACTCTAAATAGATACTCCCTCCGTCCGTCCCATGATAAATTTCACCCTTTTTGGTTCATCCCAGAATAAATGTCACAAACTTGGTACAATTTTGTCATTGTACAAGCAATATACAAACTAATAAAACATTTTCCTTAGAAACGTTGTGCGGAATTTATTGGGAGTACTACACTATTAAAGAGGGTTCTCCTGAACGACCTGAACAAAATTGTTTTAAGGTACATTAAAACCCTAAATATTCCTAGACTGCAATTTTGGTAGGATGTGACATCATGTAGCCTTTTCACTCTCTACTATATAGAACTGGATATGAACAACATAAAATACTATCCTAATGAAAGGATGACAAGCCCTTTAAGTGCTCGTTACAATGTGAAATAGGTAAAGGATCCAACGATGGTGAGCAGAGGCAGATCTAAGGCTTACTAATTGGGTGCAAGTGCACCCAATTACTCACTTTGTCCCAAAATAAATGTCCAGATAGAAAAAAACAATTTTGCTCTTAATCAATAGTAAATTTGAATATTTTTGGACATGCATTTTGGGAGGGAGGGAGTACTTCACAACATTCAATGTAAAAAAATAAATTACCTTCATTTTATTATACTCCCTCCGTCCCAAAATGTTTGTCCCATTTGACTTTTTTGTTGATCTTTGACCACAAATTTATGAGAGATTAATCATGTTCATGAAATTCTAAAAGTTGTTGTTGATAATATTATTAATGGTAAATCAATAGGAATTTTTAAAATTTCATGAACATAATTAAATTGTCATATATTTGTGTAAGAACCCGAAAAAAAAAATTAGACTTTTAATTTAATTATTTTTTTTAGAAAATAATTAATGTAATTACAATTATTAACTAACATTTAATAATTGGGCTATTAAATGTTAAATGAATGGGTTGGATGATTTAATTAAGATTGGGATAGGTAAGTGGGCTTGTGAAGTAAAAGGGGCCCAAGGAGGTAATACCCAAATATAAATAACCAAAACCCTTTCTTTATTTCTCATAACCCTCATAATTTACAAAGAAAAATAAAAACCCTAAACCTAAACCTAAGGGGCAGCAGCCGCAAGGAGGGAGGAAAACGGCCGAGCTCTTGATCCTTTTTGATCAATTCTTCTAAACTAAAAATCAAGGTAATGAAAAACCCTAAATTCTGGCTTTCGTTTCGTTCAATTTGGATTAGTATTGAATTAGTTATGAATTTTTGAAGATTTAAAATTATTTTATTCTAGGATGATAATTCTTAGATTTTAAATGTTCAATCTTGGAGTTTAATGAATTGATTGATGATTATAATGATGGGAAAATCTAGGTTTAATGATTAGGAGTATAACCTAATGTTGAATCTTAAATCTTGAATAATAAGATTATGAAATTCAAAGTATTAAGTTGTAAAAGCCCTAATTATGTTCTTGAGTTGAATTAAGTTACTATGTTAATCATTCTTGAATGAAAAGAAGGAACAAAAAATAATGTTTGGGCATCTTATGGTTCAGCCGAATGACAGTAGGGTATTTAGGTATGTTTGGGTTGAAATTGTTAAGCTTTTGGGTTATTTTAAAAGGTTACAGTTAAGTTTCCAACTGAAAAAGGGCTAAACTGAATAGTTATAAGCTGAAATCATTAGAATTCTAACTGTACAGTCAGGAATTAGATGGAGAACTTAACTGAAGGACTAAACTGTAAAGTTTAAAGCTGCAGAAGGACCAAACTGTAATTAATTGGAAGTTGAGGGACTATTCTGTAATTAATTGAAAGTCAAGGGACTAATTCGTAAATATTTAAAAGTCAAAGGACTGTTTTGCAAATATTTAAAAGTTGAAGGACTGTTTTGCAAATACTCATAAGTTGAGGGACTGTTTTGCAAATACCTAAAAGATGGAGGACCTTTTAGTAATTAACCAAAAGTAGAAGGGCTTAAGTGGAAATCCTAAAAGAGGAAAGTCTACTTTAGAGTTAAGATGTATGAAAAGGATAGAAAAGAGAACAACCCTAAATAAAATCAACATATAATTAGGGAAATTACAAGTCCAAGAATAATGAAATTCCCGAATAAAGAAAGTTTTCAAAAATAGAAACTTTCCCAAACCTAGAAGATTACTAAATAAAGAAAAGAAATAAGTTAAATTATAACGCATGAGGTTTGACTAAGTAGAGATAGTTAACGACAAATGGGTGATACTAAGTTACTCTTTCGTGGTTGTAGATACGCACGGGAAGAGCTGTACAAGAAGTTAGACCAAGGTAAGGGATTACGTTCATTAAGTATTTGAATGTATCTTCCTTTGTTATATAATTCCCTATTGATGATTTGTATACTACCAAGTGGCCGGTAGTTATTCATTTGTATTCCCTCGTTATGAACGTTTTTGGAATATCTTACCATTGATGCGTTTTTGTTCAATGTGTATCTATGTGAATTGAAATTGACTTATGTGTTCTCGTACCATGAACACTATGAATATATGATGTTAAATTGTCCAATTGATGTGGACTCTATATGTATTTGGTCTAGACAGATTGAAATGACCTAAGGCCTAGACAGATTGAAATGGTCTCAAAGTTAAATAAATTGGTCTAGACAGATTGAAATGACCTAAGGTCTAGTCAGATTGAAATGACCTCACTATAGAATGAAATGGTCTAGTCAGAATGAAATGACCTAAATTCTATAGATGTGATTATCATGATATATCAAAATAAGGGAGCGCCCCAGATAAAAGGCGTAGATTCTCTTATTCAGAATAAGGGGGCGCCTTAAATTAAAGGCGTAGATCTTCTTATTCAACGATCACCGAATAGGTGTATCGGAGTCACCCTAGATTAAAGGTGCACAATTACTTGGAATTGACGGACAAGTGTGTGTAAAGTTCTATCGGTTATTGTAAAAGTGCCACTACTTGTTATTTGAAAAAGTAACCTCCTTTGACATTCTCAGTACCAAAACTATTTATTGTACATGTTATCCTTTCATTGATATATTATTAAACTTCTTTCGTTCCGGTCGTCTCTTCTTAGAAACCGAAGAGACCCCGTATGAACTTACTGAGCTTTGTTCGCTCACCCTTTCATATTCTTTCCCCTCCCAGGTAATAAATGATTGGAGAGGATTGGCTGCGTGTTTGATGGATTAGCGGCTTTTGGAGTTCAAATAATTATTTTAGAATATTAAGTATTTCGAGCTAGTGGTTTGTACTAGCCGTAGAGATTATTACCGTTTTCAGAATTTAAGTTTATTTCAAATAGTGGTTAGTACTTTTGAATTATGGTTTTAGTAGCCGTTGGAGGCTATTCTATTATTAAATTAAGTATTATTATTATGTATGGATTTTGGGGTCGTTACAGTTGGTATCAGAGCTTTGGTTTTAGGTCACATGGGAGACTTTAGAGCATTAAGCATATTAGAAGAAGTAGTACTTGAGTATAATTGGGCCTACCTAGAAAGTAATTGTGACGGAGGATTTAAGGTAAAATTTCTTAAGAGTCTAACTATGAACTGGTAGAAATTAAGAGATTGTAATTGGGAAGTTAGCAATTTTGAGAAGTTGCTGTTATGGAAACCTTCTGTGCAGGAAACTTTCTAAGTTTGGAAACTTTCTTTATTAAGAAACTTGCTATTTTAGAAACTTTCTATTTGGAGAACTTGCTATTTTAGAAACTTTATATTTGGAGAACTTGCTATTTTGGGAGAGAACCTAGAATAAAATTCCCTTGGAATTATAACAAGATCCTCCGAGTGATCTAGAGGACAACTATTAAGTTTAAATGTGAATTGTTATTGAGGAAAAGACTTATAATAATTAAGTGAGAGAGCAAGCTTACCAATGGTATTATGAGCTTAAAGATTTGAAGGCTAATGTGCCAGTAGCTGAAGTTTCAAATGAATGTAATTTAGTGAATGAGAATGTTATGGAAGAAGTAGCTGAGGAAATGATAGGGAGTGAAGCCGCCCCAATTTTGAATTGATGATGAGAAGTGGAGTATTATACTATTTTACTGTTATTTCTAGAAGTGATATAGATTTAGCAAGTTTTTAGTTATGATAGAAAGAACTTGAGATATTTATGATTTACGTTTTGAAATTATGAAGTGAAAACTTTATTTTAGTCAAGTAAGTGATTTTCTTTGACTTAATGTGTTTAATTATGTGAATTTTATTATTCCTTAAGTGTTAAATATGTGTATTGACCTGGAACAATAGCCTAGTAACATGGCCCATGGATGAAAAGTAAAGTCTATTGAAACGACTTGTAGATATAATATGGCTTATTGAAATGGCCAAGTGTTGATTAATTGGCTTATTGAAACGGCGATGAAGATGAAAATCGGCCTATTGAAACTGCCAAAAGTATGAAATTTTGAACATTGGTCTATTGAAACGACCTGGGGAAATGTACTGGTCTAATGAAGCGACCCATGAGTCTAGTTGAAACGACTTATGTAGAGTAAATGTGGTCTATTTAAGTGACCAGTAGGTCTAGTGAATTGACCTATAATGTACATGTTTAGTCCAATGAAACGACATATGAGGATGAATTAAGGGTCCGTTGAAATTACCTATGAAATTGTGCGGTCTAATGAAAGGACCAATAATCTAATGAAATGAATTGTGAATGTGTATTCGGTCTAGTGAAGCGATCGATGGTCTAGTAAATGGACCGATGATGTAATTGAAGTACGTTTGAGACGCCCTAATTTAAGTGAATTTTGTAAGGTAGCAAGTATGAGTATTAGTAGTGTTGGTGCATTGAAAAGACCAATAAGTCTGTTGAAAAGACTTATGAGAGTAATGCCTATCTATTGAAAAGACCAAGGGTTTAGTGAATTGACCTATGACTAGATTTAAATGTATTAGTCTATTGAGACAAATTACGGTTATAGTATAAAAGTATTAAGCATTTAAGTATTGCTAGTATAGGCGTGATTAATAGTGCCTTGTATTCATAGTTGATAAGTATCGTAAAGAAGATGGTGTCGTAAGTAAGTACCCAGTAAGAACTTTAACAATCGAAGAGTTGGGATTAAAAGCAAGGTCCGTGGTCGAGGATCGATGAAAAATGTGAAGTGTGCAAAAAGGGAAGCACCGAGACTAATGAGTATCGGTACGAGAGAGAAGAAATTGAATTTGAAACACGAAGCGTTAGAAGTACCTTTGGTGATAAATACTCCGACTAATGAGTCGATTCCTATCTTGTCTATGTATAAGGAGTGGCCTTTGACAATAGGTGATAGAGAACTAGAGATTGACCTAATAGAGTGGAAAATGAATGAAATTGACAATTATTCTGGGAATAGATTGGTTAGCTGTCCATCATGCCAAGGAAGACTGTTTTAAGAAAGAAGTACATTTCAGATTGCTATCTGGAGAAGAAATTTATTTTCAAGGATCGGAATCGAGAATCCGATCTGGTCTTATTTCGGGAATGAGAACTCGGAAGACGTTGAGGAAAAGGATGTGAAGGATTCTTAGCCTATATGGGAGAGACGGATAAGAAAGGAGTAAGTATAGAGTCTCTTTCAGTGATCGGAGGTTTAAGGATGTGTTTCCAGAAGACTTGTTGGGAATACCACCAGAAAGGGAGGTGAAATTTTCCATAGACCTAGTATCAGAAAACGCATCGATATCAAAGGCATCGTACAGAATGGCCCGAATGAACTTAAGGAATTGAAAGAACAACCTGTAAGAGTTATTGAATAAGGGTTTGATAAGGCCGAGTGTTTCACCGTGGGGTGCAGGCATTGTTGTAAAGAAGAAAGACGTATCGATGAGAATGTGTATCGACTATCGGGAGTTAAATCGAGTGACGGTTAGGAATCAATATCCGTTAACAAGGATTGACGAATTGTTTGACCACCTTCGGGGAGCGTGTTATTTCTCGAAGATAGATTGCGATCGGAATATCATCAGCTAAGAGTAAAGAACGAGGAAGTTGCGAAGACGGCCTTTATGGCAAGGTACGGTCATTATGAGTTGTTGGTTATGCCGTTTGGGTTGACAAACACGCCAGCTGCATTTATGGAATTGAGGAAATAATGTTTCAGGAATTGCAGGATAAGTGAATAGTTGTGTTTATGGATGATATCTTGGTTTATTCTAAGACTAAGGAGGAATATGAAGGACATTTGAGGTTAGTTCTACATATTTTGTGGGGACAAAAGTTGTACGCTAAATTCAAGAAGTATGAATTTTGGCGGGAGAGAGAGTGTATTCTTAGGACTTGTGGTATCTAACGATGGGATTGAAGTGGATCCAACAGAAATAGAGGCTATAGTATATTGGGAGAGATAAACCGGTTAGTGAGATAAGAAGTTTCTTGGGGTTAACGGATATACTATAGGAGATTCATTGAATGACTTTCGAAGTTGTCGATACGGTTAACAAGGTTAACGCGAGAAAGGAGCAAGGTTTGTTTAGTTAGAAGAATGTGAAAAGAAATTTCAAGGTGAAGAGTCGAATTGTGTCCGCATTGGTTCTTACTATACCAAGGATCGGACGGATTTGTGATATATAGTGATACTCCATTGAAGGTATTAGGTTGCGTGTTGATACAGAATGATAAGGTTATAGCTTATGCGCCAATATAATTGAAGAACCATGAGAGGAATTACCCAGGCCCACGATTTGGAATTAGCGGCGGTGGTATTTGCATTGAAAATTTGGAGACATTACTTGTATGGAACAACTTGTCAAATATATTTACGGATCATAAGAATCTTAAATACATTTTCACTCGAAGGAGCTTAATATGAGACAAAGGAGATGGCTTGAATTATTGCGGGATTATGATTGTACGATATCAAACCATCCGGGGAAGGCGAATAAGGTGGCCGATGCATTGAGTAGGAAGAGTTGCGGAACCTTAGTGGCATTGATTTCTAAGGGGTAAGTGCGTGGAATAACATTGAGGTTTCAAACTTAGAAGTGCGAATTAAAGGGTATTTGACCTGGCGATGGATTCAACCGACACTTTTGAACGAGAATTAAGGAAGCCCAAGAAATTGACGAAGAGGCGGTAAAGATGCGGAGAGTATAGCGAGGAAAGTTAAGTCCACGATATGTGGGACCGTTCGAGATCCTTGACAAGATTGGGGAAGTGGCCTATAGATTGGCACTACCAGCGGTTTTAGGCTGGAGTGCGTGAGGTGTTCCATGTCTCTATGCTAAGGAAGTATATTCACGATCCGAGTCGCGTGATCGAGCACAAACAGCTAAGAGTCCGTGCTGATTTGACTTGTGATGAAAGGTCGATCAAGATCGTCGACAGAAAAGACGAGAATGTGAGAAAGCGGTTAGTTCCTTATGTGAAAGTACAGTGGAGCAACCATATCGAAAGGGAAGCAACTTGGGAACTAGAAAGCGAGATGCGCGAATTGTATCCCGACTTTGTTTGCTAACTAAGGTACGCTAAGTTTGGGGACAAACATCTTTTAAGGGGGTAAGAATGTAAGAACCCGAAAAAAAAAATTAGACTTTTAATTTAATTATTTTTTTTAGAAAATAATTAATGTAATTACAATTATTAACTAACATTTAATAATTGGGCTATTAAATGTTAAATGAATGGGTTGGATGATTTAATTAAGATTGGGATAGGTAAGTGGGCTTGTGAAGTAAAAGGGGCCCAAGGAGGTAATACCCAAATATAAATAACCAAAACCCTTTCTTTATTTCTCATAACCCTCATAATTTACAAAGAAAAATAAAAACCCTAAACCTAAACCTAAGGGGCGGCGGCCGGAGGAGGAAAACGGCCGAGCTCTTGATCCTTTTTGATCAATTCTTCTAAACTAAAAATCAAGGTAATGAAAAACCCTAAATTACGGCTTTCGTTTCGTTCAATTTGGATTAGTATTGAATTAGTTATGAATTTTTGAAGATTTAAAATTATTTTATTCTAGGATGATAATTCTTAGATTTTAAATGTTCAATCTTGGAGTTTAATGAATTGATTGATGATTATAATGATGGGAAAATCTAGGTTTAATGATTAGGAGTATAACCTAATGTTGAATCTTAAATCTTGAATAATAAGATTATGAAATTCAAAGTATTAAGTTGTAAAAGCCCTAATTATGTTCTTGAGTTGAATTAAGTTACTATGTTAATCATTCTTGAATGAAAAGAAGGAACAAAAAATAATGTTTGGGCATCTTATGGTTATTAGAATGACGGTAGGGTATTTAGGTATGTTTGGGTTGAAATTGTTAAGCTTTTGGGTAATTTTAAAAGGTTATAGTTAAGTTTCCAAGCGAAAAAGGGCTAAAGCGAATAGTTATAAGCTGAAATCATTAGAATTCTAAGCGTACGATCGGGAATTAGATGGAGAACTTGGCGAAGGACTAAGCTGTAAAGTTTAAAGCTGCAGAAGGACCAAACTGTAATTAATTGGAAGTTGAGGGACTATTCTGTAATTAATTGAAAGTCAAAGGACTAATTTGTAAATATTTAAAAGTCAAAGGACTGTTTTGCAAATATTTAAAAGTTGAAGGACTGTTTTGCAAATACTCATAAGTTGAGGGACTGTTTTGCAAATACCTAAAAGATGGAGGACCTTTTAGTAATTAACCAAAAGTAGAAGGGCTTAAGTGAAAATCCTAAAAGAGGAAAGTCTACTTTAGAGTTAAGATGTATGAAAAGGATAGAAAAGAGAACAACCCTAAATAAAATCAACATATAATTAGGGAAATTACAAGTCCAAGAATAATGAAATTCCCGAATAAGGAAAGTTTTCAAAAATAGAAACTTTCCCAAACCTAGAAGATTACTAAATAAAGAAAAGAAATAAGTTAAATTATAACGCATGAGGTTTGACTAAGTAGAGATAGTTAACGACATATGGGTGATACTAAGTTACTCTTTCGTGGTTGTAGATACGCACGGGAAGAGGCATGCAAAGAAGTTAGACCAAGGTAAGGGATTACGTTCATTAAGTATTTGAATGTATCTTCCTTTGTTATATAATTCCCTATTGATGATTTGTATACTACCAAGTGGCCGGTAGTTATTCATTTGTATTCCCTCGTTATGAACGTTTTTGGAATATCTTACCATTGATGCGTTTTTGTTCAATGTGTATCTATGTGAATTGAAATTGACTTATGTGTTCTCGTACCATGAACACTATGAATATATGATGTTAAATTGTCCAATTGGTGAGGACTCTATATGTATTTGGTCTAGGCAGATTGAAATGACCTAAGGCCTGAAACAGTTGAAATGGTCTCAAAGTTAAATAAATTGGTCTAGACAGATTGAAATGACCTGGGTCTAGTCGAGATTGAAATGACCTCACTATAGAATGAAATGGTCTAGTTAGAATGAAATGACCTAAATTCTATAGATGTGATTATCATGATATATCAGAATAAGGGAGCGCCCCAGGTAAAAGGCGTAGATTCTCTTATTCGAGAATAAGGGCGCCTTAAATTAAAGGCGTAGATCTTCTTATTCAACGATCACCGAATAGGTGTATCGGAGTCACCCTAGATTAAAGGTGCACAATTACTTGGAATTGACGGACAAGTGTGTGTAAAGTTCTATCGGTTATTGTAAAAGTGCCACTACTTGTTATTTGAAAAAGTAACCTCCTTTGACATTCTCAGTACCAAAACTATTTATTGTACATGTTATCCTTTCATTGATATATTATTAAACTTCTTTCGTTCCGGTCGTCTCTTCTTAGAAACCGAAGAGACCCCGTATGAACTTACTGAGCTTTGTTCGCTCACCCTTTCATATTCTTTCCCCTCCCAGGTAATAAATGATTGAAGAGGATTGGCTGCGTGTTTGATGGATTAGCGGCTTTTGGAGTTCAAATAATTATTTTAGAATATTAAGTATTTCGAGCTAGTGGTTTGTACTAGCCGTAGAGATTATTACCGTTTTCAGAATTTAAGTTTATTTCAAATAGTGGTTAGTACTTTTGAATTATGGTTTTAGTAGCCGTTGGAGGCTATTCTATTATTAAATTAAGTATTATTATTATGTATGGATTTTGGGGTCGTTACAATTTGTGGTCAAAGTTCAACAAAAAAGTCAAATGGGACAAACATTTTGGGACGGAGGGAGTATTTTAGAAAGTGCACTCAGTTGAATACAAAGTGTACGTAGCTCAATGGCTAAGATCCCTATATTTTAAAGCAAAGGCCAAGGTTCAACCCTTGTTAGATTCAGTTTTGCTATAAACTTAAATATGAAGTATTGTACTATATTTTGTGCACCACCCACTTACCTTTTCCCCTAGGTCCGCCATTGATGGTGAGTGCTCCTTATTAACACTCACATGGCGGGGGAGGAAATCAAAATAGAAAAACTGAAACTGGGGAAAAACATGGAGCGTGCGGGCTCAGCTCTCGCCGGGCTACGCGCCTTAATCCCGATCACTATTTCCATTATTCTAAAATTTCAAGACCACACCGGCGATCATCATAAATAATTGAAGTGTGTCGTTCACGGAAGGGTTAGAGAAAATGCATCGAGCCAATGTTCCCCCTTCGTTTATTGTGGGTCGCGCCTCACCGAAGAGAACATGAAGTGCTTTCTAAAGGCATCCAGCTAGAGTAAGAGTACGAAGATCTCGTTGTGAAAGGCCTAGTTACTAGAAAATTCATGGGTAGAGGGGGGCATTGTCCCTCAGTTCTTACCAACCTCCGGTTCAAACATTTGGGATAGAGCAAGCTGCTTTCACCCTGATCCTGCTATCAGTTCTCTATATTCGCCTTTCCATTCTTGCTTCTCTGGGCTTCCTGGGATCGATCTGAATAACCTCTTTTGACTTTCTAAAAAAAAAAGTAAAGAGTCCAAGAAAGGACCAATTTGATGCGACTATGCCTAAAATGTAGATATATATGGCACAACTGTAAACATATATGTCTTGCGTTGTAATAATTGTGTATAACTTTCAGGAAGCCACAAGTAGTTTTCAGTGATTTGGACACGTACACAACATTATTATAACCAAGACATATATGTTCACGTATATATCTATTGTTCAAGCATAAGTGCACTCATGGTGAGTGCTAATGAGGAGCACTCAGCACAGTTGAATCCGTAAGTAAAATCTTTCCCATGAAAGGTTCTGACTTTTCCTAACTCCTGCACTTCTTTTGTGCAACAAAAATTTGAAAACGAAAGAATCCAAAGAAATAGTACTTCATCCGTTCCTAAAAGAGAGTCAATTGTTCCTTTTTTAGGATGTTCCAAAGAGAAAGTCCACTTGCAATCTTTTCCCCTAGGTCCGCCATTGATGGTGAGTGCTAGGCCGGGCAAAAATTACCCATCAACCCGCTCAACCCAACCTAACAATTACCCAACCCGACTCAACCCAATTAATTTTGCGGGTTGGAAGCATAACTTAGGACGGAGTAGGCAGCCGCTCAAGCGAGGAGGTATTAACAAAGGTTAAGCTCCTAAGTGCTAGACTATACCGACCGAAGTGGCTCCATACCGGGAAAGCATGGAAAGGCACGAAAATATTCAGTGGTCTAAGAGCCCTGTTTTGATTTCGTGTCTTTCCATACCCGGGAGGTGAACAGAGGGAGGGAAGGCAGCCCTCGCCCTAACAAGCATTGTATAAGGAATGGTGTATTATAAGTACGCGCACGTACGCGCGCGCGATAACAAAGGCTCATCAATTTATGGGTAACTCATTTTGACTCGTTAATTTCACGGGTTAAGACGGGTTTAACTCACTAACCCGCTTCAACCCAAATATATTATGGTCCTGTTGTCAACAATTTTGAATCTTCGTTAATACACATAAAGCAAACAAATGAATTAACATCGTTATGGCCAAATCCAAATGCATAGCACATGCTGTTAAGTATTTCCAAACCACGAGACTTAAGTGGTCTTCCAAGTCAAATGGTTGAAAAAGGAGGCAATAGATCAAGACTAAATACGGAAGAAAGGATAGATATGTCTTTGCTCCTTTTTAATTTACTGCTATCACCGTACCAAAATAATGATTTTTTTTTAATTATGTTGATCAAAAGCAAATTTGAAATTTTTTTAATCATTCATTATGGGACGGAAGGAGTATATAGATGTTACTTTTTCTGTTTCAAAATGAAAGACCAATATATTTTTTAAGTTTGCTCTTTATAAGTGGATTGTTATTGTGAGTGTAGTAAGTTGGTTTCATTGAGTTTTTGAGATAATAACATTTGTTTTAAGATACGCCAAAAAGCGAAAAATAATTTTTGTTATGGGAGCGACGAAAAGAGTACAAAAGTTGCATCCCATTATTGTGTTATATTTTTTATATTAATATTTAATTGATATATTATGTTGTCTTATAACTAAATAACTAAATAACTAAATGAGTCGAGATGAGGGCATTTCGGTAATTTAAAAGAGTATTTTAATATAATATTTAATTCATTCTTTTGGTTTGCATTTTTTAGCAACACAGTTTTTTCTCTAGAATAGTATAGTAAGTTGATGCATCTTATATCTAAATAATATAATTACAAACACACATATATATGCATAGTTTGGGTGCTGAGTGATCCAATATTGTCTTTTTTCTAACACTATGTTTGTTTGCTTGCTTCAAAAAACCCACAAAGAAAACACAATATGTGCTGAAACAAAGACAGAAGGCACACACATATAATGGCAGGAAAAAAAAAAACAGATTTAGTGGATTAACTCGTTTCAACCCGCCTCGTTTAAACCGTATATTAAACGAGTTGGAACGGGTTATACTCGCTTCAACCCGTTACCCGCTACAACCTGTGACTCGTCTTAACTCGGCTCAACCCAACCCCATTGACAGGCCTAGTGAGTGCTCCTTATTAACACTCATAGTATATGGCACAACTGTAAACATATATGTCTTACGTTGTAATAATTGTGTACAACTTTCGCGAAGCCACTAGTAGTTTTCAGTGATTTGGACACTTACACAACATTATTATAACCAAGACGTATATTTTCACGTATATATTTACTGTTCAAGCATAAGTGCACTCATGGTGAGTGCTAACGAGGAGCACTAAGCACAGTTGAATCCATAAGTAAAATCTTTCCCATGAAAGGTTTTGAGTTATCCTAACTCCTGCACTTCTTTTGTGCAACAAGAATTTGAAAACAAAAGAATCCAAAGAAATAGTACTTCATCCGTTCCTTTAAGAGATTCAATTGTTCCTTTTTAGGATGTTCCGAAGAGAAAGTCCACTAGCAATCTTTTCTTTTGTGGATGTAACTTATATACCATATTACCCTTGATATTCAAGCTACTTTAATTGCTGGTTCTTTCTAAAACTCTCTTTTTGTTCCTTAAAATATGTCATGTTTGACCAAGTCGCAAAAATTGACACTCATTTTGCGACGACAGGGAGTAATATATTCTGGACTTTCCAGTGTTGCCCTTGTGGGAGTCATTTATAAAGGGCAATTAATCAAGGGTAAATGGTACTCTCTCCATCCCTAATTGAATGTCCAAATTTCATTTTAAGGGAGGCTCTAAAATGTGTGCTTTTTATACATTTTAATGGCAAAGATTCATAAATATTCTTGTGACTCACTTTCTAAACATTTAGTTTTATGATAATAAAATGAATAGCGAAAATATTTTGGTAAAAGGGACAAAGATTTTTTTGCAAAAAAGATGTTCATTTTGGGACAACAATTTCTTGAATTTGAATATTCAATTAAGGACATAAGGATTAAATACAGTCAACTAGCTTTATTCAGCCGCTTGCAAAGTCAAATGGGACCATACATGTTTTTTTTTCTCAAATAGTTTCTTTATTGATAGTTTCTTTAATGATGTACGTATATATACTTGTACCAACCTTAAATGTAGATAAGAAAAATTGTATCTATTCATACTCTTGAATAAATGTAATCCGCATGCAAGCATACTTGCAGGCTTAGGGCCGTGTATATTTTTAAGTGCTTCTCAATGCTAGTAATATTTTTTCTCTAGTTGTGCATGGAAGTAAATGGGTTTCATAAGAAAGCAAATGCATGCCTATTTATTAGGGGGGTTTACCATATAATCCATTAAAATTACCAATTTTACCTAATAAGACAAAGAATATTTCATCTAACTATATAATCTCTAGCTTAATAAGTACACTCTCCTTCTCATTTTACTAATTTCACACTCCCATCATTTTACTAAGTCCACCTTCTTTATCAATTTACTTTCTCTACAACCACCATCCCCTTAGGTCACCCCTCCCCATCTTCTTAGGTCAACAACTCCGGCAACCATCAACTCCGGCGATCAAACAACTGAGAACTTAACTTATCAGAAATTTCTGAGTGGTCAACTAAACTACTAATAACACGATCAACTTCGGCGACCACCAACTCCGGCGACCAAACAACTGAGAACTTAACTTATCAGTAAGTTCTCAGTTGTCAACTAAACTACTAAGAACACGATTAACTCTGGTGACCACCAACTTCGGCTACCAAACAACTGAGAACTTAACTTATCAGTAACTTCTCAGTTGTCTGCACTAATAACATGATCAACTCTGTCGATCACCAACTCCGGCAACCAAACAAATGAGAACTTATCAATAAGTTCTCAGTTGTCAACTAAACTACTAATAATACGATCAACTCCGCCAACTCCGGCGACCAAACAACTGAGAACTTAAATTATCAGTAAGTTCTCAGATGTCAATTAAACTAATAAGAACACGATTAACTCCGGCGACCACCAACTCCGGCGACCAAACAACTGAAAACTTAACTTTTCAGTAAGTTCTTAGTTGTCAACTAAACTACTAAGAATACGATCAACTCCGGCGACCACCAATTCCGACGACCAAACAACTGAGAACTTAACTTATCAGTAAGTTCTCAGTTGTCAACTAAACCATAGTTGTTAAAGGCGAAAGGCAAGAGGCAGGCGAGAAGTTCCTCGAAAAGGCGAATGGCGAGGCGGTCGAAAGACGAGCAAGGCGTTAAAGTAGAACAAAAGGAATAGTAAAATAATATATATGTAAAATATATTAAACAAAGCTTTTAAACATGTTAAGAACAAGAATTTTGCATTAAATAAAGGTCACAATTTCACATGGAATAGCAACTTAACACAACTAAAACACCCAAAAGTGAGAATTCTTGGACAAAAAACACATTTTATGTTCAAATCAGTAAACAAGTAGTCATTTAAAAGTGTGAAAATAGGTGAATTTTAAGACAAAAAACACATGCATCGTACTTATTTTCTTTTGATCACTCGAGAAAAATAACGGATATCTTTGTTTCTCATGCACGCTACAAGCTATCTTTACCCCTATGTTTTCCCAAAACAACCCATTGGGTAAATTAAATTACTAAAACTAAAATTACAAAATGACCTAGTTTAACACTACACATACGTCTATTATGCCTTTTGACAAAGACAGACTCCTTACACCTCTTGTCATAACCAAGAAACGTCTCGCCTGGCCTAAAAGGCGCACAACAGCCCGCCATAAAACCAAAAGGCGGTCGACCCCTAAAGGCGCCAAAATGGCGAGGCGGGCGAGAGAGGCGCTAGCCTTTCGCAACTATGAACTAAACTCCTAAAAACACGATCAACTCCGATGACCGCCTACTCCGGTGACCAAACAACTGAGAACATAACTTATCAGTAAGTTCTCAGTTGTCAGTTAAACTAATAAGAACACAATAAACTCCGACGACCACCAACTCCAGCGACCAAACAACTGAGAACTTAACTTATCAGTGAGTTCTCAACTGAGAACTTAACTTATCAGTGAAAGTCTAAAATTTGTTATTGGTAGTATTTGTAATGGTCTACCAATAACAAGTTCTAGAACTTCATTGGAATTTTTTTTCCAAATCCTTTGTCAAAGTTCAATTAAATTAACCCCTACAAAAGTGGGACTATATTTCCGTGACGGAAGGAGTATTACATTTGCATCTGAATATACTTTTATATCAGGAAAAACATTGTTCTTACTTGGAATTTAACTTTATCATTTTGATCTTTCTCTTTGTGACCTGAACATAATGTACGGTGATCTTGATTCTTTCTTTTATAAAGGTTGTTTTGAAGGAGCACTTCTCCACATTCAGCGATCTTCCTACAGTGGAGCTAGACGATTCAGAGCCCAACAATGGCAGTGATGATTCGGGCACATCAAAAATCTCAGCTCGTATACATTTCACAACCCGTCATTCAGCTGAAGAAGGCATTTTTCGAGTGATAAAAATTGGAATGGTCACAATTTGCAGTTTACGTGGTTGAAACCTAGTAATCCCAGAAAAGACAATAATCTTAATGGTGAAGAAAATTATCCATCTTCTTCAGATGCGAATATTCAACCTAACCTCGACGAAACGTCCCCTCTTTCCAAGAACGTTGCCACATCAGCAGATGATGAATGTGAGAAGATGGAGAGAAGAGATATCTCTGCAGAAGAACCTAAGCAGACGGAGTAGGGGAGTGATGCCGGACTGCTTTGATCTGGCGAATAGACGAAGTAAGGGTGATCGGAAGGTGAGAGAGATAGGGACTGTCAGACTCGCTGGAGGTGGGGGAAGGCATCTCCTCAACGACAGCCATCGATACCGAAGAAACGCCATCTCTACCACCGCTCGAGTTGAAGGAAAGGTCGCTGGAGTTTTAGATCTAGTCGGGAATGAGAAGGAGATCGTCGGTCGGAGGTGGGGAGGGGAGAGGGATGCCGGAGGTGAGGGAGGGGGTGGTCGTGATAGGGAAAGGTCGATTGAGCTGTAGATGTGGCCGGAGAAGAAGAGGTCGTTTATCGGAGGCAGTGAAGAGTCGCCGGCCGACGGAGGGGAGGGGGTAGCCGGAGAGATGATGGAAGAGATGGAGTAGACAAAGAAAATTAGAGAGAGAAACTGAGAGAGAGTGTTTGTGTGATGTGGAGAGGGGTATATTATTTTATTTAAATTTATTATAAATTGACCGAGGGATTATATGGTTAATTTTTTTTCAAAGTAAGACTAGGAGGTAGAATTGATAATTTCATGTTTTAGGATGTAATTTTGTTTAAACCGAGGGATTATAACGTAATTTTCTCTACTTACTATTGTGGTTTATCAGTTAGTTTTTTTATTTTTTTTTTTGATGAGTCGAAAAGAGCTAGTTGTTTAGCAATCAATAAGTTCAATATGAAATGGCAAGTGTTTACCTGTTGGGGAAAATCTCCACTTTCCATTTGAGAATTGATCAATATTCTTGCTGCACGGTGCAATGGTGTTGGATCTCTTTCAGCCTGCCATAAAATATTAAGAATAAATCTAGTAAGCCTCCCGCTCTGGTAATACGTTGGACCACTATCTGATTCGAAGTTTCAACACCCAGAGAGTGAACCCAGCAAATTATAAGACGAAACAATCATTCTGCTCATGGAAAACCCTACAATGCAAGAACTGCCATGTGGTAACCTATCCTGTTTAAGACTAACACAGATGAATAGTAGCTATCAACCGCCTAAATAATTTTTTTCCTTATTGCTTTTCTGTATAGGTAGAATATTTCATAAAGAATATTCAACCAGGCACCCAAAATCTTCTATTCTTTATAAGATCACCAAATCATGTTCCTAACCAATGAAGTTCCTTATGAAGAACAAGGAACATGAATGAGCTTTGACCTAATAGATATTCCCTCCGTCCCAAAATGATTTTCCCACTTTTTTTTCCGTTAACACGAAGATACTTTAAGCAATAATTTTAGGTTGATTTAATTATCCGAAAGAAAATCTAAAAACTGTTATTGATAGTATTTATAATGGTGTATCGATAACAATTTTTAAATTTGCATTAGGATAATTAAATCAACCTAAAATTATTGCTCAATATACCTTCATGTTAACGAAAGATCATTTCGGGAAGGAGGGAGTAGCATATTTTTGGAGCCAAACTGCCATATTATGCTCCACAACTTACATAAA
Organism: Adenophora triphylla var. japonica; assembly: GCA_022495995.1. Taxonomy (NCBI): domain Eukaryota; kingdom Viridiplantae; phylum Streptophyta; class Magnoliopsida; order Asterales; family Campanulaceae; genus Adenophora; species Adenophora triphylla. The sequence goes on along the minus strand of JAFEMH010001744.1, from coordinate 182,710 downwards.
GGTCCAAATTAGGTGCCCTAGGAACATTCATAAAAGCAGTTGTTTAGACTATTACTGAAACTATGTGTGTCAAGAAAAGAACACAGAGAAGATGGCGGCAGGTGGCCTGAGATACAGTGGACAGTAAGTTTAGTTAATTACCTGGCCAGCATCAATGAGAGATAACATAGCCCATCCAGTATTTACCACGTGAGAACGATCACCCTCAAGATTCGAATAAACCTGTACAGAATAGCGTCAAATGAACTGACAAGGGTAAATTATAGAATTGGACATCAGAATTGGTGTCATTGATTTCCTGATTCTGATTCAAAATAAAACCATTACAAAATAAAGTTTGACCTTGTTCTGGCATGAGAGGTAACTTTCTCCCCAACCGCCGGATGGAACTTGTTTGGATAATAGAAAATCACAAGCCTTGCGAATGCTAGAGCAGTTAGAGTAGTTCTTGCCAGCAGCGACAAGCCCTTTTATACCAAACCATGTTCCATATGTGTAACAAACCGCCCATGATCCATACCTAGTAAATATTTTGGGGAAAAATCATGCCAATAAAACTCATGTCATATTCTGTGTGTCCAATAACAATCAACAAAGTTAATGGGAAAGTAGATCTAGTCAAAAAGAAGTTGCATATGTTATGTGCTTCAGTGCTTGATCAACTAAGGCTGCAAAATAGGGAAAAATAGAAAAGGAAGAGATCATTTCCGTAGAATGTCCATGTGCAATTCAAATAATATGCTGTTAAAAATATGTAGGGATGAATGACAAGAAGAAGAAAAAACAAACCAGGAACCATCCGATTCTTGTATAGTTTCAATGAACTTAGCGGCTTTGTCAATGCAACTTTGTACTTCTTCTCGCCTATGCCCGGGGTATAATTTCTTGAATGCTACCAAAGCTTGAATTGCAGCTGAGGTGCATTCGACATATCTATAAAACATTCCAGACAGTGAACAATCATAATATGTACTGCCCCCGTCCCCCACTTGTCATTTGTTTCTTGCATGCAATGATAGAAAATTATCATAACTTCAGAAACAAAAAAATTTGATTTTTTTTACAAAAATTGGAGCTTCGATTTTGAAAATTCGTCTTTCTTTTTGTGACGAATGCAAAATAGAAAGTGTTTCTCTTTGGTGGGACTGAGGGAGTATAATTCAATATGGTAAAGAATTCGGAATAGAAGAGCTGACATCTTACGGGTAGTCAATAACTATATCACCAAAAGTTTCTGCAGGATTGATTATCTGAAAATAGGATTTAAAAATTCAGAACAAGGAGCAGAACTACGGTACTGATTAAAGATTGTCACCCCCAAAAAATAATAAATGAATTATATTATATTATCTAGATGCTGTGAAAAATTAGGCCATAAATCCAAACTAATATGTTCAATGAAATAGCCAAAATGGATCCACTTAGCATTTAATACAGCTGAACTAATCCTCAATTTATAAATCTGCATGACTACAATTTGTGATTTAAGGTCTGGGACTTATTTCTCGGACTCTAGCTGATAGTTTACCATAATATGTCGGAGTATTCCCATTATTTTACCATAAAACATTGACAAAGACAAATGCACCCGCAATACATGATTTTATCATAGATATCCCAAACAAATTTTATAGCTGCCATTGATCCTTGAAGATTAATACCAGGCTGAATTGAGTTGAATAACTCTTGAATGGCATGAAAAATGCATAAGAAAGGACATTGCATACGAGTGCAAAGTAATTGGAGGCCGAACGATTAGTCTAGCCAACATAATTACTAATTATGATGCCAACTAGTTTAATATATTAGTGTTAAAAATATAGCATCATGGACACTGCAAACTCTCTAAATGGGTGGCCATTATTGGAAAGCGGGACCCCCAAATGGGACAGAGGAAATAAACAGTAATTAATTTGCTTTTAAGTGGACTAGGGGAAGGGGGAAATACAGATATGAAAATAATTCTAGAAACCACTGACAAGTCGAAAACAATTTCAGTACTTTAAAATTGAATTCTTATCATATGCACAAACTATGTAGTTTGCCGTCAATCAAACAGATAGTGGCTCTTTGGAGCATAGCTTCTTATTCACAGCTTCTATGGCAAAAAGTAATGTTCCAATGATGACGCATCAAGAACTTGACCTCTGGTTAGTGGCACAGAAGCTAAAGAACTGGGTAAGTACAACGTCAAGAATGGGGGTTGATTCGGTTGATTCCCACATTCCGGTTGGGTTGGGAGGAGATCCAGCTAGGAGCTGGTCCCCAAGTGGTTAGATGAAGTTAACACTTAGTTTGTTTCATGTAATCTGATACTTGAGATACACTGATATGATGATCAGTTTAAAAAACTGACAGCCTCATTCCAGCAGTTACAGTTCTAATAAATTATTTCAGTTAATATAAGCAACTAAGACTTCAATTTGCTAAACAAATTGGTTTAACTACGTGGAGGGAAACTGTTTGAAAATGTTCTCGGTTTAGAATTGGTAAAAGACGTGCATGACTTTCCATTCAAAAGAAAAAACACCAACTAAGAAAATTGTGAATCATAAACAGACCCGTTAGTGATAATTGCAATAATTCCAGCAAAGGGAGAAAATCTTTGAGTATAAAGATAAAAAAAATGCCATAGCCGAAATTTTATTGAGTTGAAGCGAGTTTTAAACAGTCAAACCAGAGTAATGCATGTGATTGACAGAGATACCTCCAGCCATCGATAAGATCGTGTCAGCTCATACGTAGCAAGTCCACCATCACTATTCTGCAGACAAGAACAAGAGTGTGTATCATTTACAGCATCTCTAACCCATACTAAGAACCATAAGCTAATTTATTATCAAAGAAGTTATTTCCAACATAAATTTATTGAAAACATGCAAGTGCTAGATCGCTAGGGTATGTAGATAAGATAACCCTAGAATCGCAGTGTAAGACATGCAGGCACGTGAACATACACCATTAGGGCACAGCCAGATGAGGTATACAATGTCAACGTTAGTTCTTATACTGCATTCCTTCTAACCAACACCAACTCTCATATTAAGAATCACATGAATAATATGTTCACACTTTTGTAATGACAATGGACATCAGTACTTGAAGACTTCTAAAATTCAAAATGTTCTACGCTTATATAAAAAAGTTTACAATCACTTTCCAAGATGAAGAGAACTTAAAGAAATGGTTTAATTTCACTTTCAACCATTGTACTTTACTCCAACTTTCACTTCAACCACTATACTTTGTTTTTAGCACGAAAAACTATCACTTTAGCCACAAATTCGTGCCTAATCCGTGTCTAATTCGCGCCTAAATTCGCGAATTTGTGGTAAAATGATAGTTTTCCAAAACTTTTGTGGTTTTCATGCTAAAAACAAAGTATAGTGGTTGAAGTGAAAGTCGAGGTAAAGTACAGTGGTTGAAAATGAAATTAAACCTAAACAAATTGATGAAGTGGCAAAAAGTCAGCTACTGTTGAGAGATAGGAGAAGCTATTATTTTGGTTTGTAAATGGATGCAAGAGCCTTAATTACCTGTAAAGAAAGAATAACGTTGACAGAGTCATACAGTCTCTTTACATCTAACGGTTCCCCCACAATTTCTGATGGCAATTTTGAAAGAGAAAGCACAACCTGATCAGAAAATAAATTATGTCTAGTAAGAAAAAATAAGTGAGCACAATTACTTGACTTTGACTAATCATTACCTTTAATCCTTCGGCAGTGCAATCTGAAATGGGCCATCCGTGATCTGCTGTTGAGAAAGGCCAGGCACCTTTCGAAATGTGGCGATACCAATAATCAAGATTGCCTGGGCAATCATCTAACACCTGTGAAACATAAAGCAAGATATCATGAAATGCGTATAGAGGTTATACCAATTACACTAAGTCTGTATGACCATCTGCAGAAATTCACTATAAGCATAACTTGAGGTTCACCTGTGACTTCTTGATGTACGTATGTGCTTTTCTCAGAGTTGGACCAAATTCTTCAATGAGGTTAGTGGAGATAATTGCTTGTGTGGCAAAAGCAGTATCCCATAGTTGACTACCATTATAACCCTACAACAGATGATTATTTCTGTTAGAAAGCACATTTTTCAGTAATAATGACTGATGGCAATCTTAACATGTTATAAACGTAGTCAGAATATCATTCCCGCCCTTTGCAATTTTATCCAAGTCACAACAACGTACAAGTCATCCAGATTTTTTAAAGAAAGTCAACATTATATAAAAACCTGCATTTTCATGCCATCTTCAGCAACCCAAAGATAATCCGGTATTCTTGGGAGATGCAACTTGAAGGCCTCTGAGTTTGGATCTTCAACCCAACAGCATAGCATATTTAACACCTGATACAACAAATCATTTAGCAAATACAGTAAACAGATATGGTGGCAATCCCACTTCAGGATAGGGAGCAGATCGGAGCAGCTATGGGTGAAGGCCCTAAAAAGACCTACAAAGGGATTTTCACAGTATAACAAACTTGAATAGAGAAGTTCCAGTGAACCTCAACACAAACTGAAGCCTGGTTCCAACCTCAATACATACAGGAAAGTCTGGGGTGAGCTAACAATTGGGGTTATGGAGCTTAATTTTCACTTTAAATATGAAAATGAATATCTATTGCACATGGCATCTTACTAATTGAGGCATGATAGAAGTTAATATAGTAGATATAAGTAGTTAAATGGTATTGATACAGGACATATTAACTATGTGAACTTATGTGACTTTGAAATCCATGCCAAAGCCCAATATTTGTCATTAAGCCTCTTGGTTAATTAAAAAGTGTCTTGATAGATTAGAGTTAACTATTAATAATACTAGTATTAATTGAGTTTGAAAGGGAAATCTTATCATCTCAGACTGATAGAATTAATCCTAGCTCCACTAATAATAGCTTATCCTAGGTCCAATCCGATTAATAGCTGTGATGCTCGGACTCTTTGGTTTACCCGGCCAAACCCGCGCTGGACGCTCGTAATCAAGTTGTGTCCACACGAGTCCGGCGGGTAAACCAAAGAGTCCGGGCATCATAGATTAATAATAGTAGGAGAGTAGTCGTAGCCTATACATTTATGTAACACCCCAAGTTTTTCAGAGTTGACTGCTGAGTAGAAATTGAGCTTTTAGCTACTTAAGACCAATGCAATAATTACTGCTTACTCATTTCACTTGCAATTATTTTAGGAGCCACCTTATGTCATAGAACCAACCAGCTACTGTATGTATTGAGCAAAGCACTTAGGAAAGCTTGTCTTCATTTTCTTCCGAAGACCCTGGGAGATAGGGAATAATGTTTCAAGAGCATGTGGATATTCAGTCATGCACCAATGTCGACAGAATTGCCTTGGCACAACCTCTCATGTATTACAAGTTCAAAAGTTATGATATCTGTTGAGAGACATTTTAAGAAGATCATTTGAATTGTTAAAATGCATGTTGAGAACCATTAAACTAGGTATATTTAATAAAATCATGAAATCTCTCGGCATGATACATTGTCAATGTCCATTATATTTTTAGATTAAGACACAAAAAGCAAGTGTTCATTGATTCAACAGAATAATTATTGAATGCCATCAAAACCTAGATCATTTCAATAAAATAATTTAAATCTACCTTGACCATTCTCAATTAATTTTGGAAACCTAGATTTGTAATACTTTACTTAGTATGCTTATTTTGCACATCAAAAGGGTAGGCATAGTGGTCCCTTATTCATGAGATGTTCCCCCATAGTTTCTATTACTCTCCATCCTTGGTCCTGCACTAATTTCAAATTTCTCCCCAAACCATTGCTGCTTTTGCAAAGGCTGAAATTTCCCTTTAAGGTGTCAGCTGTAGACTCTAAGTCGCTGGATGTATATGCATCTACGTGGTATCTTGATTCGAAATACAACTGAAAGCCACAAAAGACAAACTATGGAACATTGAAGAAACTAAATGATTCTCTACGGGATCTAAATTATATAAAGAGAAGCAATCTAAACATGAGTCTTAGCTCTGCAGTAAATAACCAAGAAAAGTCATGCAAAGTATATGATTACCTTGTTTACGGGTCCTATACAAATATAGCGAGTATTCTCATCTTCATAATGTATGTGCTCCATTACGGTACGAAGAGCCTTTTCTCTTAGTTTTTTTGCAGGCCATCTCCTGAGAATTGGTTCCACAAACGTGTCAAGAGTTTTCCAAAGTATATCCTGGACAAGCGGGTGTGGATAGTAAAGATCTTCCTGCAAGAAATCAAGTGTCCACCTGTCATTACCATGTGTTGCAACACCTTTCCATAGTAATTTTGAGTAATTTTGAGAGTGGAAATGTTAACCCATTTCCTTATAAAGAGGTATTTCATATGACCAGTGGTGAAGCCACCTCAAAACAAACCTCAAAGACCCTTTATTATCTTTTAGAGACCTTAAAGAGCAGATGTTGGGAAAGACCTAGTCTTTTAACAGGTATGATAAAGAAACTCTTACCAACCTTCGCACATAAATTGCGTGCTTTATTCCAATCAACTTCATGATAAGGGACAGTAAATAGTTCCTTTCTCAAAGCCAGAATTGTCGGCGTGATAGGACCAACAAACCTCTTACCATATAAGTATGACATAGGCAGGTAAACCATTCTACAGTGACACCACATTCTTCCTGCATGATAAAAATGTTGTTCTTTTACTTAGCCAGAAGTCATAAATAGCATGTCAAAATGCCAAATAAACTTCCAACAAAACGAGTCACTGAGTTACAGTCGCTTTTCAAGAATTAATGTCAAAATAAAGGCAATTATAGCTAATATAGAATTTTTGGTGCTGTCTAACATCACATGCAACTCATTCTTAGATTTAGGTTATAAGGGAAGCCAAACTAAGCATGGATTTTTAGGTTCTCAATTTGGCTCATATACTACTCCCTCCGTTCCAAAAAGAGTGTATCATTTCCTTTTGAGAATTTCTATAAGCCAATTGTCTTTACTACCCTTTTAACTTTGAGAAACAAAACAAAAGGGGACTCATTGATTTGACAACACTTGAAGGTGTCAGGAAATATTATTGAGACAATTAATCTCATTGCAAATTCAAAGTAGGACTCCCCTTTATGGATGAATGGGAGTAGTATTATTTTCCCCCATAAATAAAAAAATAAATAAATAATCCCCATATGTATTACACTGGTAGCAAAACAGAAAAGGACAGACAGGAATTCCATAAAGTATCTACACAGTCTACACTTCCTAAATAATACAAAATAAAATAATCACCATCTGGATATTCGTCAGCTCTCAACTTTTAAGGGGCATACCAGTTCTTTCATTCCAAATATTAAGCACTAAATCACAGGAGACAATGTAAGTACTAGTACAAGAAGAAAGATGAAATGAGAGAAAAACACCAAAAACATATATAATGAATTCGATGGATCAACAACTATCAGATTTTCTAAGAGACGAATGAACTTCTACCATAAGCAGTATTGACACAGCAAAGAAAGCATAAACAAACAATTACCTGGATGAAATGGAAGACTATATGGAGCGAGCCATGTCTCAGGGGGAAGGGGATTATTTCCAGACCATTCAAAAGCCCCAAGTACCTATTATTGACAAGGAATACACAAAGGGTCAAAATAAATGCCATGGCTTATAGTAAACGTTGACTGAAACAAGAATAAGATTGGGTCCTGAACTGAAAGCCACATTTTCCCCCAAGATGTTATATAAGTCGCACCGCCATGGTCCAGAATCCATTTCCGCCCTTTTTCCATTGCCCCTTCTCCATCATCTGCTCCTTCGCCCAGTAACCTCAATGTAACATAGTTCAAGGCACTACCAAACATGGTGCTTGGTCCTTCGATGTGTAGACCCCAGCCACCATCTTCATTCTGCAGTTATATACCTTCTATTAGACTTTCATATATTTCTCCTCACTTAGGAACAGTTAAAAATATAAAAAGGAAGAAGGAAAGAAAACACTGATATATGCAGAATTGGTTAGTTCACTAAAGATACACAATCATCAAAAGGATAATCCTACATTCTACTTGCCTGGTGATTATATAGGTAACGGCACATCTCGCTTTTGTGTTCCTTGGATAAGACTGCATTCAGTGCCCCGGTAATAGATAGACTAATAATCTGATGCATTAGATAAATGGCAAAGATTAGCATTCATGTGATTATTGCTTTCTCGAATGTGACTTGGTTCCTTATGCACATCCAATCTACTGGCTTCTATGCCCCTTTCTGGACAAAAATTACAATTGCATGTTTGATATATTCATTTCTTAGTATATCAAGGACTAAAAATCAATTTTCCAGTAAAAAAAATTACCAAGGAGAGTATAAAAATGAACTTACCAAACCAGGCATTAGAAACATCGGACCTCCATAATCTCCTGGCCAATGTCCATCATGGGCCTGGATAGTTGAATGAAAACCGATGGCTCTTCTTAATGTGTGCACTACATTCTCATCTGTAATATCTTCTGTATCTTTTAGCTTGACTTCGGGGAGGACTACAGTGCCAGAATTTTCCTTTGTTAGCTGCATATAAGGAAGTAAGGAAACAACTTCAGTCAGATGATTAAGGCAGCATAACAAGCAACTGAATACTATATGTATGACTGTTTCGAAATATTTATAGTTCAGTAAAGACGTTAATCATATACTTCTACCATTTTTGAAGAAAATCCGATCAGTAAATTAATGGCAGCATAACAGTAACTACCTTGAGAAACGCCTCCAGCCACCAAAGGTGAAGGGTGCATTGAGTATGATGTGTTTGAGTGCAGATGCATTACTTCAATGCACATCTACCGAAATAGATGAACGCGCGTGATGGTCACATTGACTCAGTATCAAACATGCATACTTGAAACTAAGTTCCCTTGATTCAAGCTCAGCCGTTAAACATAGCTTGTCAGCAATTCAGATAACATAATTATAATTATATACGAAACTGAATTCTGGAACTTGACTCACAAATTTCAAGTTAAATCACCAGTCTCAGGGCCTGCTTTAATATAATCATATCATAACATGAGTTGTTATAATCCTTTTCATTAATATTATATACTACAGGTGTTGATTATTCGATGGTTGTTCGAGTAGTTGTTAATGCATCAATTGGTGTTATCCTTATTGTTGACTTTATGTCTTTATTCATGTAAGTGACTTTTGACAACCCCAAAAACACCAATCTGGACAGTCAGACAGACCATTTCACCACAGTAAATCAACAGCTTTCATAATACACGTTTTTAAGCCGATAATTTCTCCAAATCCCACAGACGAAGCTCAATTACTCTCCACGCCCTCCTAGATAAACAGTCTTAATTGCAAATACAAACGTCCAGTGGTGCCAAAATTTCGAGAAAAAAATCAAATATACAAAAATGACAAGCACAAATATTAGATAATTAAATTAACATCATGCAGTAGCGACAATTATGAGAACAGTGACAATGCATGAATGATGACCTATTCAAAAGTGTAATTTAGACCTGCAAACGCATAAGCAGATCTGAGCTGTGCTTTTTCTCGAACCGATGTTCACGAAAGTTCTGACGAACTCTTTCAACCTCCGCCAGTTCCTCCGGCGATCCGAGTTTGGGATCGAACTCCCAAAATTGCCTGCCGACGTGAACATTAACAGTACGGAGCCAAGGACTGCTCCCTTCGGCAAACTTCAACTTCCACATTTCTTCCTTTCACTACAAAAATTAAAATCAACAGTTGAACAAGCTCAATTCTAACACACGCGCACACAATCAAATTCACAAGTGATACGAACATGCAAATTGTTCATCAGAATGTGTGTGTGTGTGTGTGATTTCACCTACCAATTTGTGGCAACAATGAGAGAGAAAGAGGGGGGCTGGTGTCGTTGTGATTTTCGTTTTGGTAGTGAATTTAAAAGTGAGGAAGATGGGGGAAGGGTGTGGGGTTGTATGTATAGCTGTTTTGTTTGGTCCTTTTTGTAGAATATACGCTCACGTTATCATTCATGTTCCGCTACAGTTATCGAGGTCTAACTAATTAAGCCAAAACGTGACACCACGTGAACTCTCTCTCTCTCTCTCTCTCTCTCTCTCTTTAAAGCCAAATTTCGTTTTCATTCGCTCGAAATTGTTTGATTGAGCACGAATTGGTCACTAATTTAGACATAGACTTGGGATGGAAAACTCTAATACTTATGAAAGAAAATAATAATCCGATGATACCAAAAATGTTCAACTAAAATTTAGCGGCATGACATGTTGTATCTTGGATAATTGAATAATTGAATAGCCTAAAAAGATGAACAAAAATGTAAACTTAGTCGAGACTTCACCGGCGTGAGAGTAAGTATTTGTATTTAGAGAGAGAATTCAATTGACAAGAGTTTGGAATCAAAAGATGTATTACCAAAATAATGTGAATTATGACTTGTATATATAGGCATAGCATTGTAGAATCCATGTTAAATAGGAATTCGTAGGTAAGGAGGTTATGATCCTAGAGGGATTATAACTGTTCAGTCCTTGTTGGATAAGAAAGCGTGTGAGATAAGGTTATAATCCTAGGGGGATTATAACTACTCACAGTCCTTATTTGAGTAGGATTGGTATAAATCAATCAACACGTGCATCTGAGGCGTGCTCTTCGTCGTATCAGGCCTGGTCGGCTTAGGTTGATGTCGATGAAGTGGAAAGTAAGAATAGGTAAGCCCATTTTCTTACATTATATGGAGACCGAGAAAGAATTGTAGTGATGCGATTTTAATGAACACAGAGTCGCCACTTATTATTTATTTAAAAAAACAATAAGAAAAATCTTTTTAATAATTTAAAGAAATTCAAAGGTTCGGAGGTTAATTTATGGGATGGGAAGGTCGTGGAGCACCCTTTCCACCCAATCCGAAGATTGGTCTTGTCAATTGCGTATTATCAATCAAACAAATAATATTTAAAGAAGAACAAGAAAATCTTAATTAATTTCTTAATTAGGAATGTCGGGTTGTATGCTTCGAGATCACCTCAATGGATTGAAGGGACTCTAGGCTAACCCTTTTAATGGGATTACACTACTCTAAAAGCAATTAGAGGGATTGAGAAGAAGAAAGTAAAAAATTATAGGAGTTTACCTTGTGTTTAGGGAATATTTGGTTTAGAACGTGGTTCTAAGTGTCTCCTCCTCCTTCCTCGGTCGAGAAATAATTTGGACGGAGTTCCACCTTGATTCTAGGCTTGAATCTTGGTATTCGTCGATCAACAAGGTTGATGGACGAATTTGGGTGTCGTTTATGGGTGATTTGCAGGAATCTTTCAAGGAGAGAAACCAACAAGTTATGTGTGTTGTGTTATGAATTCGGGACCTCTTGAAATACTGAAAGTCATAAAGTATTTATAGAGTTTGATTTACTTGGTCACTAAGATTAGGAGACTCAAGTAGATTAGGATATCTCCCAATGAAGGTTCCAGAACTCTCAAATCAGTAGAGACCCGGATTGGATAAGAGTTATCAAGAAAAGAGTTTGAAATCGATAAGGGAAGTGAATCTGCACATTCTGCAGAGGAGATGTCTCGCGCGAGACACGTATGTCTCGTGCGGGACAACTAGTCAATTGACTATTCTCTCCTCTTCAGTTATTCTGCTAGTCAGTTAGGTCCAAAACTAATAAGGTTAGTTAGAAACTTAACGAAACATGACGAAACTAATATGCTTTCATCAAAACACAAAAGAGAAACGAAGAGTAGTGTAATAATGAATTATTGGTTCAGAATGGGGTGTCTACAGAATCCCTCAGCGATAAGACTTATGGAAAAAGTTGTGTCGTCGATAGAAAATAATCCATTCTAAACATCGGGATGGTCGAGCCGCACGGCTGCCTACGTATCTCTATCGGAGAATCAGACCAAAACGTAGTTCGACTCCAAAACACTTAAAAGGCTATTTTAGGTATTTTGAAAAGTATTTTTGAAAATCAAATTTGAAAGAAAAAGGTAAGATCGTACTGAGGAATCAAAGACTTGACACAATTCTGATGATACCCGGTTTGTTGATGAAGTTATTGAAGTGTGCTGCCCGAGGTTACTGACGTAGCTGAGATTGTTTGAGTGTTTTCGAACCATGGATAAATTCATACTGAGGAATCAAGGACTTGACCCAATTCTGAAAATATTCGCTTTGATGATGCGCCGCCCGAGGTTACTGACGTTTTCGTTGTTGTCGAGGTCACGGACTTTAAAGTTGCTGAGGTCACAGACTTTGCTGATATTACCGAGATCACGGACTTTGAAGTTTGCTGAGGTCGCAGGATTTGCTGATTCTCCACCTGAGGTCACAAGTGTCGTTGTTGTTGCCGAGGTCAAGAACTTTGTTGTCGTTGCTGCCGTCATAGATTTTGAAGTTGTCGGTTGAGGTGGACAGGCTTGTGAGGCTGCTCTCTTTATTTGAAGATGGTCGAAGAAGGCTCTCCTTGTTGATTTGATTTGATTTGATTTGAAGAGGATCAAATGATTTTCTATGAAGAAGGTTGAAGAATAGTCTCCCTTTGTCCTTGATTTTTTTTTCAGTGACGCACCCTGGTTTTTGCCTAGACCGCCCTTTCGGGTTTTCAATCTAGCAGTCATCTCTTTTGCGTCTTTTTTTTTTTTGAAAATAGTATGTTAACTCGAAGAGAACTCAGTGGAGAAAATCTTATTGAGGAGAGAGAAAAGAGATCTCAAGTTAATTGAGGAGAGACGGACTCTATTCTTTAGAAGGTGATACAAACATTGACTCTTTGGAGAAGTGTATTCTCTAATGATGAGAGTGAGAAGCAAGGAGGAAAGCTCCTAATGCAAATTTTAATTATTTTGAAGAGTTGAAGTAGAGATTGACTGGGGGAGGAAATGTTAGGAAGCCTCAGTTTTGATGCTTGAATTTCAAGAGTCTGTATGAGAGTGGCTAACAGGAAGCCTCTAGACTCAACAAGAAACGTTACTTGGCTCAAAGATCTAGAAAAGTTGTTCTACCTTTTTAATGAACCGTGCATCATCTAGAAATTTCTAAATAACTTTGAGAAGAAAGCCAATCATTAGTATGTCTTAAGGATAAATATTTTTCTTGATACTGAAAGTCTTCTTCACTTGTTGTAAGAGGATGTTGAGCAATCTTCATTTCTTTTGTTGGTATCACTTGACTCCTCTTCTTTGTGGAAGAGTCCTTCATGCATTTAAAGTTTCACCTTTGTTGTGGGGGTGATGAAAGCTTGAGAGTTTTTTTTTTTGTGTACTCTCAAAGCTTTGAATTGAGTAGTCTCACTCTTCTTAGAATGAAGGTTGACAGCACCACCTTTGACTTTCTTCGTTTGTTGACCTTTGACTTTCAGTATGGGTAATGTTTAGCCCATAAGCCTTCTAATTATATCTTTCTTCTTAAACTCGTTTAGAAGTTTCTAATTTTTTTTTCAATGATTTAAGAAATAGAGGGTCCATTATTTTGCATGAATTAAATGATACTCATGAGGTAGAACAACCTTAGGGAAAGTGTTTAGGAAAAGAGAATGACTTTGATTAACGGAGAAATTAAAAACATACTCGATAGTTTAGATGACACAAACTATAGGAGGTGAGAAGTACTAGAAATACAGAACGACTCTTCGAGTTCATAGTTGGAAATTTAAAACCTAATCTACTTCTATCAAAGGAGAGAGGGAGAGGATAGTTGCAACCCCAAAGTGGTAAGTGTAGATTTTTTCTTGGAGCTTCATCTTTTTCATGTATTATGAGGGAGAGGATTGGTGATGATGTTGGGACGTTCTAACTCTCCATTGTCAAAGAAGTCTTGAATGATGTCCTTCAAGTGGTGGCAAGTGTTGGTGTCGTGGCCGGTGAAGTTGTGGTATTTGCAGAATAAGTGATGAGCATGATTAGAACCCATATCCCTAGGAGGACCACCTTCCCTTGGTTTGAACTTTTCATTCTTTACAAGCACATCGAAGAGTTCTTCTTGAGTGATTCCTTCAAGTTTTTCATTGTGCCTCTTTTTATTTTCGAGAGGAGGAACAGCAGAATACTTGCCGGTGTTGGGGCGGTTGAATGCAATAGCGTTGATTGAAGCATCCTTACTTGTGGTGGGCTTGTTGTAGCGAGAATTACTTTCCTTCTTTTTACTTTTTAGGAAGTCATCAATCCTAATTCTGGACTCATGAAGTTCATTGAAACTAGGAAAGTAATTACCGGCGAGCTTCTATTGAAATTCATCACAGAGGCATTGGAGGAAGATGTGGATTTGCTCTTTGAGAGTAGGTCTTTCGAAAATTTCAGTAAGTTTGAGTCTCCATCTTCTAGCAAATTCAGCAAAAGACTCATTTGCATGTTGCTTGGTTTGTTCAAGATCTCTCCTAGTAGGGCGGTAAGTAGAGTTTGTTGGTGTAGTGCCCTAGGCGTTTAGTTGTGTTTGACTTATAACCTAAACCGCTATGTAATCGTCTTTATTATTTATTATAGAGAAAGTATTATTTGGTTCACTATATGTTTGCATGTTTATTATATTGAACTGCGTCCCTAATTATTATGAATAACTATTATAAGTTGGTAGTGGATAATCATGAAGATGATTATATGCATATGATGCACATTACACTTATGGATACTTGCTAGAGAACAAGTATTGGACATGACCTACCGATGAGATTTATGACATGGTCAATAGTCATATGTGTCATGATTAAATCTCATGATAGTAGTGTCATTGAATCCTTTGAACCTAAGATTATCATCGTCTTCCACATGATGAATGTTGTGTTTGATATAGTCTAACACTATCTTTAATCGGATAGCAATAAGGGCTATGTTGGCACGATTGGATTCTTGTAGGGAAGAATGATAAGTCAAGATGGGATTTTTCCCTTTCGTTGAGAGAGATGTTTGCTTGGGCCCCTCGATGAATGATGTTGATGAAATGTATGCCACACTCAAGTGATTTGATAGAGATCAAATGCATTTGGATTATCAACATATTCGGAATCGAGAAAGCATTGAACAAGATGAGTTGACATGGACCATGACTCATGTTCAATTTGACATCGTGGACAAAGGGATTGTGACATTTGATTATCAAGGAATCAAGCTTTGATGTTATATTTAATTGGGTGGACATAATGACTTGCTAGAAGTCACTTATTTCTTGTGAGGTTGATGTTTCAACTCACTACCAACATAAAATATAATTCCTAAAGGGTCACACACAAAAGAACGGATTGAAAATGGCTAAAGGGGTAAATTCTGGGCTCAAGGGACGACTCGTCCCCTACGGGACGACTCGTGCCCTGAGGGGACGACTCGTCCCCAATTGACCCAACTATTCCCCAAGGCAGGGACAAATCTATCAGAGAGCATGCATTAAGGGACGACTCGTGCCCATGGGGACGACTCGTCCTGGCGGCGCTGAAAACCCGTTTTTGCAAGGAAAAAGGACTCTTTTCCCTAAGTGTTAGGGATTTATAACAAGTATAAATAAAACCCTTTCGTCCCAGCAAAAAGTGACAAAAATTAGAGTTTTTGAAATACTAATTGGTTGATTTTGATTACGAATCATAGATCAAATTCCATAGATTCATTCTACCAAAAAGCCATTGATTATTGAAAAGCGTTTCAATAATCGGGGATCATCTAGCAATCTAACAAGAAGTGTTCTTGGTCCGTTCGCGTGTGGATTACCGATAAAGGGTGATTACTTTATCACCAAAAGCTTGAAGATTTCAATCGTTGATTCATCACAAGGTTAGAACAAGGAGAAGATCAAAAACCTTCATCAACGGTTTTTGAGATTCGCTTTGAAGATTCGTTTTCGAACAAACAAATCGCATTAAGGTATGTAAATTCTATTTTATGTTTCTCATCTCTTTATGCTAGACGGATTCAAGGGCTAGGGTTTTGTTGTTTTTCAAAGTTCTTCCGCTGCGTTTGTAACCCTAAAACCCAACAGAATTGTCTTCAAACTGCCTTTGGAAGACTAAACATGCATGCGACCAGTCAAGCCTTGTAGTCGTAGGAAGAGACATATACCAATCCCTTGCAGCACCCTCCAAAGTTTGAGGAAAGCATTGGGCCAAGATTAAGTTATCAACGCCCATTGAAAGCATAGCCCAAGTGTAGGTCTCAACATGAGCTCGATGATAAGTAGTGCCATTAAACTTGGCAATATCGGATGTCTTGTACTTGCAAGGAAACTTGATGATGGATTGTTGAAGAGCATCGGGATCAAATGGGACGAATGATCCCTTTGAAGTGTCAAGGGTTGCAAGTTTCTTCTCAAGGTAGTTCTTAGTTACATGATTACCAAGCTTAGTAGTTTCATCACTACCTTCCTTCTTGGTCTTAGTACCCTTGGAGATATGTCTCTCGTCATCGAAGAAGGATGCGGAAGAGGATGAATCGGATTCTTCCTCTTTCTTACTTGACTTTTTGGTTTTCCTATTCTTCTTGGGGTAGGATTCCTCTTCGTCTGAGGAGGATCCATCTTTCTTCTTTTGCTTTCTTCCTTTCTTGACTTTCATCTCGTGGAGCTCTTGCATGAGGGCGGCCATTTGGGCATTTTGCTCATCAATTTTCTTACTTTGTTCATCCAACCTAAGCAGGGCTTCGATGAGTTCGGCCTTAGTTTCCTTGATTTCGGCTTCGGTGACAGGAAAAGAAGTAGGCATTGTGTCGAGCTTTGGCGATGAACCTAGATGTGTAGCAACTGTGTTAAACCATGATCGAGTCCTAACAAATCGTCTGAATAGGGTGCATGAAGGCTTAAAGGTTTTGGCCAAAACATAAAAAGACAGAACACTTGTCTCGCAGGGGACAAATAGTCTCGCGTGAGACAACACTACTGGAAGTCACATTTTCCTGAGAAATTGTTGAGTATGATCTGACGGCAGTGAGCCGCCGTGAATCGCCGGAGTTACCATAGATTCAGAGAGGTTTTGGAGGTGGGGGACGGTGGATCTGGAAACTGGAGAGCGATTCTTTGATTAGGAAAAAAGACCTTGAGGAGTTTTTGTGTGAACTAGGAAGCGCGTAATTACATTTTGGAGCATAGGGGTGTTCGGGAAATTTGAATTTTGGAATAACTCTTTTTTTTGGATTTACAAAAATGTTTTCTTTAAGAGGAAAAAAATCTGGGCAGATGGGCCCTAGTGGAATTTTTCCTATTTAAATCTGCTGATACACGGAGTTCCCTAATACATCACCCCGCATGCCCATATATGAGAAACTTGCCTAAGTTTACTGACATTCGTGCTGACCTAGGGGTCTAAATTACGAAATCACTTTGGTTAACCCCATGGATGAAATCTGTTGGGTTTTGGGGTTACAAACGCAGCGGAAGATTTAATTTTAACATCAAAATCCTAGCCCTATGATCCGTCTAGCATGAAGAGATTAGAAAATCATGAAATAGAATTACATACCTTGAATGCGATGAAGTTTAACAAAATAGATCTTCAAAATCCAAGCCTTGAATTTTGACAACGAATCGGATCTTCAAACTTCTCCTTGACCTTCAATGTGATGAATTGATCCAAGCCTTAGGTGATAACGTAACCACCCTCTAATGGTAATCCACACGCGAACGAATCTAAGAACACCTTCTTGATGGATTGCTAGATGATCCTCTAGATTATTGAATCAATATTCAATAATCAAAGCCTAAATTATGGAATAATTTTGGGAAGCCTTTTGATTCAAAATCAAAATCAATCTCTAAGGTTTCATAAACTTTAGAACAATGATGTAGGATAGGATTTTTTGCTGCAAGGACTTGTATTTATATCATATATAAACCCCTATTCAAAATAGGTTAGAAGTCCCTTAGTATCCTTTTCCAATCCGTCTAAGGAATACGCGGTTCGACCAGAATTCGCCGGAGGCACAACTGTAAGTACGCCAATCCAATTCGTGATCCTTTTGGGTGCATTTTAACATGATAAAATTGCATTAAGGGGCGTTTTGGTAAATTCCCGGTCCATTTCGAGACTTCCGGGAACTTTTTATAAGTTTCCCACGAAGGAAGTGCTTTTAAGTCATTTTTATGTACAGAAGGACCTACAAGGAATTAAACCACTTTGGACCTTTAATAAAATATCTCAGAAGGTTCCAGAATGGCAAATTGGCGCCAGAAACGGTTATGGTCACCTTGTGTCACGCGACAAATCGAGGCATGGAAATTGGTTACAGAATGTCGTGCGACACAACAGGCCCTCATCAGCAACCTATAAATTAGACCCTCCCCCTCTCATTTCAGGATCCCTTTTCCACCTCCTAAGGTCACTCTGCCAAATTCACGCCAGAATACCTCCCCTCTCTCCAAAAACACACACAATACCTACCAATATTCACCAATTCAATCCCTCTCACCCAATTCACTCATCTCTCCCATAAATCCATACATACCAACTGAAGAGCACAGTTCCTCCTCAGATCTGAGATCCAAATCTCCTTCCAGCAGCTGAATTGAAGGCTTCTACACCTAACTTGGTGTGAAAGTTGAGGACTACAAGGTTAACAACTCCCTTCCCGTTTCTCTCTATCATACTTTGTCCATTACATAATCTCTGTTCATCCACTTGGTAATTGAGCTCCATCTGCATCAATTATCAAGTGGCAATCGCCATCTCTCTGTTAATCTGCTGTGGCTTTGTTTAATTGTTGTTCATGATGTAATTTGAATCATAATTGGTTGCTTGTTTGCCAAGGGAGGGTGGATCTCTCCATATCCACACCCCCTTGGTCATTTCGTTGCTAATCTGTGATATTTCGAGTTGAATTGGTGTTGTGTTTAGATCCAATTCGATATTTGTTCATTCTGTGCTTGAATCTGTAAGGTTTCTGCAGGTGGATACCTGTGTAAGGTTTCTGCAGGTGGAAACTTGTTCCCGACAACCTCCAAGATGCGACACCCACATCACCTTCTGCAATGACCTTTCTACTCACGAAACAGAAAATGGCGACCTCCAAGGCCGCACAAACTCATGGCGGCATCCACACTTGACGCATCCTCACTCGCGACATCAACCCTTGGCGACATCCTCACCGGCTACATCAACCCTTGGCGACATCCTCACCGGCGACATTAACCCTTGCTCCTTCACCTTTCCCGCTTCTCTCCTTCTCGATACCACGAGCCGGCGACTTTCAAAACCATGGCTACTGCCGGCAACAATCAAAGCTACTTCTCAATTTGCTCTCCAACCTTGATTTCCCCCAACCCTGGTCTTAATTTCATCTGTAAGTCTTTATTTCTTTGCGATTTCATCTGCCAGTGATTTGGTTTTTTGAGATGTCAATTCTTGCGAATTCTATGGTAATTTGGAATTGGCGACTTAATTGATTTTCAAAGCACCAATTTGTGACTTCACTTCTCGATATCCCCTCTGCGACTCCACATTGCGACATTGCTTTTCGACATTAATTTGCTATTTCCTTTTCATTTTGTGACTTCTTGCTTTCCTCTTTTCTCGCCCCGTCAATTTCACCATTTTTGCCTTGCCACTTATCAACCCCGAAACGATCCCTGAATCCTAGAACTCAAATACCGTCATTTCTTTCCCCCTTTCTCCTATGTTTTCTCGCTGAACCTTCCAGCCTCAAACCGGCTAGCTTTTCCTCTTCAGATTACTACTCCGACAAGTTTCTCCGACCTAAAAATCACCGTCTCACTTTTCTACTCTGCTTCAGCTGTTTACTCTTCTCTTTCTCTCTCTACCTTTCCCTTTAATTTTTCGGCGAACGGCTCCTTCTCCGGTGACTAACATATCCCAGATCTGTTCTTCCTCCTCTTCTTCTCTGTCATTTCCTTCCAATGCCATTACCAGATCACTACCCGATCTGAATCTGCTCCTAATTTGGATCTGATTTTTCCTCTGCCCATAAAAATGGAAACTGCTGACTTCCAACTCCGGCTGCTTCGATCTACTGCCACCCTCCTACTGCAGTCTAGCTTGATACAATCGGCTCCTCTAATCCGGCCTAACTTTGCCGGAAAATGTATGGTCCCGGCAATGGAACCAACTGATGCTACACCGCCAAACGGGTTGCACAAGACTGACCGGGGGTAGTGTGAATACCCCGTCCCGATGCAACGCGCATTCGGAAGTTTGAAATAAATAATTATATAAAGTCGGATCGAAATAGGATATTCATTTAGTGACACTCGATTTAAACCATATTAAAATATTAATTTAATTTTGAGAGTCGCCACGCCACTTTGATATAGCCCAAAGCTTTGAAAAAAGGCTAAACATGTAATTGGGTTCGGGGGTCAAGTTACAACAGAAGAAGAAACGTTATCACTCCTATTGCCCGACGAATCGGTCTTTCTAGCATGTGGGGTGTTGGTTGTGTGCGGTGTTTACAGGAATAGATAGAAGAAACGGGATCATGCATAAGGAGGAGGGGAGAGAAAGAATTAATTGATGATCACACCCTAGAACCTTTGAGTTAGGCCCTCGGAAGGTGCACTAATCAACGTTCATCCTTGGGGGATTGTTGATCATGGGATAATTATAACTAAGGTGGAAAGTAAGAAATAGTTCCTAGATCCATTGGGTTTCTTAGGGCGAAACCTTAGATCATCCTCGGCTATGCATAATTAAATATATTAAAACAACCCTAAATCTAGCATATATGACATAAGCAAGAAATAAAGTAATTAAAATATACTAAGCATGCAAACAATAATAATAAAGACAATAATAAAGAACAAAAATATTAAAAAGAGCCTTACCAATTGTAGCAAGACTTTGGGGTCGAATCTTGGCGATTCGAAGAGAATAAGAAGAACTGTGGGTAAAGCAAGTGTAGTCTCGCTTCTCCCGAAGAAATTGTGTGTTGAGAATGGGAGCCGGGCACCCCTATTTATAGTGTTTCGGTAATTGGGCTGGACCGAAATAAAGGGTCGATCGGCCCTAAAAATAAGGTTCGATCGGCACAAAATAAAGGGTCGATCGGCCCTAAAAATAAGGTTCGATCGGCACAAAATAAAGGGTCGATCGGCCCTAAAAATAAGGTCCGATCGGCACTAGGAATTAGGTTCTGGCGGCGTAAAGCTTATCTCCACAAAGAGCCGATCGGCATAAGTAGAGAGAAGGGCCGATCGGCTAATTTAATTCTAAGCTTGGCCCAGATGGCCCAAATGCTTCCTTGTTGGCCGGCCCTCCTTTGCCTTGCTTCATGAACTTGGCCGGGCAATCCTTGTACAAAATGGCCTCATTTGGTATAAATATTATTCGTTTCGTCCCGCTATTTTGCAGTCGTACTTTGACCACTTTAATGACTTCTTTTGCAATTCGCTCTTTAGGATTTTATCTTTCATTTAATCCCAGGAATTTTTATGTATCAAATTCGTCCAAAATTTCCATATTTCCCGTTTAGTCCCTGAATTTTCCATAAATTCCAATTTGGTCCAAAAGCTTCCAAATTCCAATTTAGTCCCAGATTTTCTCGAATCGTACTTCAGTCCCTGTACTCAAACCATATCAAATATACATAAAACTCGGGAATCAAACGCAAAGAAACCTTAATCAAACCAGTCCAAAATATTTAAAAATTCCTTTTTTCGGACCGGGTACTAACAGTAGCCCCTCGGCGACGCTTCTTGTAAGACAAGTAGGGTCGACGATAAAAAAAATAGGATCCGTCCTGAAAAAAGGGATTTCAGGAGGTAAGGAAAGTGACCTTGTGGATGTGAGGTTTTTTGGACTTGAGCTGAGTCGCAAAAGGATGACCAGGTAGGTCAAGCGGCTGGACCCACGTCGGGCTACCTACGTATCCCAAGAGGAATCAAGCCAAGTCGTAGTTCGAAAACGTGGGCGTTTAGTACCCGAGAGTGGCGGACGTGCAGCGTCTCAAGCCAAAGATGCGATTTGTGGCAAGGCTTTGGGGATCGAATCTAAGGGCGATTCGAATAATATTGAGAGATGTACGGAAAGGAGAATCAAGTATAGTCTTGCCTTCTCCGTGGGAAAATATGTTGTGTGTGGAAAGGAAATTCAAGTATAGTCTTGATTTTCTCCTTGAAAATTGTGTGTGATGGAACAAATCAAGTGTAGTCTTGATTTCTCCGTGTGAAGATATGTTGTGAGATAATGTGTGGAAAGGAAATTCAAGTATAGTCTTGATTTTCCCCTTGAAAATTGTGTGTGATGGAACAAATCAAGTGTAGTCTTGATTTCTCCGTGTGAAAATATGTTGTGGAAAGGAAATTCAAGTATAGTCTTGATTTTCCCCTTGAAAATTGTGTGTGATGGAACAAATCAAGTGTAGTCTTGATTTCTCCGTGTGTTGTGCAAATAAACCAAGTTTAGTCTTGATTCGCGTACTGAGAGAAAGTGTATGGGGCAATGTGGGAAAAAAACTGTGTGGGAATCAAAAGCCAAATATTTAACTGTCCGGGGAGTCACCCAAAGATTTGACTGTACGGGAAGTCGCCCAAAGATTTGACTGTACGGGAAGTCACCCAAAGATTTGACTGTACGGGAAGTCACCCAAAGATTTGACTGTCCGGGGAGTCACCCAAAGATTTGACTGTACGGGGAGTCACCCAAAGGTTTGACTGTACGGGGAGTCACTCAAAGATTTGACTGTCCGGGGAGTCACCCAAAGATTTGACTGTACGGGGAGTCACCCAAAGATTTGACTGTCCGGGGAGTCACCCGAAGATTTGACTATCCGGGGAGTCACCCAAAGATTGGATAATTTTGACTTCTGAAATGCGGGACGGACCCTTTGAAGATGCGGGACGGACCCTTGAAATGGAGGATAGACCTCTGAAATGCGGGACGGACCCTTTGAAAGTACGGGACGGACCCTTTGAAGATGCGGGACGGACCCTTGAAATGGAGGATAGACCTCTGAAATGCGGGACGGACCCTTTGAAGGTGCGGGACGGACCCTTTGAAGATGCGGGACGGACCCTTGAAATGGAGGATAGACCTCTGAAATGCGGGACGGACCCTTTGATATGCGGGACGGACCCTTTGAAAGTACGGGACGGACCCTTTGAAGGTACGGGACGGACCCTTTGAAGATGCGGGACGGACCCTTTGAAATGGAGGATAGACCTCTGAAATGCGGGAAACTGTAGCTGCCAAAGGACTTAGGCTACTGTTTACTGATGAAGAATAGTTGTGTGAATTGATTGGGATTATTATGGCTTCCCGAGCCGAAGAACCAAGCGATTAAAAGATTGGGATAATCATTGCTAAGGCTTAGAGAGGAGTCTTGTCTCCTAGGCTTAAGGCTAGGGTTTAGGGAGGCATTTGTCACCTAGGCTTTTAGAAAGACATTTGTCACCTAGGCTTGAGGCTAGGGTTTAGAGAGGCATTTGTCACTAGGCTTGAGGCTAGGGTTTAAAAAGACATTTGTCACCTAGGCTTGAGGCTAGGGTTTAGAAAGACATTTGTCACCTAGGCTTGAGGCTAGGGTTTAGAAAGATATTTGTCACCTAGGCTTGAGGCTAGGGTTTTACATTTGTGGTAAGTCTAAACAAGACAGTTTGAGCAGAAAAACTAGGCGAGGCCGAGTAAGTGTCGATGATAGAAGGTGGGATTAGGTAAGTTTGGTGTCCAGAGATAAGGGCCGAGTCATCTTGAGAGTCACAGAGATACGTTTTTGATAGATTTGAGGAGTTTGAAAATTTGTGGAGACCAAAGAGTGATTTTGTAAACAAGGTGCCAAAGAGGACAGTATTTTGAAAGCATGTTTATTTGATAAAGAGGCCTTATGATTAATCATGTTTCTAACTAACTCAAAGAGTTTGCCACATGCTGATCTTGATGACAAGGGATGCCCTTCATGCTAGATATGACTTCATTGGAGCTCCGATTTTTGTTAGAGCACATAGTCGACCCATTTTTGTTGAGGGGAGCCCCAATGTTTGATGAAGTGACCTTGGCGAAGTCCCAGTTGATGATGAATGGCGAAGCCCCAGTTGATGATGCAAAGCAAACCTGTAGGGAATGGCGAAGCCCCAGTTGATGATGCAGAGCAAACCTGAAGAGAGCCTGAGAGAACAGCTTAACAAAAGCCCCAGTTTGGAGAGATTCAATGCATCCCTATTTGCAGACAGAGTCATCTTGCGGCTACGGGGGCGACCCCTCGTTTCGAACAATGGTCAATCAGTCACTGGACAAGACTCGGAAATGTATATGTGCAGGGGCGCATTTTTTCGAAGGTGGGAATGGATCCCGAGTTCGTGTATGACACTTTCGCTTTTGGGTTTGACTCTTTTGGGAGAGTATAAGCATCACAAGGTGTGGAAAAGTGTATGGAAGCCCCTGCAGACAGAAAGACAGTGTTTGGCTCTATTTTCCTATGATGTAGAAAAAGAAGACTTGTCGAGACATTTGAAGAATTATTTTATTCAGAATTATATCTTGATTGTTCGTGAATGGACCTCACTGATTGGTTTATCAAATTCCAATTATATAGGTAAACAAATGAATGTTTTGATTTGAAGGTGAAATCTGGCTTGTCTTTAGAAGGAGAAGGATGTTCCGTTGTTGCTTGCTTTGCTACATTCGGTGGTAATTGTGGTGCGGGCTGCCGTTGCATTGATCTCCTTCATGAAAAATAGAAAAAAGATTGGGGTGGAAGATTTTTTCATTCCTTCAAGTGAAGATTCTTTGTTCCTTTGTTCTCGAAAGCCGAGGGGAGTAGTCTCTGGCGCGTGTCTCCTTGCTTTTACCGGAGTGCCGCTGAGAGGCACGGATGCGAAGCCCAGTGAGACTTTGCGAGCGGTGTTTGAGGAGTCGAATGAACGAATTTCAAGAATAGGACAAGTTCCCAAACTTTTGAGAGAATATGTAATATGCTCACGTAGGATAACAAGTGACTCAAAAATCTGAATATGCATTTCTTTTAAATAATCTTTTGAGAATGCCATCCGGTAGAGGTTGTAGTGGGCTTTGGATTGCGATCGATCATGAGGTGATGATTAACATGACCTCTTAAAGTGAGAGGTCACTGGGTCTTTTCCGAGTGTTTGGGATTTCTAAGGTGAAGGGATTTTCTTGTTGTTGCCTCTTCAGGACCTCTAAGAGTGAGGTTAACTTTGATTTTAGCAAGGTCAAGGGTGGTGATGGAATCCTCTAAAAGTGAGAGGATGGACTTTGGAATGGGTTTATGGGATTTGTCCAAGAGGGAATCTTTGTTGCTTCTTCTCGCGAGTTCGTTGTGATTTCAGCAGGTAACTTGATCACGATAGGACCTTCACTCGATGTCTCGTTTTCACAACCTTTGCGATGGGAGGTTCACTTCGGGGTGATGAAGTTTTTTTTTTTTTTTTTTTTTTTCAAACACCCTCTTATCGAGAAAAGCCTTCGGATTTGTTTGCTCGCGATATCCCCTAGTGTATGCCTTAGGATGGTTTTACCTTTTCCCTCTTGGGCTTGGAGGTGGTCCCTTCGAGGGAGCCCCTTGTATGAATTTCTTTTGCATTCCGCCTTTCTTGAGCTTGGAGGTGATTACTTCCTTTGTGAGTCGAGGGAGCCCCTAGTATGGGCTTCTTCCTTAGGGTCTCAAAACTTGTCGATCTTGAAATGAAAGGGTATTATTTAGTGAGGATAAGGTTATGGTTTCCTATGGTGAGAGGTTTAAACTTCAATTGCTACTGGATAGCATTCTCAAAAGAGTATTTAAAATAAATGCAAACTCATTTAACCGACTTATTAAGTAAGGCAAAATATATTCGGACCATGAGAAAGATATGTGAGCATATTCAATGAAAGCTTATCGATCGAATGGAAAAAACAGAGGAGACGCGAGATTGGGGGGTTGGTGAGCCCCTAGTTGATATTTATGTAGCACTTGCGAAGGATAAGAACAACCCTTTGCATCTTGCATTGGCGTGAGCAGCTATTTTCTGATGATGAGCAACAACGGTCTTTGTGCTTGTCTTGACCATATGGAAAGGAGGTCAAGTGGGGGAGAGTGTATTTGGGGAAGTGTAGGCTCGAGGGAGCATAGGGGGAGTGTACAAGGAGAGGGTCTGGCGATAGTGTATGGAAAGTATATGGTGGAGTATGGGAAGAGTGTATGAGAGAGGGATGTATAGAGATGGTGTATATAAGGAAGGGACGGTGAGTTGTTTACTCCAATCAAAGCATTCATTCATTGTTTACTTTATTAGCCGGTGGGTTAATCAGTGAGATTAGCAATCAAGTGATAATTATAAATAAAACAATTCTTCTTGAAAGTAATGCGAGATTATGTCTCAAGTCTAGAGAGAAAAGAAAGAAAGACTCTTTTATTATTGAAGCAACTAATCTAAAGTGGACATTACATATCAATGCCCAAAGTGGACATAAGAAAGACATACTAGAACCTACAAGACTGAATGAATCTAAATCTTCCCTTGGAGGGCGAGGGTTCTTTCATCAATGAGGCCTTGGGTCTTCCCTTGGTTGATCAATCTTTGAATTGAGCGTTTCAGTTGCACACATTTGTCAGTGGTATGCCCAGCGTACTTGTGGTATCTGCAAAACTTGGATGTATCTAAGTCTTCCTTTGGGTTAATAGGCTTGTAGTTCTCGATCGGCTTGATCAAATTCTTTCCCACCAAAATGTCGAAGAACTCACCCACAGGCATTCCTAAGTCATCAAAATGTTCCTTGTTGATCTTCTTCTCGGGTATTGATGCCTTTAGTTGGTTGGTGGCCACAGCAAGCCTCCTGAATGAGAAATTCTGATGTGTAGGACCATAAGGGGAACCATAAGCATGTGGATGATAGGGACCCCGGAATTGAATAGGAGGAGGAACTCTTCTCAAGTATTCCTGAATGTAAGACAAATGGCCGCTCAATTTCATGCATGTCTTTGAGGAGGTTGATCACTCCCATCCTCATGTTTGAGACTTCTTTGAGGGCTTCAATGCTTTTCTCCAGAGACATGATGTGGAATTCTGTAAGAACATATGGCGGAGTCAAGCCAATGAGTTGAATTAGATTCATAATTAATCTTAAGGCATCCTTGAGAAAATATTTGACCTCCACAATTTTGAGTTTGACCGGGCTGAAGTTGCCTACGTAACCCTTACCATTTAAGATACGAGTCTCAGGTCACCGTAGTTCGAGGGCCCCGATTGATGATACAACCAGGGTTAAGTTTAGAGAAAGAGAGAGGATGAATGTAAAAGAGTCCGTTTGGTGAAAAAAGGAGAGGAAGATGACTCGATCCTTGGTCAAATATAAGTGAGGGTGATCTAGACGAGCTAATCGGACTTGGTAAGTTGGCTTAGGTAGGCCCTAGATGGTGGTTTGATCTATATGGGTCGAGAGAGGTTTGATCTAGGTGGGTCTTTGGCTGAAGGGTGCTAGAGATAAAGGATCTAGACTATGGATGGTTTTAAGGCTAAGGGAGCGAACTGCGGATGGTTCAAGAGATAAGAGGTAGAACTTTGAAGGGTCCTAGAAATAAGGAGTGGACCTCGGGTGGTCAAAGGTAGAGGAATGGACCATGGATGGTCCAAGAGACGAGGGGTGGACCTCGAAGAGTCTCAGGTGGAAAGGTGGACCTTTAATGGTCCTAGATAGAGAGAGTGGACCTCGAAGGGTCCTAAATTGAGGAGTGGACCTTGAAGGGTCCAAGAGAAGAAGAGCGGACCTTGAACGGTCCAAGATATGAGGAGTGTGGACCTTGAAGGGTCCAAGAGATGAGGAGTGGACCTTAAAGGGTCCAAGAGAAGAGGAGTGGACCTTAAAGGGTCCAAGAGAAGAGGAGTGGACCTTAAAGGGTCCAAGAGAAGAGGAGTGAACCTTAAAGGGTCCAAGAGAAGAGGAGTGAACCTTAAAGGGTCCAAGAGAAGAGGAGTGGACCTTTAAAGGGTCCAAGAGAAGAGGAGTGGACCTTGAACGGTCCAAGATATGAGAAGTGGACCTTGAATGGTCCAAGATTGGGAGAGTGGGCATGGTATAGGAAGAGCACCACGAAGGGTCAAAGAGTGGATCTTGAACGGTCCAAGCTAGAGAGACTGGACCTAGGGCGGTCCGCAGTAGAGGGTGTGGACCTTGAAGGGTCCAAGAAGTAAAGAGCGGACCTCGGAGGGTCCTAGAAATGGAGAGTGGACCTTGAAGGGTCCAAGAAGTAAAGAGCGGACCTAGGAGGGTCCTAGAAATGGAGAGTGGACCTCGGAGGGTCCTAGAAATGGAGAGTGGACCTCGGAGGGTCCTAGAAATGAAGAGCGAACCTCGGAGGGTCCTAGAAATGAAGAGCGGACCTCGAAGGGTCCTAGAAGTGAAGGGCGGACCTTGGAGGGTCCTAGAAGTGAAGGGCGGACCTTGGAGGGTCCTAGAAATGAAGGGCGGACCTCGGAGGGTTCTAGAAATGAAGAGTGGACCTCGGAGGGTCCTAGAAGTGAAGGGCGGGCCTCGGAGGGTCCTAGAAGTGAAGAGCGGACCTCGGAGGGTCCGAGAAATGAAGAGTGGACCTCGGAGGGTCCTAGAAATGAAGAGCGGACCTCGAAGGGTCCTAGCGGACCTCGAAGGGTCCTAGAAGTGAAGGGCGGACCTCGGAGGGTCCTAGAAATGAAGGGCGGACCTAGGAGGGTCCTAGAAGTGAAGAGCGGAGCTCGGAGGGTCCTAGAAATGAGGAGCGGACCTCGGAGGGTCCTAGAAGTGAAGAGCGGATCTCGGAGGGTCCTAGAAATGAAGAGCGGACCTCGGAGGGTCCTAGAAATGAAGAGCGGACCTCGGAGGGTCCTAGAAGTGAAGAGTGGACCTCGGAGGGTCCTAGAAGTGAAGAGCGGACCTCGGAGGGTCCTAGAAGTGAAGAGCGGACCTCGGAGGGTCCTAGAAATGAAGAGCGGACCTCGAAGGGTCCTAGAAATGAGGAGCGGACCTCGGAGGGTCCTAGAAATGAGGAGCGGACCTCGGAGGGTCCTAGAAATGAGGAGCAGACCTCGGAGGGTCCTAGAAATGAGGAGCGGACCTCGGAGGGTCCTAGAAAAGAGGAGCGGACCTCGGAGGGTCTTAGAAAAGAGGAGCGGACCTCGGAGGGTCCTGGAAAAGAGGAGCGGACCTCGGAGGGTCCTAGAAAAGAGGAGCGGACTTCGAAGGGCCCTAGAAATGAAGAGCGGACCTCGGAGGGTCCTAGATTGAGGGATAGTTAAGCATTTTATTTACAAAAAAGCCTTCCATTTTTATAGAACCTACTCTTGGTTGGAAGGGATACCCCTTTTTCGCAACTAACTAAAGGTCCTAAAGTGGTGGATCCTAGCGACTAACCGTCTCATATAGACATTTAAGATGATATTTATGGGAAGTACTACAGACCTATGATAAGACAAGATCTTTTAACAAGCACTCGACCTTACACGGCACATCCTTTAAAAAAAAATTTTTTTAGTGCTCTTTTCTCTCTATAGATCTTGACTTATCATTAATTCGTAGTGACTTAACATAAAAACCTTATTAATTGTCTACATAAAAAAGCTAGTCAAACCAACCGGTCACATGGAGTGTATTCCTAGAAAAGTGGGTGACGCAAGGGTTAGGTTTTAGGCTCCCACCGTGCAGCCGAAGCGCACTGATGAGTGGATGGCCAAGTGAGACTCGGAAGGGAGGCGACATGATCACCACACTTCCCGCACTTTGGCTTCTCCGAAGGGTAAAAGGGTGTCTGTGCAGTGTGACACGGACTCTAGTGGTAGTGTGAGGTAAAAAGTCTAATTCCTTTTTTAAGGGAAAAAGAGAAAGATTTTTTATTTACATGAAATGCATGCATGCAATGCAACAGTTAAGAGTAAAGAAAATAAAAAGAAAGCAAAATACAACACCACAAAGGAAAACGAAAGTCTGACCCACTTAGTTTGAAAAAGTTTCAAAACAGTCCCCAGCGGAGTCGCCACTGTGAATACCCCGTCCCGATGCAACGCGCATTCGGAAGTTTGAAATAAATAATTATATAAAGTCGGATCGAAATAGGATATTCATTTAGTGACACTCGATTTAAACCATATTAAAATATTAATTTAATTTTGAGAGTCGCCACGCCACTTTGATATAGCCCAAAGCTTTGAAAAAAGGCTAAACATGTAATTGGGTTCGGGGGTCAAGTTACAACAGAAGAAGAAACGTTATCACTCCTATTGCCCGACGAATCGGTCTTTCTAGCATGTGGGGTGTTGGTTGTGTGCGGTGTTTACAGGAATAGATAGAAGAAACGGGATCATGCATAAGGAGGAGGGGAGAGAAAGAATTAATTGATGATCACACCCTAGAACCTTTGAGTTAGGCCCTCGGAAGGTGCACTAATCAACGTTCATCCTTGGGGGATTGTTGATCATGGGATAATTATAACTAAGGTGGAAAGTAAGAAATAGTTCCTAGATCCATTGGGTTTCTTAGGGCGAAACCTTAGATCATCCTCGGCTATGCATAATTAAATATATTAAAACAACCCTAAATCTAGCATATATGACATAAGCAAGAAATAAAGTAATTAAAATATACTAAGCATGCAAACAATAATAATAAAGACAATAATAAAGAACAAAAATATTAAAAAGAGCCTTACCAATTGTAGCAAGACTTTGGGGTCGAATCTTGGCGATTCGAAGAGAATAAGAAGAACTGTGGGTAAAGCAAGTGTAGTCTCGCTTCTCCCGAAGAAATTGTGTGTTGAGAATGGGAGCCGGGCACCCCTATTTATAGTGTTTCGGTAATTGGGCTGGACCGAAATAAAGGGTCGATCGGCCCTAAAAATAAGGTTCGATCGGCACAAAATAAAGGGTCGATCGGCCCTAAAAATAAGGTTCGATCGGCACAAAATAAAGGGTCGATCGGCCCTAAAAATAAGGTCCGATCGGCACTAGGAATTAGGTTCTGGCGGCGTAAAGCTTATCTCCACAAAGAGCCGATCGGCATAAGTAGAGAGAAGGGCCGATCGGCCAATTTAATTCTAAGCTTGGCCCAGATGGCCCAAATGCTTCCTTGTTGGCCGGCCCTCCTTTGCCTTGCTTCATGAACTTGGCCGGCCAATCCTTGTACAAAATGGCCTCATTTGGTATAAATATTATTCGTTTCGTCCCGCTATTTTGCAGTCGTACTTTGACCACTTTAATGACTTCTTTTGCAATTCGCTCTTTAGGATTTTATCTTTCATTTAATCCCAGGAATTTTTATGTATCAAATTCGTCCAAAATTTCCATATTTCCCGTTTAGTCCCTGAATTTTCCATAAATTCCAATTTGGTCCAAAAGCTTCCAAATTCCAATTTAGTCCCAGATTTTCCCGAATCGTACTTCAGTCCCTGTACTCAAACCATATCAAATATACATAAAACTCGGGAATCAAACGCAAAGAAACCTTAATCAAACCAGTCCAAAATATTTAAAATTCCTTTTTTCGGACCGGGTACTAACAGGTAGCAACGGCGTCCGATCCGGAAGAAAGCTCCTCGGGTATGATTTAATGTGGGACCTACAAGACAAATCACAGTTAGGGGTGGGGGGCCTTTCCCCCCCCCCCCAAAACCCTCCGGCGTTAGAATCATCAATCTCATTCATAACATTTCATAATACATTTCTAGAGAGAGAGAGAGGAGAGAGAAAGCTTAAACTTGGGACATACCTTTTCAAATGGAGGGAGGGAGTATATATATGACCAAACAAGTCATCATCATTATCATACTTACTTTACACGTGTCACACATGCAATGGGGGGAAATCTAACAAAAGATTTCATTTGGATAAGGTAAAGGCCAGAAACTTGACATGTGGCATGATCCTTACTTGGAGACATCAACATGCTGCAACAACCAACTTGCTGCATGCGACAATCCACTTGCTGCATGCGACAACCCACTTGCTGTATGCGACAATCAAGCCTTGATGACATGCGAGAATCAAGCCATATGCGGGAATCTAGCTATAACCATAACTATAAACATGACTAGACCAATCATACGAGAACCAAACTTTGACGAGATCCTCACGACATATGAGCCCATATAATCCATATTTGGACTTGGGCCTGGTCAACACTTATGGGGCAGAATATTTTGTTATGGCACATCAAATCTTAAATAGGAAAATTAGAGAAAATTTACCTATAAATATAGTTTTCAATAAAATTTGAATAGTTGAATCGCCTAAGACGATTGAAAACAAGTTCTGTTTTGAGGCCGGCG
Source organism: Adenophora triphylla var. japonica (assembly GCA_022495995.1). Classification (NCBI taxonomy): domain Eukaryota; kingdom Viridiplantae; phylum Streptophyta; class Magnoliopsida; order Asterales; family Campanulaceae; genus Adenophora; species Adenophora triphylla. The sequence goes on along the minus strand of JAFEMH010001744.1, from coordinate 150,559 downwards.
AGAGGGAGACAATGGGTGAGAGAGTGGTTTCGTGTAGTTTGCACGTAGTCGGCGCGAGTTTTGACGGTAGCGTCGGTCAGCGATGCTGGGCTGGGCCCTTAGACCATGATTAGTGATTAGTGGTGAACGAAATTTCGTTCACCAAGAGAACGAAATTTCGTTTATGGCAATTAGTGGTGAACGAAATTTTGTTCATGGCCATAAATGAAATTTCGTATATTAGTTTCGTTCATTTCATGAATGAATTCGTGAGCAAAAATTGGTTTGAGTTATATGTGTATTTTATAATTTTGACATTTTTGAAATTATATTATTGAAATAAAAATATTTAAAATGTTTATAATTTCTTTTTCTCTATAAATAGAGTCTAATTGTATAATATTTGATATAATTTTAATATTTTACTATTTAAAAATGATAAAAAAATTATTGTATATATTTGATAAAATTTTAATTTTTTATATATTTAAATTTTATCTTTCGTCAAACGACGTCGTTTAGATCAAAATTTCAAAAATGTTCATTTTTTTTCCCTATAAATAGAGCTCAAGATTGCTAGATTATGTAAATCTCTTCTTCCATACTTCCTTTCTCTATAATTAGCAAAAAAAAAAACAAATTTTCTTTTTTTTTGATTATGAGTAATTACGGAAATAGTTCTCAAAGCAGACCTAATCTATATAATATATAAAAGCAGAAACATTTCAAGACCATACAGCTCGCCACGTGGAATTTCAAGTCAGCTCTATGCTCACCAGTTATTAGCCGCCACGTGTCACATTCAATGAAGAGTTTTATTTTAGATTTTGATTTAAACACAAATTTTAGCTTTTAAATCAAAACAAAATATTTTTAAACGTAATAAATTCAAACTACAGCGGTTCAAACTACTTCATCCGAAAGAATGTGATGGTGGTAGAAAGTAGAAACATTGTCTTGGAGCATGCACTGATTTCTCTTATCATTATCCCCCATATTAGATTTTAGATTATTAGATTAGTTTATTTTATTGGATTAAATTTAATTTGTTTAAATTGTATTATTCTCTCCATCCTAAAATGAATGATTTTTTTCAAAATTTAAGAATCATTTTAAAAAATTTAATTTTAATCTAGAAAAAATAATAAACATTCTTTTAATTCATTTTCAAAATTTTAGATTTGTAAAAATATAATGAATTATGAAAAATAATTAAATCAAAAAATTTAAAAGAACATTTATTTTGAGACAATAATGGTCATTCAATCTATATAATATATAAAAGCAGAAACATTTTAAGACCATACAGCTGGCCACGTGGAATTCCAAGTCAGCTCTATGTTCACCAATTATTAGCCGCCATGTGTCACATTCAATGAAGAATTTTATTTTAGATTTTGATTTAAACACAAATTTTAGCTTTTAAATCCAAACAAAATATTTTTAAACGTAATAAATTCAAACTACAGCGGTTCAACTACTTCATCCGAAAAAATGTGATGGTGGTAGAAAGTAAAAATATTGTCTTGGAGCATGCACTGATTTCTCTTATCATTATCCCCCATATTAGATTTTAGATTATTAGATTAGTTTATTTTATTGGATTAAATTTAATTTGTTTAAATTGTATTATTCTCTCCATCCTAAAATGAATGATTTTTTTTTCAAAATTTAAGAATCATTTTAAAAAAATTTAATTTTAATCTAGAAAAAAATAAGAAACATTCTTTTTATTCATTTTCAAAATTTTAGATTTGTAAAAGTATAATGAATTATGAAAAATAATTAAATCAAAAAATTTAAAAGAACATTTATTTTGAGACAATAATGGTCATTCAGTTAGAGACAGAGGAAGTATCATTATCCATTATCCCCATATCAAATTATCATATTATATATGATTAGTTTAAATTTAAAATTTTGAAATTATCATCTTTGTAAGTCTTTTTAAGTAAGACTAGTCAGTAACCCGTCGGTACCCGACGGTGAATAATTTTTTTTTTATTAAGTAAATACTTATTTATGTGTTTTAATTGATTTTTAAATAACAATATAAATCTAAATTGATAATCAATGTAGCGGATATTAGGAATATAATTAATACAGAAAAAAGATGTTGACACATGATGTAACGTGGAAAGCCCTTGAGACAACTATCTCGCCGGCACAAAACCACGGGAGGTTAGGTCCCTGCCTAACCAAAAAAAATTATTAAGATTTTAGTGTTACAACTTTGGAAGATGAAGAGATATGGTTACAATAGCGTGAGTTTAATAGTGTGAGTCTAAGTGTCAACATAATCTCTTCCATCTCCTATATATTTAAAGAAAAACAAAAAAAAACAAAGAAAATAATAAGAAATTTCAATACTTTTGTTTAACCACAAATTGTGCGACATAAATTCTCAGAGTCTGTCGAAAACTTCCTTGTAGACTACATTTAGCGTCTTGTCATATGTTTGAGCATCTGAATCACAAATAATAACTTTAAGTCCTCTCTTGCTGGTTACTCTGGAAAATGCTACATAAAGTTGTCCGTGACTGAAAACAGGCTGTGAAAGATATAGTCCTACATGGGAAAGAGATTGTCTCTGACTCTTGTTGATTGTCATAGCAAAAGAAACGGTAAGTGGAAATTGCCTTCTTTGTAATCTAACCGGAAATTTTGTCACATCTGACGGAGACATTATCATTCTAGGAATAAGCACCTTCATGCCAGCATTCTTTCCCGAAAGCATCTTTGCTTCGACTACGTGCTTACCTACATATATGTAACAAAATTAAGTATTAAATTATATGTATATGAAAAATAAAAAATTAATGTATTTACCTAATTGAGTGACAATCATTCTGGTGCCGTTACACAATTCAGCAGCTTGATCAAGATTTCTCAAAAGCATTACTATGCACCCAACCTTCAACTTAATAATGTGATTTGCCAATCCAGAACACTTGATAGTGTTTAGAAATTCGGAGTGAGAATATATCTTCAAAGACCATTTTCATCATCCTCATCCTTACAAATGGCATCAGAACTCATATATTCAACTTCGTCTCCTGGAAAGAGTGACATGACATAATCATTTATGTTATCGACAATCTCATTTGTTGGAGCAAGCACAGCTCTAGTCTGGAAAAATCCTTCAACATCCTTATTTTGTAATAAGTCAGGATATATAGATTCGACTATTTTTGCAATAGGATGCGAAGCCTCTCGAATCGCATATCATCGGGAAGGTTAATGTCAATTTCTCCATCATTATCTCCACCGGCAATCCCATCTCCCACACTCAAGAGCCACTGAGCGAAATCTCTTATCTCTTCGGAATTATGAGAAGTAGAATCACCCTACATTAAGTTAAATATATACAAATTACTTAAATTGAAATAAAAATATTTAAGCGAGATGAATAAAGGCTATTTAAGAATTACCCGAAGTCTCATATTATGCGTCAATCGAGAACCTCACAGTCATTCCATATTTTGGATGAACAGAGTGCGGCATGCACAATATCATGCCTACTCCCTTTAGGAACAACAGGTAAAATCATGCAAAGTCACCACCGAATACAATAACTAAACCTCCAAATGGTTTATTGGAATATCTCCTCGGGTGTACGAATAATATCTCTGAGGCTACGATCGAGAGCCTCAAAACAATGTTTATGAGCCATTGGAGCTTCGTCCCATATAATTAGTTTGGTTTTACGTAGAAGTGCCTCATCCGTACCCGACTTTAGTTTACGCAAGTTGAGCTCTCGTTTACTGTATCGGGATACCGAACCTAGAATGCGTGGTCCTACCTTTCGGAAGGAGCAAGGAAGCTATGCCACCGGAAGCAACAGAAGAACAATATCTCTCCTGCTCCTTAATGCGAGAACACGGTGTTTTCCATAAGAAGGTCTTTCCCGTACCACCATAACCATAGAGGAAAAACACACCACCGTTTCCTCGATCAACAGTAGACATAATCTTATCATAAACACTCTTTTGCTCGAGGCATTGGCGAGGATGTAATCCCGAAGTGCTCAGCTTTCATCTCATCAATGTCATAAGATGTCTCATCCAGAATGAGCTTATTTATCGCATCACCAATCACATTGCCCACCGGTTTAGGCATGTCTTTAAATTTATGGAGACTGCTGCAATTCTCGATCAGTAACTTCTCAATTTCCGCCAAAGCAAGATTCTGGACCTGTTCATTAATTAATTTCAAACCTGAAATTATAAAAAACAAAAATAAATATATTAATATAGATAAATATATAGAATCATATTGTATAACTGTAAAGTAGAAATAAAATCATAATTGATATTTATTGTAAAACAAATATGTAAACATGGAACGGAATACCCGGATTATTGTGCATCCTCCGATACTTGTACTCTATATCATCAGTTAATAAGTGCCAAGTCTTCTCCCATACCTCTCCCGGATTCGACATACTATTAGATAGTAGCAACATAGAAAATAGTCTTCTCAGACTATCGGGCAACCTCCAATGACTCGCTTCTATAATTCCATCAACATATTCCTTGTCATCATCTAATAATCCCAGAGCGTAACATGCAGATTTGAAATCGGGATGAACAACGCGATTCTGATTCTCAAATCCTTGAATTCCATGGCACCCGCTACATGATTTAACATTATCCTGAGGTAATACAATTCTCCGCAATTCATTGGAACATGATAAATACGCCCCACTGCAAAACGTTTATCTTTCCTCGGACGCCATTCACGTTTAGGTTTATCCCATACGAAATGATGAGGAAATTCACAGTATTTATATTTCCGAGCATACGAATGAATCTTGTTATACTCCATCCACTTCATAAATTGAGATTCTTTAGCGTCGCTTTATCCAAAACATCGGGAAGAAAGTCTCCGTCCTTGAAGGGGATACTATGATCACCCTCCAAGTGAAAAGCCAAGCGCTCAACAGGAGGGGTCCGATAATGTATGTCGAATCCGAAAATCCTCCACATAGCTTCACACGCAGAGACATATCGACAATCAATTTGCCTTTTCACCTCATCGTTTTCGATTGCAAGGCATATCCTGTCGGTTCCCTTGTTTATATACTTGAACAAATACTTGATTGCCTTGCTCTGATTGCAGTACTCGACATTTATGTGAGCTTCGTACTTTAGCAAAAGATATGGATTGAATGGGACAACTGAACGATTGTCGAGAGCAACTCCACTCTTATCAATTATGAAACCCGTGTCTCTTCGCCTATATACATGATACCCATTCTCATCTATACGAGTGCGATCATTGAATGATTTAGGGAATTTTTTTTAGCACTTGTTGTGATCCATACACGGAGATTTAGGATTAGCAGCACCACATGGTCCATGCAACATATATTCAGCAACTGCCTCGTATAATCTAGGATATTTCTCCTTGTCAGGAATCTCAGCAATAATCCACTTGTCAATATCTTCAGGATTATGACCCTGATCCTGGCGATTAAGAAAGAGAAGAATATGAGCATGGGGAAGGCCCCTCTTCTGAAACTCCACCGTGTATATAACTGCATGAATCAATTAACAAAATAAGAGGAACATGCTAATAAAAAAAATATAAATGACAAAACAATAAGAGGAAAACAAATAATATTTAAAGATTTACTTACTTGCTTTTGGGGTGCCAAATACTTGGCCTTCCTTGAAATCTGCAATCATCTGATTAAGCTTCATTCTAAATACCCTGTTTAATACATCAGGCCTATCCTCAGGCCTATTGCCATATTTTTTACAGAATCTCGTAATCTCCGGCCATTTAGGATTACACGTAAATGTTATGAAAAGTGACGGATACCCGGTCCATTTACATATAGCGAGAGAATCCTGGTAATTTTGAGTCATCCACCGCTGCCCGCCGGTATAAGTGGATGGCAATATAACTCGTCTCCTAGATGCTTTGCCGGTACCTCCCTTTACCGATGCATCCGACAGATTTTTATAAGTTTCCATCCGAAGAGTAGGCTGATTATGACGTATCCATTGAAGCCTCTGTGTATCCATCATAACATATGCATCAACCATAAATTGCCGCAAAGAACCGACCGCTTCTCATAAGCCGTGATCCTTCTCTTATCCTCTCCTGAAGTCGAAAAGATAAAAAATCTTTTAGTGACAAACTTGATCTCTTTGCCAGGGAGGTTTATTTCTCGGAATGTACGTGAAATATCCATCTTCACCGTATACAAATAACGAGAGGATAATGTAGAGGAAGGTAAGATTTATCAAATTCATGAATATGTTTGAGATCCCCATTACGCTTTTCAATAACAATGTCCCCTGACATCACCCGAATCATCAATATCACCTTCAATTATAGCGGCGACCTCGAGTGTCGGCATATTAAACGGTTTACCATCTCTACCCCGCTTTCCTATAAGCCTCAATTTAATATCTTTCTTCATTCCAATATTTGCTCACGGCCATTACGTACGTACGTGCATAAGGGTTATGCACATCTATCATATTTTTCAAATCGGCAACAAATGACTCATCGAATGGAGAAGGCTTATCTTTATCTTTCTGCTTGTGTGAAAGAATCGGACATATAAATAGAAGATAGTCATACAATATATATAATATAAATTATAATTCTCAAATAATTAAATAAAAACGTACTGAAAGCATTAATTCTATTTTTAACTTCATTATCCGTGTCATAGATATAAAGTGAGAGAAACGGGGGATGGCCGTCATTAGGCAATAAAGAACCTATCATATGATCATTCTTTCCTTTCAATTTAAACGAATAAGGACCACGACCATTGTTTATGCCATGTCCAACTGCACCGGTCATTGAAGTGAATGCGAACATAGAATTGTACGCTCGAATATTGTCTTTATAATTTTTACTCTTTTCATGCTTGTTCTCTAAGAGATCACTCAATAACTTAGGTGGCTGCACTAATGGCTCAATCTGAACTTTTCCATTCATGCAGCATAATGAAAATTTAGGCTGTGTTGATGCTTGAGTACTTTTTAACCTTTCATCGTACCAGAACATCGCACCACATTCCGCACATTCGTACTCCGGATCGCCTATATCCCCATAAACTACAATATATTGATAAATATTTAAATTATGTAAGTAATTCATTGGCTATACTGTCCAAATAATAATATAATATATACTTGAGAAAAAAAAATAATAATAAACACCTGTATTATATTGTTCGTCCGAATCTTTTTCCTTTCTACCGACGCGAGCTTTCTTGGATTTTTCCTTCTGATTTATTAACGACTCACTTGTTGACACATTCATGCGAAAATTGTTTATAAACGCGGATTCTGTATACAAATAGAATAGATGACTTAGTATTAATGAAATATTTATCATAAAATATTGAATAATAATTTGTGATAATAAATAGTTTTATTTAAAAATATCAAATGTTGAACAATTAAAAAAAATCATTACCTAAATTCACAGTAGGAGATAATAATGTTATATTATTTGCTACTGTTACACTATCTGTTCATACAATGTCAAAAGAATGTTAAGAACGATTAATATATTTATTTTAGCTCTTTAAAATATATAGTTGACTAAAAAACAGCCAACATATAACTTACCAGATATAGGACTGAATCTATCAACCTCCAAATTTATCTTTGAAGATTCCAAAATAGAAGAAGCTACCTTTCTTGGTCTCCCGATTTTTCTTTTCCCACCGTCTTTTAACAAATTTGTCGTGATAGAATCCAAAGAAGAATAAATAGTTTTTCTCGGTCGTTCAATTTTTTTTGGCTCAAGGAGCGTGCCATGGAAAGTGTTATGTACACTTGATGCCATGCTCGTAAATTTAGCTGATTAAGAAAAAAAATTATTCTTCAATAAAAGATTATTAAGAAATTAAAAATAAAAATAAAATAGGAAAAATTTTGTAAAATAACAAAGAAAATCATACATATAGATCCACGGTCGTGAGTTGAATTAGGAGTAAGATTTTCATTTGTTTGGTTCACATCAATACCTGTATATCAAGTATTATTATCTTACAATTTTTTTTTAGAATTTATATTTATAATGAAAATACTTCAAAATTGACAAAATTCAATAACATATTACCTTGAGCCGTAATACAACTTTGATGATTACTCGGTGAAATCAAATGACTACCCGATGATAAGTCCACTAAATATAAAAATAAATTCATTTAAAATGATAGTAAAAAAATAAATATAAAATCAAGCATTCTTATAATTTAATTTTATACACATGATATTAATGGATATGCTAAAATAATAATAATAATAAAGTAAATAATAAAATTACCATTAGAAATATCCGCCAATGGTAATCGTTGAGAAGATCGTTGCGATAAATTAATGGAATCGTTGTCCACATCAGTAAGAGGCGTTTTTCTTTTCATAGATGCTCTATACATTTGTATAATCTAAAAAAAACTCAAATATTAATGAACATATATTTAGATAATGTTAATAATTTAAGAAAAGTCTAAAAATAAATAAAAATAAAATAACAAAAAAAGAAAAAAATAAAAGAAAAATAAAGAAAAATAATGTAAATAATTTAAGAACAGTCTAAAAAAAAGTAAATAATTACTCCCTCCGTCCCAGCCCAGTGTAAACTTATTTCCCTTTTGGTCCGTTCCAGCCCAGTGTAAACTGCCATAAATGGCATGTCCTTTATTATTTTATATTCTCCCTACCCCACCCATTTAATCCCTAACTACCCATTAATAACACCCAATTACCCATTTTCCATAATTAATCTAATCCTAATTAAATGCCCATCAGTTACCCAAACGCCAAACATTTCCCAAAAATCCCTACCCCCATTTACGCCCAAACATTTCCCAAAAATCCCTACCCCCATTTACGCCATTCAGTTCAGTGTTCTTCATTTTCTTTTTTGAAGAAACCCTAAGAAACATTGGCCCAATTGAAATGAGGAAAGGGTTAGACGGTATCCGTAGTTTAGAAGAGGGGTGAGCCTGAGAGGTAGGCCGGCGTGAGTACAATCAGAGAGAGAAGAGACTGAGATTCAGATAAGGGATCAATCGTTTGGAAAGATGTTGGGAGGTGGGAATGGAGTAGGGAGAGTGTTCGTGTCTTCGTGAGGTACATGTCAAAGGAAAGGGCACCAAATTTGAGTATGATAAACCCTAAAGTGAACCAGCAGGAGGCTGTTTCCATCGCCGAAGGTCTTTACAACGTCATCAAGCATAACTCCATCTCTAACACTTGGAACCATGTGAAGGTCAGTCACAATAAGCCAAACTCCTTTCGTTTTCTATTTTCACTTCCCAATTTGATTTTGAATACCAGGCCCGCCGGCAGTTTTAATCTTTAATAAGATTTAGAAAATGGTTAGTGTTTTATAACTTGGGTCTGTTTGTATATAAAGATCTTTTATTCCCCTAAAAAACAACAACAATTCCCTCTGTGAACTTTCAGTTTTACAATTGGGTTTTGTGGACCGATCCTTCATTGGAGCTACATAATTTTTCTTGGACTTTTGATCTAAAGGCAAGTAATGCAAACTTTGATTGATTTCTTGTGCTTTATGATGGAAATATTTGTTGAATCTTTGCTTTCTGTTAGAAGATTTTGAGGGATTTAAGTTACTGCTCTTTCTTGTTTTTCTTTCACTTTCCCTGTTTGTAGCTTTCTTGGACACAAAGAGTACCACCCCATAACTCATATGAGGTCCCTATATGGTCCTACATCACCTGGGTAGGGGTTGCATCATTCGCCTAAGAAGGGTGTAAGAATTGGAAATATAGTGATACTTTGACACCAAATAAGATAGATGGGAAAATGAGTGATGACTACACAATACGACCTAATATCAAATTAGCAACTGGAACAAATATATCTATAAGATTTGGGGTAAATAAGGAACAAATTACAGAACTTGTAAACAAATAAGGGAGTTATTCTTACCTTGTGTTGATTCTTGAACTACAACAATGGAGCTTTCTTCCTCCTTCTTCTTCCTTCTTTTTTCTCACTGCCGTGCTCTCTCTCTCTCTCCGATTATCTCTATATGCGGCTCCCCTAATCTATATGCTGTCTCTCTGCAAAGAATTACAGAGAGAATTATATATAATTTCGATGTCAGATTATCCTAAATTTCAATTAGATTATCAGAATTTTTGATCCAAATTTTCGGATTTATCAACTAAAAAACACTTATCCTAATTTCGGATTTTCAAAAAAAAAAAAAACACTTATCCTATATTTTTTAATTAAAATCTAGAATAAAAATAAGTTGGAAATGAAATTTGTTTTTATCAAAAATTATAACAAATATCCTCTACATTATCTTATCTTTTAATAAAAATGAGTTTGAATTATTAAAACATTGTTACAGTTAAATATAATCTAGAAATTTAAAGTTAGATATATCTTATCAAAATTTTAAATTTTATCTAAATTTCAATTGCATTATCAGAATTTTTGCTTCGGATTCTTTATTTTGTTATTGTTTTGTTATTGTACAAATTTATTGGCTGTTTTACTTTCTTGGATTATTGATATACTTCAAAAAGGTCAAAAAAATTTTATCGGAATTGATGTTGATGACTGATTTGGAAAAATATTTTTGCTTGCTTAAGTACATGTGAAATAAAACTGTAACCAATGATGGAAAACATATATTCTGCAGAATTAAATGTAGATGTTATTGGATGTGTAATTCAAGAACTATATCTTTGCATGTGTAATTTGAAAAAACAACTAATATTATTAAAAAAACATCCTAATAAATCAAAACAAACAACTAAACCTAAATGTAATCTTCAAACAAAATCATATAACCAAACGGTATTGTTAAAAAAACAAAAAACAAATATTGCACTGAGTGAAAAAAGTTGAGAGACTGAATACGATGCTAAAAAATCCTTGTTTCCTATTTATCCAATTCCTCTTGTTTAATTTGCTTGATTCCCTTCGTAACAGACAATTGTATCTCTTCATCATTGGAAGTAGTATCTAACAAACGTTTTTGTGGAGTGAGTGATGTTGAAGAACTGTCACACATAGATTCCAAATGCTTATCCTACATAATAAAAACGTAAATTAACATGATCATAAAAACCAAACTCTCATAATGAAATTGAAGTGGAAAAATAAAAAGTAAACTATGGATAAAAAGAAATTTACCTCATTATTGCAGTTCAAACTGGTCACAATTTCTATTCCATGATTCAATTTGGAAGCAACCTCCTGAAGTTTAAAACAATTAATGGTTATGAGTTTGAGCTTTTGTCTAAAGCTAATGTGATGTATTTTCTACTTACATTATCATGTATGAGTGATAAAGCGGGCGATGATATCTGCATCCTCGATAATTGCTTTCTTGTGAAAGTTCGTTTATCTTGATCAGTATCTACAGTTCTTTGGTCAACATCAATCCTGAATAAGCATCGTCTTTCAAACATTTTTCGAAAAGATTCAGGTAGTTGGCCCTGTTGAACATAATGTTATAGGAACATTATTTTACATCTATTATAAAGTATTAATCTATCTAATAAAAAAATAACAACAAATTATCTACCTCTGAGACATCGGCAAGAACTACAGGAGCAGACATTCCGAGCAAAGAAGATGCTGTCGCATCGAATAAAACAAAGTGTGTCTCAGCTAGATCTATATCATTCATATCAGTGACCAAAATCCTGATTTTGAACCTAAAAAAAATAGTTACACAATTAGTTCGAATGAAGATAATGATTATACATCTTTTTTATTTGTATATATATATATATATATAATCAATTCCGTCAATTACCTAGGGATAGCATTGCCATAAGTTGTCTTGCATTTAGGACAGTTTTTACTGCTCTTTTCAAAGCCTTTAGCACACTTTATATTGCTACACCCATCATAATACCAGGTGGCATATGAATCCACATCCAATATGGTTGCCAATACGGAGTATACGCCAACCTAATAAAAATGATTATAGTAAAAAAGATTAATGTTGATTCAAGAATATTTAAATGAGTATAACCATAAATAAAAAATTAAGTATATTTATAATATACCTCTGTACATGTGAGCAAATCACCAATCGTCTTGAGTTCTTTTTTTTTCAACCACATATCACTATTTATACGACTACTATCATTAGTGGTAATAGTCAAAGTACGACTAACCGATGAAGATCCAGTTTCACGCTTGTAAAAGTGATATATGTAAATTAACATAACCATACAAATGTGTATATCAAATTCATGGATTCTTATAAAGGTTTAGTGTTCATTTACTTGCTAATATAATTCGCTACTTCAGGGAACGATGCATTAATATGCATCATTGAAGCATGCTTCATAGTACTAACTTTGGTTTTCCCTGTATAAATATTATAAAATTTACTCACATGATAATATGTCTTGAATCAGAAACGTAATTGCAGTATAAGTAAATATACGTAAAAGATACCTTGGTATGTAGATAGCATTACAAACTGCAAAATCAAAATCACTGGGCCTTCCTCGTGTTGATCCCTATTATCAATATACTGTTTTAACTTATCTCCAAATGAGGCCCACAGGACGGCAGTCAACTCATTTCCACTGTCAAAATAGTAGAAAGTAAATTTAGAATATATCTTAATTAGTCACAAAATATATTAATTAACCTTTAAAGAATAAAATTATTGAAACACATACTCATTATCAATCAACTGAACATCTAGCTTTCTAGCATTAAACCTCTGCACAAACTCAAAATCTCTAAGAGGTAAAATCACCTCTCCAATCACATCTAGCAAATATTCAGCAAATGTAAGTAAATATAATAGTATAAACTTTTGTTTTACCTGTATAAAGATAATCTATATAAGATCGGAAAAATAAAAATATGTGCGATTTATAGTTCTCACCGACTACAAAATCCAAATTCAAACTCCCAATTGTTTGAAAAGGCGTGAACTCGAAACTGTTATATGGAATTTGGACAGACTTGTTGACTTCAGACACATCAGTCGCCAAACTCATACACAGTTTCCATTTGTGATTTAGTATCGCCTTTTGCAATGGGTGAACACAGTTTTCTTCGACACCAAACTTTGAAATCTTTAGCAATTTACCTTCTTGAAACTTATTTGTCAATAGGGAAGGCAACTTGCTAGGGATCGTTGCTTGGATTTTAGATCCCTGTATAAAATATTAATTATCATTAATTAATTAATTATTTAATTAATTAAATATTAATAACATTTGAAAATAAATATATGAGATCTATTACCTCCTGATCAACCAATATCATTTCAGTTGATTTTTTCCGTATTGTCCAATCAGCTCCCATTGACGTAATATGCGGACATTAACGCTGGATTGTTTAGTTTTCTTGTCAATTGATTTGACAGCAATCATACGGCTTGTAGCCATTACCTGTGTTTTAACATGAGACAGAGAAGAGGCTCCATTAAACTCAAAGTGAGTCTAATTTTGACAGCAATCTTAAGTTTTAATTTTTTAAGAAAAACGTCAAAATTTGACCAAGGATAGTCCTGAATTTGCATTATAGCTATGATCAACATCTGAACATTAAAAACCTAAACCTCTTGAAAAGCTAACAATTCAATAACCCCACATTATAATCTCATAATTGACTCCCAGCTTGCACCAATAAAATGTAATGTAAATCATGTCTTCTTCCATCCTTTTTTCCTATGGTTGTGAATATGTGCATGTCCCATAACAAAATGGTAGATTCAAATCCAAAAATGCCCATGAATAAGATGTCAACTAATGCAAGAGAGTAATTGTGTATTTTATTATATTAAGGATGTGTAGTTACAGTGTGTTAAAGTCGACCGTTGGGGTACTGTGGTCATTAAAGCACATTCTCTGAAGTAATCCTCATCTCTCCTTACCAAGATGATGGAAAGGTTCGTCCTACCATCAAATGTCAAAAAATTTCCTATGGTTGAAATTGAAAAATATGAAGAAACGACTAAACATATCAAATATGCCTTCCACGTCTCATAATGTATCAACTATGTTACATGAACTCTTCATTTTCACCAAAGTACCACCGTCGATATGACATGCCATGGGGTTGGTTCTGGCAGTTGGACACCTATATGTTATGTAAAATCTCAAAATTTTGGCAGGTCAAACACGTAGATCTGCACCCGTATCTGATTCTTGTATCCATGTCCATGTAACCTAGGTATCAATAGCTCTCAGCAAGAAATATTGTTCATTTGTGCCAGGAATCTAAGAACTCTGTGAAAAGTAAATTTGGATGTTAAATGTTCTGGTGGTACACTGCAACACAAACTTTGACACAAACACTGCTTTTATGTAGATATATTTATGTTATGTCAGAATTAGATTTTTCATTCTAGTACACTGGAGAGTTAAACATATAATACTGTTCTAAGTGAAAGAAAATGAAACCTTTTGCATGATTCAGATATACACAAATACATATATGATTATTTTGGTTATGGCGTTTCTTAATGTACCTAAATTTGTTTCAGGTTGATACATTCTTTGTTGTTGGGTCTCCTCTTGGTGTGTTTCTGTCGCTACAGAATGTTCGTTTTGGGATCGGTAATGGATTTTATTCATGCATCAAAGCTTTAAACGTATTTACAAATTTTCCCAATTATACAAAACCTATAGATTTTATATTTGGGTTCTAGTTGAGTAGAGGGAAGGGACACTGACGGTTGGACAGTATCTCACTTCATTAACTGTGTTGTCTTGAACACCAAATTTAATCTGATATCCGTTAACTTTGTGTAATCTTGTACACCAAATTTCACGTTTTTCAACTGTAATCTATCCATGATCTATGCATAGTCAAGAACCTATTGCATATGGAAATTGTCTAGAATCCTATTTAAGATGCAACTTATATCCAGCCTTCCAGTTAAATGTCTGAAAGTTTTTGTTAGGTAAATATTTTTTCTCACAAGTATCACCCCTATTTGGTGTCTTTTAATACTCTTTTCTCAGTGTATTTATCTCAGTGTATTTTGGCCATGTAAATCACATTACCATGTAAATGTATATGTTCAGGCTATGAGTTTCTCTCTTACAAAACTCCTTTGCCAACCAATCAAGTATTACCATTCTGCTACAGTGTTCTCTTTTTCTCTCCTATTTCTTCGTTTAATTACTTCTTATTCCGATGACTAAACAAAACCGATAACACAGAGTATGAAACAAAAATCCTAATCTTTAAATCCTTGGATGAAAGTCAAAAATATCAAAGGTAGTACTATTTTCAATGGATAGATTTCTAATCTAAACTTTATAGTGTTTTAGATCAAATGTGTGTGTCAAAATTGGTGGTTATAACTTATTGTTAATCTATAATATTGTCTTTCATATGGCTATTCCACCCCTTGATTTTGTTTTTTTTTTTAGATGTAAAATTTCCTTTCATCTCTATTGTGTTGCGTTGATTTGTTATTACTCGTGCTTCATTATGGTGACTCTTGGATGCTGGTGATAGGTAAACACTGGAGTATGACGGTGGAAAGTGCAGACACGTAGATAATAGACTCACCATCAGTGATAGAGTGATATGTAACTTGCAGGAATACTCTTCTGAGGTTGAAGAAGGTATGTTTGGGTAAGATCATTATGTTATCAGTTAGAAAACTTACATAATTGGATTAATATATTTCATGAAACTTTGTTAAAATGTGAGATAACATACAGACCAATCCAACAAAAAGCAGTCAGGAAGAATCAGTTGACTGTATGACATAGTTACTATCATAAAATAAGTTGAACACCGGTTCTTGTTGGTATCATAAGATGTCACGTAGGTGGTATGGAGTATTACTGTACAATATAGATTGACGTGAAAGGATAAAAGATTAAAAGCGGTGGCATATTTCACATTATTGCATCTCTTTTGCAATTTCGGCTTTTAAAACGATAATAATAAGTTGCGAATTGAGAATATTACAATTACCTGGATGCGATGAAGATGAAGAACAAATGCAACGGAAGAAAAGAAGAAAAATATGGGAATATAAAAATAAGAATTTTACCTTAAGTTGAATGTGTAGAAGGAGAGCAGGAGAAAAAGAAGATGGTGGCAGGTATTGAAAGAAATAGAATGGTAGGGTTGTTCAAATAGAGTTTCTTATTTTTAAGAATTGTGTAAATAATAAAATTATCTCTTATCAGTTTTTATTTTTAAGGATTGTGTGAATTCTGGTATCTCTTATGAATTCTAATATCTCACAGTAAGTTATATAGAAGATTTCTGATAAATCAAAATCTTTAATACATTTTTTAATTATTTATTTTATTTTGTATAAAAATGACAATTTAATAAGTAGAGTATAATTATTTAAGAGTTTTGTTGCAATATACGGCACTGCCTCTTTGAAGATAACGTGATTGCATTTCAATCCATTTACCTTCATCAGTTATCAAAAATTTCTGCACCAATAATAAAAAGATAGATAATTAAGTAGAAATAAAGGTCATATTAATCTAGTAATTCAAAATTAATTTAAACCCCATCACTTTATCCCTTTATCTCAACTCTGCCCTTAAAAAAGGCAACCATCCGACTTCATTTCTCATTCCTGATATACTTACCAAGTAAATTCTAATCTCAACAAACAATATGCATTTAATATTATATATAGATTGGTATGGTATTAGTGGTGTTAATATTTTTTGATATATAAAGTTTTTGATTATTTTTGAGCAGATAATAGTATTTTAAATTTATTTTTTAAGTGATATGATTTTTCATTGAAAAATAGAGTTATGATCTTAATGCATGTTTGAAGACCTTTTTTTCTTTTCCTTTTCTTAGATCAGGCGTAATTGTTTTTACTTTCATTTTCGGACTGAATGTGTTTATTGGTAAAAAATTTCTGGTACAGAATGAAAATAAGAATGGAATTTCAGACTCAGTTATGGAAATTATTAATTTCCAGAAATTATAAACACATGTTTTTGCAAGGAAAATGTACCAAACCTTTCTTAGGCCTTGAGGCTACTTTTCTATATGATTTTTTTTTTTTGTATTAAAAAATAAAAAAAGTGTTACTGTGTAAGCCAACCGCATACAACCATGTCATACTCCAAATATGCTTAAGGTAAACACCATAAATATCCAATACTCCGTATGAAAACAACTAACAGTCAAGCATTAAACAATGAATATCGGAATAGAATTTTAAAATTTAGATATATCTTAAAAATAATACCACTATAAAGCAATAAAAAAACATCCTAATAAATCCGAAAAAACAACTAAACCTAAATGTAATCTTATAACCAAACGGTACTATTCAACCTAAAGGCTAATAAAATCATTAACATTCCCAAAACAACCCATAAATTTCAAGATCAAATATGCAATTAGCACATCCAGTATTTTCATGTCTTGAATAATAGCACCAACTTTTGTCCTTGTAATGAGCTTCAACATTGCAAAATAATGGCCATTTGTAGAAATAATAATCATTACTCTTCCATAATGATTTGATGAATGCCTTCAAATTAGAACGATAGTTAATCAACTGAATCTTGGTTAAGTCGGATTTTTGGAAAGTCATGATGATTTTCTTTCCCATATCCATTTTCGATTCATCCTCATTGAAAATTAGTACTATCCCTAGAGAATACAATGCCTCCATATGACCTTTATCTGCAGCTTTTTGTAGATAGTTAATACCGGACTGCAAACTCACTTTATCATATGAACCAATCTGAAAAAGAGAGAAATTAATTAATATTACTTTAAATAACTAAAATCTAATAATTATAAAATTGTTACGGCGAGTACTACTTAAGAAAAATAGGTAATTGTTTACATACCAACCCGTGACGGAATAGAGCCTCAGGATTTCCACATGCAAGACACCTATCCAAAAATCTTGTTGCTACATTAGTCCGACGCCACCATGGGTTAATTGGAAAATCCCGGAGTGAACCTTGCTGATATATATAATCATCATTCCCTGTCTCCCAAAAGATTCTAGAAGTTGATTTAAGATTCACGAAATTGAAAAAAGAATTTGCAAGAACGCGAAGAAAAATTGAGATTATAATTTCCATAGGAAGTTGTTCAATGGAAACCATTGTAATTGGATACACAAAATAAATTTGAAGAGTTGACTCTGAAGAAAAAAAAAACAGTTATATACAAAATATAGATGAATGACTTCATATTTATAGGCTAAAAAAATTATCTAAGTGTTTTTTTTTTAATAAATCCGATTTATGAAAAAAAAATAAACTTATCCTAATTTCGGAAATATCCGAAATAATTATAATTGAAATAGAGACCAACTCATAAAAAACCTCTGTCGAAATAATTATAATTGAAATAGAGACCAACTTATAAAAAACCTCTGTTAGTATGTTAGTATATGGAAAAAAAAATACTTTTTTACAAACTCAATAACCTCTGTTATTTTGCAACATCTGTTTTGATTTTGGATAAAAAAAGCCTATATTCGGATTTATGAAAAAAACACTTATCCTAACCGAATTTTTCATCATAATTTCGGATGAAAAAAATGAGTACTGCAATCATAATTTTTTTGCATTATCAGAATTTTTTACAAAAAATAAAATTTGCATTATCAAAAATAAAATTTGCATTATCAGAATTTTTGGATAACAAACACAAGTTCATCTCCGTCCTGATCTGAATCCGAAGAAGGATCCGACGTTGCAACTGCTTCCCAGTGCAAAAGGCGGCAAATACTTTTACAAACTCAATAACCGGTTGTTTGTCCCGGATTATCACGAAACAACATCAAAACCTTACTTTCGATATTCACAATGTTGACAAACACAAAACAGGTGCCCATTTAAGAGTTTACTTTCAAGCACTTTTAGTTACACACATACACATAAATATCATTAATGAACTTGTGGATTACAAATGCAAATTAGCACAATTTAATATACTCCTCATAAGGTGATTTTAGTGCCTTCGCTAAATATGATACTCATAAAGGGATTTTTTTTTTTAATGTACACTCATTAGGGTCGGAAACAACATTCATCACCCAAATATCCTTGCTCTTCAAAGCAGCTCCAAATGAACCCATATTTGCCTTCATGTCCATCACGTTCCTCAAAGTGTCTGATTGAATCTTCGGACTTAAGAAGCATTATTTACAGCAATGGAAACCTGCACACAACCAAAAAGCCAACAACATCAAATTCAAATCTTTAAATAATTAGAGAAAACCTGATTTCCAAATAAATTCACAACCAATTATCAATAGTCATACCTGTTTATGAGATCGGAACTTGCAATGTCAGCCTTGACAAACTTGAAATTCGGAGCGGAGAAGCTTGGTTGTAGATTCTTGAGGCTTGAGCAGTAGTCGAGTTTATCAAGGCCCACGATCCTGTACTGTGAGTACTTCTTGACGATCTGGTTGGTTACATGGGAGGCAATGAAGCCAGATGCTCCAGTTATGAGAATAGTTTTTGGTGCGTATGAATCTGATTCATGAGATGACATCCTTCCTGCTTTTGGAAGGATATTTAGAGCCCGTTTTAACTGAGACAATTCATCAAACAGTTGATCACAAATGAGATGATAATCTAAACTTCTCAAACATTATTTTGGATTTCCAGTTGCTTTACCATCTACTGCATCAAGCTAAAGGTCCTTTTACTCGGCTCATCAAATCCATGAAATTAAACAAAACCCAATTAATGCTTCTATGAAGTTCAAATGATGATGTAAATAATTACGATCTGAATTCGATTACATACATATTGCATAAAAACTAACTTGTGATCTAAGAGCATGTATTAAATTTAAACATCTTGTTTTGAATCGTTTCATTTGTTTCATAACTTTCTCAATATCCAAACATCACTTAGGTGAATGTTAATGCAAAAACCTTCTAAATCTAGATAATTATCCAAACCCGTAATCTAATATGGAGAAATGAATTTGATTACATCAGGGAAATCATATAACGAAGAAAATGTGATCTTCACTAAACCATTACAATGTTGCGACCGCAAAATATCTACTTAATCCGTCCCAAAATGAATGTTCAATTTTTTTGCAAATTTTTTAAGTATAACCTACCATCTTTCATTTCAAACTAATAAGAACAACATTCATATGATCTGAACTCAACTCAGTCCTAAAGTCTACACAGAAATTCGCCATCTCAATTACATCATAGAAATCACCAAAACATACAAACTCTTGTAGACTATATCAATGCTATGACATTTCAAACATAAAAAATTATCTATTTTAGAAAAAAATTTACTTTTTTGAATTACGGATTTTAATATAAAAGAGAGAAAGGATTTGAAGGAACTTACAGCAAAATTTGGTTTATCTTCTTCTTTGAATCCAATACCAGATCCTTGAGGATGGTCTTTATCATATTCAAATATGCAGCCGGTTGACATAAAACACTTGTATCATCACGATAACAAAATAAGTTAATCAGTGGATTTACATTTTTCATCAGTTGTTTTTTTGTTTGATTTAGCACCTTCAAATGTTAAGAAACATACTTTTTACTACTAAAGTTCTCAAATACCTTACAATTTCTATATCTGCGTCTCCACCACCCTGAGTCTCTATTTCATAGTCCCATGAATTGATCAGTGCAACTGAAGAATCTGAAATTGAATTCATCATGCCCTGGAACAGTTTGATGATCACCTTTCATATAGTCAGTCTACAAGAAGGGTACTTAAGTATCATTACAATTGCAACAGACACACATACCTTAACCATATCCAAGTATAAATTAGGGGCAAGAATTCTTTTATGAAGAGCCCAAGCAGCCCCATTAGACGCAATAATCCCCTGGCCAAGCAAAGGAGCAAGTTCTTCCTGTAATTGTGAACCCTTTCCCAGGTCCCATGAGGTGCTTGTGCTTATCTCTTTCACCAAATCGCTTTGGATCACATGCAATACAGTCTTTACCCCAAGTGCAAACATGAATACTTCACCTGCAAATTTCATTAATATTGTTATTACACTGATTATCCCAAAAGAAAAGAGTATGAGTTACCGTGGTTTTGAATGCAATTGTGGAGGAAGGGGAAAAATTACTCAGATGATTTATGAAAAAAAAAATTACCGTAAAAAATTTCTCAATTTTTTCCCATTCCTCCACAATTGTAAAAAATTTCTCAATTTGGGAAAAACCCGGCTTTGTTTAGACAAATTTCTACATCAGGCAATGATCCAAGCTCAGAATTAATTTTGGCTAACAAAGCAAGTCCTTGCCACTGGTCCAGTTTCTCCGACAATAAAGAGGCAGTGCCATGTGACACCCCAACCAAGCACAGGCGTACCTTGGTGGCTCCGGCGTCATCTGCGTTCTGTATCAGTTCTTTCAGCACCGTCGTCCCTTCCGGATAATTCACCAACACCTCTCTAATTCACCGCTCACGATCCATCTTCTGGCCGAAATCAACCAATAAGAGGGATTCCGCCGCTGCCAAAGAGAAATCCATGCTGATTTTCGGTTATTCGAAGTTAAAATTTGTCAAATCCGTCAATTGGATTGGTTGGGGTTTGTCAACTGATAATAAGAATTCATTGTGGAATTTTTGAGATAATTGAAAATTCAAAAGTCAGTAATTGCGGATATGCGTATTAATGTTTATCTCAAAAATTTGAAGAACTGTATTTATCTCAATAATTATCTTATATTTTAATGAAATAAAAATGAGTTGGAAATGGGGCTGATGACGTGGCCTTTGACGTGGCCTTTTCTGGAGGCTCTAAATAGTTTTGTTGTTTATATTATATATGATTCCCAAATCATATTATCAGATTATGTTTATTATTTTCAGCTTATCAAATCAGTATATTTTATTAGTTTAAATTTAAAATTTGAAATTTGTCATCTAATGAAAGTCTTTTGGAAGTAATAGTCCTAGAACTTAATCTCTTTTTATAACCAGAAATCACTATCATTCATTTGTATCTATCATTTTTTTGCAAATGTTTTCGCGCATCTGCCTCTTTCAAGTTTGTCTTTCTTTTTTCTCTCAAATCCATTTTTTTTTTTCAAATTAAATTTGTGCTGCATAGTTTCAATAGTGATTAATAATTAAATGATATTTCAAATTCTAATGAGCTATTATTCTTAGGATAGAAATATCAGTGCTTTATTAACATTTAATGTTGTTTACTAACCTTAATGTATATTGGGTTGTTAGATGTTATAACCAATTTCTAATGCATATTAACTTGGTTTGTATGCCATTTGAGTCTGCCTTCTTGATTGTTTAATGCTTGATTAATAAAATACTCAACCAAAAAGATACGAGTATTTATGATTTCCTAATTCCTATCAAGTGTACTAAGTGATACTTGGTGATGATAAAGAAACTGTTGTTAAATCCGCGCCGAGCATGATCTCGCAAAGAAGACAAGCAACCAAAATCCAACAAAGCTAACTTCATTATCCTAATTTTTCATTCTCCGCATTATGGCCATTGAAAGCTAAACCTCCACGGACAGATTTAAATCGATTCTATCATTCTCTTAGGCCCCGTTTGTTTCCAGGAAAATGGGAGGAAAACGTTTTCCGGAAAACGTTTTCCCCATTTTCCGGTGTTTGGTAATTTTTCGGAAAACGTTTTCCCCATTTTCCCCGAAACATGTTTGTTTTCCGGAAAACGTTTTCTCATTTTCCGGTGTTTGGTAGTTTTTCGGAAAATTGAGAAAATGTTTTTCGGAAAACATTTTCCGCCGTTTCTAAGGAAAACGTTTTCCGAATTTTTCCTAAGGAAGTTGTTTTCCGGAAAATGGTGTAAAAAAAGTGGATGGATAATATTTTAATAATAATAATAATAATAATAATAATAATAATATTAATATTAATATTAATATTAATAATAAAATAATAATAAAATAATAATAATAATAACAAAATAATAATAAAATAATAATAATAATAATAAAATAATAATAATTATTATTATTATAATAATAATAAAATAATAATAAAATAATAATAATAATAATAATAATAATAATAATAATAATAATAATAACACAATAATAATAAAATAATAATAATAAAATAATAATAAAATAATAATAATAATAATAATAACAAAATAATAATATTAATAATAAAATAATAATAAAAATAAAATAATAATAAAATAATAATATTAATAATAAAATAATAATAAAAATAAAATAATAAAAAATAATAATAATAATAATAATAATAATAATAATAACAAAATAATAATAATAAAATAATAATAATAAAATAATAATAAAATAATAATAATAATAATAATAATAATAACAAAATAATAATAAAATAATAATAATAAAATAATAATAAAATAATAATAATAAAATAATAATAATAATAACAAAATAATAATAAAATAATAATAATAATAATAAAATAATAATAAAATAATAATAATAATAATAATAATAATAATAATAATAATTATAATAAAATAATAATAATAAAATAATAATAATAATAAAATAATAATAAAATATTAATAATAATAATAATAATAAAATAATAATAAAATAATAGTAATAATAATAATAATAATTTTCCGAAAAACATCTTCATTTTCCGGAATTTCCCATTTTTCCCATTTTCCTAAGGAAGTTGTTTCCAGAAAAACATCTTCCTCATTTTCCGGAAAACGTTTTCCTTTTCCGGAAAACATTTTCCAGGAAATCATTTTCCGGAAGTTATTTTCCCCGAAACAAATGGAGCCTTAGTATTATTAAATTTGATCATCTCAATTATAGTTTTTAAGAATATTTTTTGTTGTGATTTTTAACTTAGGTAATTATCTTGATTCTTTTTTCTGTGTGTTGATCAAACATGTTCCTTTTTTCTTTTTTTTATGAAACTGATCAAATATGATCCTAAGCATTACATCGTTGTCAAGGTCTCTTTTTAGAAAAAGTATACTCCGTCCCAAAACGAAAAACTAAATTATTTTTCTAATTTTTTCTTGATTAACAATAAATTTAAAATATTTTGGTCATTCATTTTGGGATATAAATATTACGTAAAATCTAGGGAGAAACGCGTTTCTCCATAAGTTATGGAGAAACGGGTTACGGGTATTCAGAACCTTTTGAAAGGATATCCAGAAACTTTTTGTATTGGCCATGACCTTGTTCCATGGTTACTTCTGGATATCAGTCTCAAGGTTACGGATATCGAGAACCCTTTGAAAGAATATCCGAGAAGCTTATGAAAGTGATATCCGAAACCTTCAAAATGATATCCGAAACTTTCAAAATGTTTACGGATATTCATTGATGGTTTTACGAATATACATTTGAAGGTTTACGGATATCCGAAACCTTCAAAATGAATATCCGAGAAACTTTCAAAATGTTTACGGATATTCATTTGATGATTTACGGATATACATTTGAAGGTTTACGGATATCCGAAACCTTCAATAATCAATTTACGGTCTTGGCCTTGGATTTGGCTTCAAATCTATTTTTTACGGATATCAGTCCAAAGGCTTACGGATATCCGTTCCAAAGCTTCTGGATATCCAGAACCCTTTGAGACTGATATCCAGAAATTTTCTTCTGGTTATTAAACGTATAGCTTCTGGCTATTAAAAACGCGTTTCTCCATAGTTATGGAGAAACGCGTTTCTCAGCAGACCTACTCTAAATATTATTATATTAAACAATGTACTCTAGGCATTTAGTTTTTTATATACTACTAAAAGATATAATCACGTTAAAAACCTCAATTCATGAATAAGTAACACTTTTATGTTTAGTGAATCATATTTTGTGAGGTAATTCTGAATCTATATTTGTTTATGTGATACAAAATTTATCTCTACCATGTGCATCCATTAAAGTGTAAATTAGCTTTTGGTATAATTTGTATAGTTTAATATTTTAAGTGATACTTCTTTCATTTTGAAATAAGAATGCTGCAGTCATATTGCACGTTTATTAAGGAAAAAAGTGGGCAAACAGTTTGAGTGGCTTGAAGACTTAATTATCAAAAACACTATTTATGATTCAAGTTAATTGAAATACAAAGTATGTACGTTATGTTGTAGTTTTTTGTAATTATAAGTATGATAAGGGCAAAAATTGTCATTATTTTCCATTTTAAAATTTTACTCTAGGATGAACGTAAAAAAGGACGAAATAGAAACCTTACTTACTTTGGGACAAAATGTGTATAATATTTTTATTACTAAGAATATTAAGAATCTTATGTTGAATATTTTCAGGTTGAGTCATAGGGATATAATTTCACCATGTTGTTTTTATAATATTTAATTATTAGATTCATTATGCCCGTCGAGTATCGACGGGTTACTGACTAGTTGAGCATATATATGCCAAGAACAATCATTGAGATCATATGTATCATTTTATTTATGAGCGCGTTACTTTATGTACGTTTGTTTGTGTGCTGTATTTTAATTTTTAATTTTCATGAGTGTAATGTTTTAAATTATCGCAATTTAACGTTTATTTATAAGTGTTTCATTTTTTAAAATTGTGCAATTAAGTAAAAAAAATTATATTTATTGTTAATGATGTTAATAAAAAATAATATTTATTATTGTATATTATTAATTTTATAATATCAAATTTCTATTGAAAAAAATTATGTGAACGAAAAATTTGTTCACCACTATAGAATGTAAGCTGGCGTGAGCGAAATTTCATTCACATGCCAATTTCGTTCACATGCCAATTTCGTTCACGTGGTGAACGAATTTTTCGTTCACCACCGTGGATGCTCTTAATTTTGTCTACTCCCTCCGTCCCACCCGATTTAGATTCTTTCCCGACACGAACATTAAGGAAACTATTATAATAAGAGAAGAGATAATGAGTTGATGAGGTATTGTGAGTATAAAAAGTAAAATATGAAATAGAATAAGAGTGAGGAATAGTAAGTGAATTGTTATTGTGATTATGACAAGTGGGTCCCATTAAATATAAAAATAATATAAATTTGCCATTTTGGGATGTCGTAAGTTGAAATTGACGCCCAAAATGGCAAATTGACCTAAGTAGAGTGGGACGGAGGGAGCATATCTTTTTTTGGTACAAAATTAATTTGGTCTATATCTTTTTTTTTATCAAACCAACTATTATAAGTAAAAATCTCATAAAAAACGCATTTTTTAAGTTAAGAAAAAACGGGTTTTAAGTGACAGTTTTAGTGTAAACAGAGTCAGTGCATCAGTGCATGTATTATTAAGTGTCAGGGTAAAAAAATGTCTGTGTTAGTGTAAAAAAGTGTCAATATTAGTGTAAAAAAATGACAGTGTAAAAGAGTGTCAGTGCATGTATTATTAAGTGCCAGTATAAAAGAGTGTCAGTGTATAGTAAAAAAGAGTCAGTGTTAGTGTAAAAAAAATGTTACTAAAAAAAGTGTAGTGCATTTATTATTAAGTGTTAGTGTAAAAATGATTTTTCCTTAAAATTAAAAAAAAATAGTTTTTAATAAAACCAACTGCTATTATAAACAAGAAAACAGAAATATACATAAGTTATTTTACAAGAACGGTAGCAGTGGCATAAGCCGATAGTAATCTAGGTAGTTGTTTGCCTAAAACATCTCCAACCAAACTATTAAAAACAAAAGATGGTGGAGTAACAAAAGAGATATACATAGTCTCATGAATAGATGCTACTTTAGCCAATGTATCTACTATCATATTGGCTTCTCGATATGCAAAAGATAGCAATAATCCTTCAAAACAAGCAAAAAGTTGTCTGCAGTCTATGATGAGGTTATCAAGATGTGGAAGGCCCAGCTTGTCCCTGCATAAGATGTTAAATACTACAATCTGTTTCAACATGCAATATTTTTATGTTATGGTCCAAGGCCGTTTGTAATCCCTGAAGAATTGTCCATAGCCCCGCTATCATATTTGTGTAAAGACCAATGCTCTTAGCAAACCCACAAACGCAGTATCCATAATTATCTCGAATAAACCCACCTATTTCGGCTTGTCTCGGATTACCTTTAGCAGCACCATCTGTATTGAGTTTAAAAAACGTGTATGGAGACGCTTTACATGCTATTTTAGCCCAAAAGGTTGGTAGCACTGTGGTGGGTTTGTAAGAATGAATCGAAAGGAAAGCATTTGATGCTAACCGAATGTGTCAAAATCGAAGTAGGGTTAATTGGGTATTTTCAAAATTAATTTGTTCTACGAGTTCCATACCAACCAGTAACTCAAATCATTCGCCCAAGTTGTTTAGACGAAAAAGAAGTTGATTGCTGAGCTTGTAAAATGTGAACTAAAAGGTTGACGGACAACATTGGTTGGATGCTACACTTCCACACCACTGGTTGAATAATGGGGCATTCATTGATTAAGCGGAATAAAGTTTCATTTGTATTATTGCACAGAGGACAAAAACTGGAAGGAAAAATTTTATGGCCAACAACTTCAGTTGTCGTTGGAAAAGATCCTTGGGAAGGGGGGTGTGATTTGTTAAGTAACCAGTGGTAAGTTGACTTAACTGTAAATGTCCCTTCTCTATTAGGGATCAATGTTGGGGAATCGTCTTTAGGAGCAATTGGTCATGGATACGCTTGAAGAAGTTGCAGGCAATGTTTGGGTAGAAAGAATTGAAGAAAATCCTAACTTCCATCCGGACTCATTCCTGTAGACGTCTACATACTTGGATAGCCAAGTGTCTGGAATCTCACAAAGAACCATACCTGCTAACGGTGATTGACATTGTCTATATCAAAAACATGATACTCACGCCAAAAATCTTTTGAAAAACAAATTTTTCGATTTTGATAAATGTAACTTGAAAATATGCTGTTACATTTTTGTAAATAACTAAAAAAAAATTGGGTGACATTTTTTTAATAATTGAAATTTATTAAAACACGCTATCATTTTTTAATGCTACGTCTGTCAATTTTTAATACTATCACGGACACATTTTAATATTATCAGTATCACTTTTTAGCACTACACTGAAACTATTTAACACTAGAACTAACATTCTTTAACACACACGACACTATTAAACATTCATACCCGCACTCCTTAACGCACGCACAAACACTATTTAACATACGCTAATACTATTAAACACTCACACTGGTGATGGCCATTTCAGGCCCAAGCCCGGGGTCGACCCGCACAGTACGCAGCCCGTATCCACCAGCCCATGAATCAGCCCATATTCCGGCCCGCAAGTTTGGCACAGCAGACCCGAATGTACACATGCCACACGGGCCAGACTTTATCCGCGAGCTTCCCAGTCCGTTTGATTTTGTACCCGTATGGCTCCTTTTTTTTTTTTTCGAAAATATCCTAAATCAAATTGGTGACTAAATTAAATGGTTATTTTCATCTAATGTGCAGATAACAATTCATTATCTTTGTTTAAAAATGACATTTATCTTGGCAATTAAGGTGAAAACTAATTTACATTTAGATAATTATATGTATAAAATAATTAAAAAAAAATAGGATTAAGTGATTTTATATTTTTAGAAAATAGTTTATTAGATTATAAATCATTTTTTATTTTTATTTTCAATATTTTTCCAAGCTTTTTCTGATGGGGGGCAAACCCCGGTGCGCCAAGCGCTCCCCGCCAAGCGGGGGTTGGGAGAGGGAACCATTTGCTAGAGCCTTCCCCTGACAATTGCCAAGAGGTTGTTCGCCAAAGTTCGAACCCGTGACCTTATGGTCACCAAAGAAGCAACTTAACCGTTGCGCCAAGGCTCGTCCTCTTCCAAGCTTTTTTCTGATATTTAAAAAAAATTAAAAAAAAGTGTTGAAATCCGTTTAGCCTGTGGATACGGGTAAAATGGGCAGGCTTGAACAAGGTAAATGGGGCGGACCAGGCCGGACTTTGGCCCGTTTGCAGACACAATCCGTCGGATCTAAGTCCGCCGAGTCAGCTGATCGTGTTAAAATGGGCCAAACTGGGTCAGATAATCCGTTTGACCATCACCAACTCACACTGATACTCTTTAAAACGCATTTTTTTTCAAAGTGTCGTTGTTAGTATAGTATTAATGTACAAGTCTGAATGATTGTCACTTTATAATACTAGCACTACACTTTCAAAAATCCATTTTCTTCCAAATAATTGTAAAAATGTGTTTTTCGTAATAAAGTCATACGGAGCATTTTACATATCTGGTCTATCTAAAAAAATGTTTTTATTCAAAAAAAAAAGTTGCTTTTAAGTAAAAAATTTAGTTTTAATATTTTAAAATGGAAGGAATATCTTTTTATGGATAATACCCTTGTACAATAATTGAGATAAAATGAGTTGGTTTTATAAAAAACTAGTTTTTTCTAGCACTTAGGAAAAACGTGTTTTGTTTTTCCCGTTTGTGCCAGTGCTAGTTTAACAAAGTGCCAGTGTGACAAAGTGTCAGTGCATTTGTAACAAAGTACCAGTGTAAAAAAAGTGCCAGTACCAGTTTAACAAAGTGCCAGTGTAAACAAAGTGCCAGTGCATGTGTACCAACGTGCCAGTGTAAAAAGTGTCAATGCCAGTTTAACAAAGTGCAGTAACCATTTTTTCACTGCCAACACTTAAACACATATTCACTGGCACCCCGTCACTGGCACTTTTGTAGATTGACGTTGGCACAATATACACTGGCACTTCTTGATGCATGTGTTGACACTCTTTTACACTGGCACTTTTTTATTCTATCGCTAACACTTTTTTACCCCAAACACTGGTACTCTTTTTTGTTGGCACTCAAAAACACATGCACTGGCACTCAAAACACATGCACTAGCACTCAAAAACACATACACTGGCATTAGTTTACACTAACACTTGCACATCAAAATCCCTAGCACTGGCACATCAAATCCCCCACCAACAACAAATTTCCAAACTGGTACTCAAATACATATACACTGGTATTCAAAAACATATACACTGGTACATTTTACACCTCTCAAACCCCACCACTCCCGTCTTCATATAGGAGTCCATGTTGCCAAACGCCGTCCCGGCACCTTCTCTATCCGCGCCGCTGCCGCCGACCCACCATCATCACAAGGTGAGCTTAACAAATACAGCTCCCGAATCACGAGACCCAAGTCACAGGGAGCTTCCCAGGCCGTTCTCTACGGCGTCGGACTCACCGATGAAGATTTGAATAAACCTCAGATAGGCGTTTCCTCTGTTTGGTATGAAGGGAACACTTGTAATATGCATTTATTGAAATTGGCTGAAGCTGTGAAGCAAGGGGTAGAAGAGGCTGGAATGATTGGGTTTAGGTTCAATACAATTGGGGTTAGTGATGCGATTTCAATGGGGACGAGAGGGATGTGTTATGGTTTACAGTCTAGGGATTTGATTGCGGATAGTATTGAGACTGTCATGGCTGCTCAATAAAATACGTTTTTTTCTAAGCTTGAAAAAATGCATTTTTTGTGAGATTTTGGCGACATAATATTTTATAATTATTGAATCACTTATTAATAAATACAAAGGAATACAAAAAATGGCATAATATTGTTACAAGGGTGAACAATTACAGAAAAAATATAAATACAATTTATAAACAAAAACTGAAAATACAAAAGGAGAAGAAGTTGAATTCGCTGCACGAGCCCAATGAAACCAATGTCTCCTTAAGACATATTTGATCCCTCATCGAGTGTGCTTGAGTTTTTCTTGGATCGCTTGTCTCCCAGGATAGAACTGCGGACCGGGGGCACTTTGCACCTAAGTTCCCGGCGAGCTGAACCGAGCTTGGACTAGATCACCTCTTCTTCTATATGCAAGCTAAGAGGCCAAGGAAGAATGATTAACAATATGCAACCAAAGAAAATGGAAGAGGATTTGCTGGAGCAATTGAGTGTTTTTCTGCTGTGTACTTGTGGTTTTTTCAAGCCAGTGTTCTTCCAAAGTTGATAACACCAATATATAGCCAAGAATCAAAACCAACATTTTAGGATTTAATTTTCAGTATTAATCACAATTAAAACTGAAATTAAACCTATTAAACCGAGATTATTAAACCCATTTAATAACCAAATTTATGTTTTGATACTTATTCTTGGTTGTTACATATTGAAAAAATCAAACAGTCATTAATGCCCAGAATCTGTTCGGTCGAGTCTTATAGCCTGCTAAGCCGAGCAAGGCTCTGCTCGGCCGAGCAAGGCATATGCCTCGACCGAGCATGGCTTTTCCAGAAACTTTGTTTTCTGCCATGCTGTGCTCGGCCGAGTCAATCACTCTGCTCGGCCGAGCACCTCAGAAAACTTCAAGACCATTTTTGATTTACAAAATCAAAATTTATTTGGTCAAATCCTTGGAGCATTTATATTTAATTCATCCAAAACCCATTTTGGACAATTAAATATTTTATTTCCACAAACACAAATCATTTAAGTAATTTGACAAAATTACCCTTTAGAAATTAACCCATTAATTTCCTTCAAAACACACTATTTTTCCAACAATCCCCAACATGAAGAAAATTCATGAGGATAGGTGATAAAGTCCGGCAGTCGAAAACCTGGATAGGATAGGTAGGGGTTTTCCCTTTGAACCTTCCCTTGTAAAAGCATATTTACTCTACTCGCTAATCAGTAGACACGATGTCCTTGAACTACTAGCTTTTTGTGTAGCCGATCATATACTTTACACAGGTATCTCCCTAACACAATTCAGCTCTCATAGCTGTGTCCATTCATGGCCCTGGATCACAATGCCTGGTTCTGTGAGAAGGTCTAAGAATTGAGCCTCACACAATTCTCCTCGAAGCGGCCTCTACTTCTTTCTCACATAGGTGATTCTTTTAAGTAACCCATTTTACTTCACACAAGAATCATTAAAAGCCATAGGCTTAACCTCATTCATCTCGGGATGTCACTTTAAGGAATGAGTATAGGGTTGACCCCCACAGTGACGCTACAAGTCTTTTAACAGTTAGGTTGTCCCTTTGAACCTAGATCTTGGGATCTCCAGTCAACTAGGTTGGGTTTTCCGCTGTGTTTAACTTCTCAAGAGGCTTTAAACCCATTCCCAATGTCAACCTTGTAACTATCTCTTTACTTAACCCTTTGGTTAGCGGATCCGCCAAATTATCTTTTGACCTCACATAGTCAATGGATATGGTGCAAGTTGCAAGTAGTTGTTTAATGGTATTATGTCTTCAACGTATATGTCTAGACTTACCATTATACATATGACTTTGAGCCCTTCCAATCGCAGATTGGCTATCGCAATGTACACTAATTGCGGGTACGGACTTTTCCCATCTTGGAATATCTTCTAGGAATTGGCGTAGCCATTCGACTTTTTCACCACATTTATCTAGTGCTATAAACTCAGATTCCATGGTTGATCTGGCTATAACAGTTTGCTTAGAAGATTTCCATGATATAGCAGCACCTGCTAATGTGAATAGATATCCACTTGTAGACCTTGAGTCTTTGATATCCGATATCCAATTAGCATCACTATATCCTTCTATCACCGCTGGATGTCTAGTGTAATGTAATCCAAAATCACGAGTATATCTTAAGTACCTTAGTACTCTTACTATACCCTTCCAATGATTTGTTCCAGGATTACTTGTATACCGGTTTCACTTGCTAACAGTATAAGCAATATCCGGCCTAGTACAACTCATCAAGTACATTAGACTTCCGATGATTCTCGAATACTCTAATTGAGACACCGGTTCATCTCTATTCTTTGATAGATGAAGATTTGGGTCGATTGGAGTGCTCGCTATTCCATTGTCATTCTTGCTAAATTTCTCAAGAATTTTATCCACATAATGAGTTTGACTTAACACAAGTCCATTGGATATTCTAGAAATTTTAACTCCAAGGATTACATCCGCAAGTCCCATATCTTTCATGTCAAACTTCGAATTCAACATGTCTTTCGTGGATTTGATCATCTTATCACAACTCCCTATGATAAGCATGTCGTCTACATTTCTGTGGTTTTAGTATAGACACATTTGTCACACTCATTTATCTTAAATTCACTCTGCATCATAGCATTATCAAATTTCTGATGCCACTGTTTTGGTGCTTGTTTCAAGCCATACAATGACTTTACTAATTTGCACACCTTCTTTTCTTGTCCATGCGCAACAAACTCCTCGGGTTGTTCCATGTAAATCTCCTCTTCTAAATTTCCATTTAGAAAGGCTGTTTTTACATCCATTTGATGTATTTCAAGATTTCTCAATGCGGCAATTGCAAGTACAACTCTTATTGACGTTATTCTCGTGACAGGAGAATACGTGTCAAAATAGTCTAGGCCTTCTTTTTGCCTGTAACCTTTAATTACAAGTCAGGCCTTGTACTTATCAATTGTTCCATCCGCTTTCATTTTTCTTTTGAAAATCCACATATATCCTAGTGTTTTGCTTCCCGGAGGAAGGTCCACTAGTTCCCATGTGTGATTTTGCAAAATGGAATCAATTTCACTTTTAATTGCTTCCTTCCACAAAGGTCCTTTCGAAGAGCTAACGGCTTTTTTGTAACTTTATGGTTCACTTTCTACCATATAGGTTAGAAAGTCCGGACCATAGGATTTTTCAATCCTATCTCTTTTGCTCCGTCGAGGTTCCACCTCTTCTTCTTCTTTTTCATCTTGAACGTATTCTTCTTCTATTGAATATATTACCCTAGTCGATGAGCTTGCCTCATTTCTTGACTTACACGGGAATATATTCTCAAAGAAAGATACGTTCACAGATTCCATTATAGTATTTTTGTGTATAGCTTCAATTTTCGACTCATACACAAGAAATCTATAAGCACTACTGTTATGTGCATATCCAATAAATATGCAATCAGCAGTTTTAGGTCCAATATTCACCTTTTTAGGAGGAGGTATGGCTACCTTTGCAAGACACCCCCACACTTTCAAGTGTTTGTAACTTGGCATTCTTCCATGCCATAGTTCATAAGGAGTTTTATCTTGTTTCTTTCGGGGTATTTTGTTTAACACATAGTTAGCCGACAACACGGCTTCCCCCCACATGTTATCCGATAATCCCGAACTCAATAACATGGCATTCATCATTTCTTTCAATGTCCGATTTTTCCTTTCGGCAACACCATTTTGTTGGGGTGTATAAGGTGCCGAGGTTATATGTTTAATTCCACTTTGAGCACAAATTGCTTCAAATGGAGATTCATATTCACCTCCTTTATCACTTTTTAGCACCTTAATTTTCCGGTTTAATTGATTCTCAACTTCATTCTTATAGAGAGTAAATTTCTCTATAGCTTCATCTTTACTTTTTTAGAAGATACACATAGCAATACTTTGTGCCATCATCTACAAAAGTCATGAAGTACTTATTGCCGCCCCGTGATTGTGTTGATTTAAAGTCACATAAGTCCGTGTGAACCAATTCAAGTGGTTCACTATGTCTTTCAACTGAATGGAATGACTTTCTTGTTAATTTTGCTTCTACACAAATTTCACATTTTTGTTTACAATCAACTCTAAACTTTGGAATAGAATTTGCTTTTGTCAAACGACGTATAGAATCAAAATTAACATGACCAAGTCTACCATGCCACAAATTAGATGACTCAAGCAAGTAAACGGAAGAGATATTCATATCATTAGCTTTCGCTTTCACAACCATTACACTTAGCTTAAACAGTCCATCATTGACATAACCTTTGCCTACAAACATTCCACTCTTAGACAAAGTGACTACATTGGACTCAAACACAATACGAAATCCATGTTTTATCAAAAGCGATCCGGACACCAAGTTCTTCCGGATGTCGGGCACATAAAGCACGTTGTTGAGAGTCAACTCCTTCCCGGATGTCATCTTCAAGACCACTTTTCCTTCTCCTTTGATCTCGGAGGTGGCTGAATTTCCCATGAATAGCTTCTCGCCATCCTTAGCAACAAA
Organism: Adenophora triphylla var. japonica; assembly: GCA_022495995.1. NCBI lineage: Eukaryota > Viridiplantae > Streptophyta > Magnoliopsida > Asterales > Campanulaceae > Adenophora > Adenophora triphylla. The sequence continues at coordinate 115,705 of JAFEMH010001744.1, read as the reverse complement.
AGTACTAAACATGTCTCTATTGGAGCACACATGTCTAGTAGCACCGGTGTCAATCCACTATTGATTTGGGTTTGAACCCACCAAATTCACCTCGAAAATCACAGTTGCGAGGTGCATCTCGGACACTTCTCTAGCAATGCCTTCCACCATGTTTGCCTCACGAGCCTTCTTGGGCAACTTGCAAGCACGAGCCTTGTGGCCTTTACCGCCACAATTGTAACAAGTTCCTAAGAACTTCTTCTTGGAAACACCACCTTTTGGTCCCAAGTGGGAATGCTTGGAAGTTGTCACAACCTTCCCTTTTCCCTTACCAAACCTTTTGCCTTTGGAGCTTTCACCATGCTCCACCACATTGGCCTTAGCCACACTAGAAACAAACTTGTTTTCAGCAACTCTATTGTTCTCTTCAATACTCAATCGAAGGATAATTCCTTCCACATCCATTTCCTTTCGCTTATGCTTAAGGTAGTTCTTGAAATCATTCCAAGATGGAGGCAATTTCTCAATGATTGCAGCCACTTGGAAGCTTTCACTTATCACCATACCTTCAGCATGAATCTCGTGCAAAATAGTTTGAAACTCATCAACTTGAGATTTCACACTTTTGTTGTCCACCATCTTAAAATCAAGGAAACGGGCAACAATGAACTTCTTTGTTCCCGCATCCTCAATTTTATATTTGTGGTCCAACGACCCCCACAATTCCTTTGCAGATTTCTTCTCATTAAACACGTTATGGAGAGAATCTGAAAGCGAATTAAGGACATAATTTCTGCACAAGTACTCCCCATGCTTCCATGTTTTAACCGCAGCCAAGGTTGTAACATCGGTTTCTCCTTCACTCACCTTTGACATATCTTCTTTCAGATATCTTGCCAAGTGCAAGGTAGTGAGGTAGAAAAGCATCTTTTGTTGCCAACGCTTAAAGTCGTGGCCAACAAACTTCTCGGGTTTTTTCGCATGAGGGGTCGGGATATGGATTGTATGAGGATTAGTCACAGTCGTAGAGCCACTTCCGTTTCCGGTTTGGGGATTAGTTTGGGGTCCAGTTTGGGATCCAATTTGGGTCTCCACGTTGTTTTTGTTCGTCGCCATCTGAAACACAACAACTAAGTTAGTATTTTCTGTTTTTCAAAACTGTAATCGACTCCCTCGATTAGGGATATGTCTTAAGATTGTTACAAGGGTGAACAATTACAGAAAAAATATAAATACAATTTATAAACAAAAACTGAAAATACAAAAGGAGAAGAAGTTGAATTTGCTGCACGAGCCCAATGAAACCACTGTCTCCTTAAGACATATTCGATTCCTCACCGAGTGTGCTTGAGTTTTTCTTGGATCGCTTGTCTCCCAGGATAGAACGTGCGGACCGGGGGCACTTTGCACCTAAGTTCCTGGCGAGCTGAACCGAGTTTGGACTAGATCACCTCTTCTTCTATATGCAAGCTAAGAGGCCAAGGAAGAATGATTGACAATATGCAACCAAAGAAAATGGAAGAGGATTTGCTGGAGCAATTGAGTGTTTTTCTGCTGTGTACTTGTGGTTTTTTCAAGCTAGTGTTCTTCCAAAGTTGCAACACCAATATATAGCCAAGAATCAAAACCAACATTTTAGGATTTAATTTTCAGTATTAATCACAATTAAAACTGAAATTAAACCTATTAAACCGAGATTATTAAACCCATTTAATAACCAGATTTATGTTTTGATACTTATTCTTGGTTGTTACATATTGATAAAATCAAACAGTCATTAATGCCCAGAATCTGTTCGGTCGAGTCTTATAGCCTGCTCGGCTGAGCAAGGCTCTGCTCGGCCGAGCAAGGCATATGCCTCGACCGAGCATGGCTTTTCCAGAAACATGGTTTTCTGCCATGCTGTGCTCGGCCAAGTCAATCACTCTGCTCGGCCGAGCACCTCAGAAAACTTCAAGACCATTTTTGATTTACAAAATCAAAATTTATTTGGCCAAATTCTTGGAGCATTTATATTTAATTCATTCAAAACCCATTTTGGACAATTAAATATTTTATTTCCACAAACACAAATCATTTAAGTAATTTGACAAAATTATCCTTTAGAAATTAACCTATTAATTTTCTTCAAAACACACTATTTTTTCAACAAATATTTGATTCCTATATAACTTGCCACCCACCGTATCTTTAATCCTAATTGGCTAATTTCATTTTTTTTTTGATACTCGGTTCTCAGCTTCGCCGGACTAATCCTGGACCATCAGGTATCGGCCTCTCAGTATGCTGGCGGAGGTAAATCGCGGGATATGCCCTATGCAGCCAGGGTGACAACACCCTTTATACTCCTGGCCCCAAAAAAAATCCTCCTACAAGACATTTACACTCTTACAACATCTAATTTCATTTTTTAAACAGAACCCTAACTGTCCATCAAGAAATAATTTATATTTCTTTCATCTCAATTTAAAGTTTTTAATTTGATTTTGCATGTTTTTTAAATAGTCAATGCAATATAATCAAAAACGGTAGTAATGAATTGAGACATAACTATTCAAAACACAATTTATAAAACAAGTGGGTGAAAATTAGATAGATAAATAACTTTTTCTTATGATTTTATGAATTTTATAAAAATAAGATCGTCCAAAATAATTATTTATACTTTGTCATTTATTAAATAAATCAAACTAAAAAACTTAAATGGATACAATGGAATGAGATTATTATGTTTCTAAACTCATTTATATTCAATTTATTTGGGAGAAGGAAACTTTGCTACATGAAAATCACTTTAAAATCATACTCTGTACTTTATATTAAAATACTCCTTCTGTTGTTTCAGACCAATGGTCCCTTCTTTTCTCCTTTTCTAATCAATAGTCCTATCTTTTTTGCTTCGAACCAAGAGTCCTATTTTTTTTTTGCTATTCTCTGTTTCAAACCAAGAGTCCTATCTTTTTTTGCTGTTAACACAAATATATTTTAATTAATAACTTTAGATTAATTTAGTTATTTTAATAATTATTTAAAATTTGTTATTATTAAATATAATTGTGTATCAATAACAATAACAAGTTAAAATTTTCATTATAATATTAAATTAACTTAAAATTATTTTTTAAAATACTTTCGGTTCTTAGTCTCCACTCTCCACGGAGGTAGTAAAATTTTACTTTCAATTAATAAATAAAAATTAAAGTTATTTTACAGCGGAGATAATGCTATCACATAAGACCGTGTACAATGGGGGTTGAAAGTGTTGAATGAAATTGATTTCAACTAGGTGAAAGTGTGCAATGGGTGAGTTGAAATGGGTGAGTTGAAATTTGAGGATGAAATATTTCATCCGGGTTGAAACATCTTTTGGCCCTTTTTTTTTTTTTTTTTTTTTTAATTTCCACGTGTAAGACTGCTATTAGATTTATGAAAAAAAAATTATCCCAAATCTTTGAGCTTAATTATCAACTAATAAATTAATTTTTTTTTAATTTTTTTTTCACCAAAATTCATCATTTTTTCCCTACAAATTGATATAAGTTTCATTTGATTTGGACACAAAAAAAAAACACTTAGTTTTCAATTTGGGCTGAATTATTACCTAGTAAATTAATTTTTTTTAAAAATTTTTTTTTCACCAAAATTCATCATTTTTTTCCCTACAAATTGATATAAGTTTCATTTGATTTGGACACAAAAAAAAATACTTACTTTTTAAAAAACAGAGAATATAAATAAAATAAAAGTGGTAAGGTATAGAATGATGAGTTGGAGGGAGTTGAAATTTAATTTAAGTTAGTTATTGTAGGGGGTTAAATGAAATGGGTAGATAAAATATTAGGTGGATAAGAAAAAGTGTAAAAAGTGTTGAATGAAATGGGGAAGGGGGCGTGGTTATTTGCAAGGCACGCTATTTGCAAGGCACGGAAAATGGACAAAACTGCCCTCCCGTACGCGGACGTTTCGTGTGATTATACACGACGTTGTTAGATATGTTTCGTATAAAAATACACGAAATGTATTGAGTTATTTCGTGCAGATTCACACGAAATGTTAAGAAATATTTCGTATAATTTTACACGAAATGTCATTCAACATTTCGTGTAAATTAGTACGAGTTGAAACTGTCTATTTCGCGTATAGGCACACGAAACACATAGGTAGGATTTTGAGTCTCATTTCGTGTGCCTATACACGATTTACATTGGAACATTTCGTGTAACTATACACGAAATGCACAAATGACGAACTGTTCTTTTTGAAAAATGACGAACTGTTCTTTTTGAAAAGAAAATCCTCCATTCTCAACACTGAGTCAGACTCGCTAACTTTGAGATAAGCCAAGAACAACAAGCAGGTTGTAATCAGCCGTCGCATCAATTGAGAAACTAGAAAATGCTCAGCCATGGTGGATTCGCACACTGTAATTCCCTCTCTCGGAACCCTATCTCAAAATCCCTTCTCTTTCCCACCAAACCCCACCTCAATTTCATCTTAAACCAAGTTTCCCACCACAAATTACCTTCATTTCATGGCGGAATCCGAACTGAGTTCTGCGTTTTTGCTTACAAGAATCCCAAAAAATCGATAAAACCCTCTTTCAAGTCTCTCTCTCGAGAGAGAGACGGAGAGGTGGTAGTGGTGGCGAAGAAGACGGCGGCAGAAGGAGCTGTGAGGGAGAAGCTGGATATGAGGGAAATGAGAGGGGAGAGAAGGGTTTGATTTGTAAAAATGAAGAGAGAGAAATGAGAGAGTTAGATATATACAAGGGCATTGTGATCATTTCAAGGTGCCTTACACATTTGGTGCCTTGCAAATAAAATTCACCTGGGGAAGGGATAAAACCATAGTGGATAGTCTAATAGAAAAGACATTCCAATATTTTTATCGGAGGGGGCGGAACCAGTGAAGAACGCGCGAGTCACCGAGAGAGAAAGATGGCCATCTCCGGCGAGAATTCACGATCTTGGAATGAAATTGAGCGTTCTGAAAGGTAATCCTAACCTATTTATTTCATTTCTTTTGTTTCCCTTCTCTAATTTGAAACCCTTCAATTTTCCCTCATCACTTTGTAATTTGTTCATTCCAATGATTTCTTCCGGTTACTCGAGCTCCGTCTCCGGTGATATATACATATATTTACATATATATTACTATTTACGCTTAGCTTTATGTAGCATGCGTTGTTCTCTTTCCAATTCCATGTTTTTATATTTCTAAAAGTTTCAGTTTTAACTGTTTATTGCTCTGCTGAAGTGTGCGTGTGTGCGCTTTATTCTTAATTTTAATTTTAATAAAATAATGTGCAATGCAAAGCATCTAGATCCCTTGACTTAACAAGTAACACAGTTGAAGTAAGCATATCATTATGCATTCGGGTTTGAAAAGATGGAACCTTTTAGTAATATATCACTGCATATGGTTTGTGGAAACTTGAAATATATAGAACATAAATATAGTTTATAGCTCAATCGTGCACTGGTTATACCATAGTTGCGAAAGGCTAGCACCTCCCTCGCCCGCCTCGCCTTTTTGGCGCCTTTAGGGTTGACCGCCTTTTAGTTGTGTGGCGGGCTGTTGCGCGGCTTCTTGGCCCAGGCGAGGTCTTTCTTGGTTATGGCGAGAGGCGTGTGGAGTCCGCCTTTGTCAAAAGGCATAATAGGCATATGTGTAATGTTAAACTAGGTCATTTTGTAATTTTAGTTTTAATATTTTAACTTAAAATGCGTTGTATTGGGAAAACATGGGGTAAAGATAGCTTGTGGCGTGTATGAGAAAGAAAGATATCCGTAATTTCTGTCAAGCAACAAAATAAGTGCCATAAATAACAAATTAGAACGACGACAAAGAAATGTGACAAAAACACTGCCGACTTGCTCTATTCTAATTTTAATTTTTAAAGGGATGTTTGCAAATTATAGTATGTTTACTAATTTACTTTATTTTTTCTCTTTACTTTGGGTCTCCTTTTGTCATTTGAAGATTTAACTATATCTTATGTTAATCTCTAGGTATTGAATCATACATATGAAATTATATATTCAAATTGACTTATTTTCACGCTTTTAAACGACTAATTGCTTACTGATTTGAACATCAAATGTGTTTTTTTCTTAGAATTCTCACTTTTAGGGTGTTTTTAATTGTGTTAAGTTGCTATTACATGTGAAATCGTGGCCTTTTTTAATGCAAAATTCTTGTTCTTAGCATGTTTAAGCTTTGTTTAGTATATTTTACATATATATTATTGTACTAATCTGTTTGTTCTATTTTACCGCCTTATTCACCTTTCAACCGTCTTGCCATTCGCCTTTTCTAGAAGTCTCTCGCCTTTAACAACTATGGTTTATACTTTATACTTCATCAATTAAGGCCCTGTTTGGATTCACGAATTATGCGCTTTTTTTTTTGTTGTTTTTTTTTTTTTGGGTTTTGTAATGTTTAGGTGATAAAGTAGGAGGGAGATTGATAGATAGATAGAAAGAAAGTTGGCCCAAAAAGTAAAGGAAGAACCAAAAAATGACCCGCGAATCCAAACAAGGTCGTTTTGAATGCTTTCATGCGATTGATCCGTAATGAAGATCACCTCTTAGAAAAGTCCACTTTCTTTGAAATATCAAACTTTAGTCTTAAAAAATTAGTTTTAAATAAAAAAAATGAACATAAAAATAAATGCAAACCTCATTTGGTGCACAAACTATTGACATTGCTAATCTAAAATTCCTTCCTATTTTTTGTTTTGCAGCTATCTCGTATGTTGTATGTTTGAAGAAGCGGCATCTTTGGCTTCCTCTGTTCTCAAACAATTATGTCAAAATTTAAGCATCGAAGCAGTTGTAGAAGATACCAAATTGAATGATATGCTAGAATCAGCGGGAATGGTATTTGTTCAATCCTTCAAGGAACTTGGCAGGTGTTCTTTATTTAATAGAATCATTAGGCCCTTTGTTGGATGCTCTAGATGTTTAGTTATTCTTGTATTTTTTATACTGTTACATTGTTACTAGAATGTGAAGCTTATAATTTCACGGAACATGTGATGAACAAAATATGCTTACTATGGCATGCTTGAAGATATGTGTGCATTGTACTCAACTTCACTATTGTTTCTCAATTAATTTTGTGTACTTCAAAAAAGTTTACTTTTTGGTGTGCAGGACATCGGAAATACTGAAGGAGCTTGTTTTGTTGTTTGGCCCAATCACTGCCATTCCCGTTCAAGTTTTCATAACTGGGTATCATTATATATCTTGCTTACATGACTTTTTGTATCATGTTGTGTTTTCTATCTGATAAAGATCTATATCTTTGGACTTTATTTATCACATTTGACGTGTTCATTGACCTACTGAATGAATCATTTTGAATTATTTTTGCTAGTTATGCAGCGGTATACTGACGCTGAAAGTAGAATTTAGTACTGGATGCTTAAGTTTTAATACCCCTTATTTTCTTTGTTGTATAGCTTTTTCACAAATTTTGAGGGAATCAAGATGAAATGGAACTTTGAGAATCCAAAATATCTCATGTCAGAATGAAGTTTGACATCTTCTTGATGATAGGACACTTGCTTTAGGCACGTGGGGTCTTAGCCTGATGGTTAGGGTTCATGGCTTCCAACCTGGTGGTCATGGGTTCGATTCCCCCACCAGTGGTTAGAGGGAATGACATTGCCCTCCCTAGCATAGCTAGGCGCCTCTGTGAAGTGCATCAAGAGGGGAGCGGTGAAATGTGTTGATCCCCTTCAATTAAAAGGAAAAAAAAAAAAAAAAAAAAAAAAAAAAAGAAAAAAAAAAAAGGACACTTGCTTTAGGTATATGGTTAGATTAATACTTTGAGAAGATTAATGCATGTGTAAATACAATAAGGACAATAATACAAAGCACCCAAAGATCACCTGCAATTTCAAAATTCCATTTCATTCACTTCACTTCCATGAATCCTATGAGCTATCTTGTGCAAATTTGTTGAGATAGAAAATGAGCGTACTTGTTCATTTCTTTTGTTTGCTAACTTTATGACATTAAATCCTGGGAAATGTTTTTTAAATGCTAGTGATGTCTTTTGATGGTGAGGTACTTGAATAACTCCCTCACCCCCCCCCCCCCCCCAGTCACGAAGTGAATGTTCAATTCATGGAAATTAACCGATAAAGTGAGTTTTCTTCCTATAACGGAGGCATTATAGTTTCCCAGATCTGTATGCTTGTACACACTACTTTTGTTTTCTTTCTTACATGGGTTCTCAGCTAACCAATTTATGATGTGTAACTTAGCTGCAGATCCCCGTATCATTTATCTTTCGGTTTAACATTTTTCTAAAAAGGCGGAAACATTTGTTTTGGTGTAGTGACTCTAGTTTTACATTCCTTTTTTTTTTTCAGGGTGTGCTTCCAGATTCAAGAAAGTCCCCATGGTGCTAGGGAATTTCTTGAGGAATATCTTAGCAAGTGGAGATGCATGGATGAACGGTATTATGTTCTTGCAAGTGCAGAGACAGATATTACTTGCCGGGACGGATGTAACAATCAGTTTGTTCTAGGAGTTGATGATTACCTGCAAGTTGTTGAGATGTATGTGACAGTGATTTTAAATGACATGGATCTGGCTATATCCTGGGTTGAGAAAGCTGCGTTGCCGGAGAAAAGGGGACAGGTACATGAATCATTTTCTCATCGTATTCTAAATTTGATTGTACTGTCTTTAACTGATTCAGGTTGATTGGCCTTTGCCTGACATATGTCCAAGAGCTTTTATCTTCTGTTTGCAGTCCTTTATTTAGTTTGCAGATTCCAACAGTTGCTAGTTCTCTGGACATACTAAAGTTCCATTTGTGAACCACAAACCCTGTGCGTGTTTTTGGGACATTAATTGCATAAAAGAAACATTAATTGCATAAAAGAAATGCACAATTTGCAGGATATAAATATCATCCCGCCAGACTTTACAAACAAAGCCAGAAACACTGCTAGCTCTCTTGCGGCTATAATTGGACATAACATTTTAAGTTCGATTTTGAGACCTTTTTTTCGGGACGTGAATTTCATGAAAGAAATGCATAATTAATGGGACTAAAGTATTATCCTGGCAATACAACCCAAAGTTGTCTTTCCCTGCCATTTGCAGAATCTTCGTACTAAAAAAATATTTGCGTTTGTGACGAGAACTAAAAAGAATTTCTCATCTCCGGTTCTGTAGTAGAGATGGGCTACCACCATTATATGTAGAAAGATCTCAGGTACATTATCTTTGTACTGAAAAAGACCCTAACTTAAGGTCTTCTTTAAATTGGTTTTACACCCCTAGAAAAATATTCATAGTAAGAATTTGATAGAAATCTGACGCTTTCGACTACTCAGCCATCTCTCTATTTTTATAAACAAAGCCATAGGTTGTGTAATGTAAAAAAGAAAGTGTATTACACACCTTTTAGAGACATTGCGTTTCTAAGATATTCCTGGAACTTGATTCAAGTATATAGGCCTTATTCTTTCGCTAGATTATTGCGAAAGTTTGTTTCTTATCAGACCATATAAAGGATGCACCTGAGTGCTGTAATGCTGTTTCTTGTCAAATGATTAATGCTTCCTCCAATCCCCCAACTTCAGCAGAAACTTGACTTTACTCAAAATTGACTTTTCATTTTCCCCTTTAACATAATGTGATGTATTTTATTCTCTTTTCTTTCTTAGGAAAAATGTCCATTATAAATTTGCTTAGGGGACAAACCTACAGATGACCGAAATGGCCCTTACCCTTGCCGCAAACTGTAAACAGAAGACAGTTGTGTAGTATAAATGTAGATCCTTTGACGTTGCTCCCTTTCCGGCACTTGTATCCTCAGTAATGAAATGGTTCTTCAAAAGGAAGAGATGAAAGCATTGTATGATTTTGCCTTGCAAATGTACTTTTACGAGAAAATTCCTTTTGTTAATTGTTTATGGTAACATGGCTATCTTCTTTTAATCATAAATAGAAAAACTGTGGCAAGTATCTTAGGTTCAGGCTCTAACTCTGATGTATCTGCAGGTGTTGTTGGAAGATTATAGCACCTACCTATAAATTTTTAAATCATTCGCGAGGTGATTAAAAGAGATAAATGTAGTATAGTGAAGATTATTTGTCTCGTATCAACTTATCTCGGATATCTGAGAACTTTTATCTGCAAATGTATACTCCCTCCGTCCCACAAAACATAGTCCCTCTTTTCTTTTTAGTTTGTCCCAAGAAATCTGTCACATTTCTTAAATGAGTTGCAATTGTAGTGCAATTTCAAGAGGGCACAAGCAAGTAAAGCTACATTCTTATATAGCTTGACTTGCCAAGTGGGATTAATTTTTTTTGAATGAGACTATTAAATATTCCTTACTGTTTTCTGCTTTCTTCAGGCTTGCAAAAGATTAAGTTTGGTCTTATTTATTTTTGTTTTTAGGAGCTTATTAGGCGTATACACTCGATATACTCTTCTAAAGTTAGTAGCCATACGCAAGGAACCTCAATTTTGCAGACAAATGACCGTGGAACTTCTTCAGCTTCTCGGAAAGAGATAAATTCATTTGACGAGTCATTAAAGAAGATGGAAGCCGAGAATGTAAGAGATGAGGAGAATAGTGCAAAACAAGCAATTATGAAGTTTTCTAAACGAAATGTTCCGTGCTTTTGGTGGTTCCGCACAATTAATTTAAAATTTGGGAATTCTCAGTTGGCCGTGTCAAATGGAAGCGTCTTGCTGGGTAGTTTGATACTTTTGATGTGTTATCTAATGAGGAAAAAGAGAGCTACTCTAACAAGGTAAGAAGAAATCTGCTCTTTTTTGATAAATCCATAAATTACATTGGTCTGTAGTTCTTACCCTTACCTCCTAGTTCCTTAAATCCTTAAATTACACCTTCCGCCCCCAAAAGAAAGTGCATTTGACAAGTTAAGCTTTTTATAGACCACCTTAGCATCTCTAAGCCTCTTTAAAAAATTACCTGCATTTTCATAACGGAAGGAATATTTGAAAAAAATGTATAGAGATTAATTTTTAGATGTTGTTTGATTGAAAATGTGTTGTAATTGCAGGATGCTTAAGAGGCAAGCTCTGTCAGTGAAGAAGGCTGCTATGGACTTGTGGCAGCTTGCATTCTCCTACCAAGTCAACCCTCTAGCTGCTGTTGACTCCCTGCCAACTGCAATGCATGGACGCCGCTGATAATTATCTCCATTTTTTTTATAAAAGCGATTCTTGAGGGAGGAAGCAGTGGTAAATGCAGAGCAGTCAACTTCAAGATCAATTAGTTGTATGACAAACTGCTCCTCCCGACTTTTACTGCAGCGCTCTAACTAATCGCTGGAACGACTTTTACTGCAGCACTCTAATTAATCGCTGGAATTTTGGTCACATTTTCCGAATTATATGATCAATGGCAGTGGTGGGTCCAACACCAAATGTATTTGGCTACACAAATTATACCCCCTCCATCCCAGAATAATAGTTCTGTTTAACTTTTCAAACATTTTAATTTTAAGATTACATTAATGTAGGTAGAAATTCAGTAATTTTAAAGGCTTTATTTGGAAATGTGACCTAACTTTTTGAGCAAACAAAAAGCGAAAATGAGAATATTACTTTGGAACAGAGGTGGTATTATATAGACAGACGAATTGACGGTCCCATGCGCTGCATCGATAGACATATTGTGCAAAGGGAGTGTAGATGAATCAGCGGATCGTTCTGCCAAGGTAGCTGCGGAGGTAACTAGTGTAAAGGAGCTTTGAAAAGGATTTTGTTTGGTGACGGATAAAAATGATACAAACCTCTGTTTTCTTAAAATAAATGTGAAGGAAAAATAAATTAAAATTTATTATTAATCAAGAATAAATTTAATTTTTTTATATGTATAAAAAATAAGAAAATTAAATTTTTTGCAATACATGTTGATAATTAGGCACGTGCACCCATGTCATTGTACTGTTGGGCATTCGTGGAATTACACATACGTATATTTCATACTAGCAATCCTATCCCGTGGAGAATTATCAACAATAGATAATATGAAAGAAAATAACATAAATATTAGGTAACTCAGTTCATTAACACTTGACTACATTCGGAGCAATGCAAAGTAAAGTAAGGATATACACTATACTCCCTCCGTTCCACAATTCTACACACTTTTTGTGCCGGCGCGAGAATTAAGGTAAAAGGTGATAAAGGTAATGTGTTGTGAGTGTAAAAGTAAAATAGGAGAGAGAATGAGCGGAAAGAATAGTAAATTTGAAAAGTGTTGTGAGTAGAGAGAAGTGGATCCCATTTTCATTTTGAAAAAGTGCAGATTATTGTGGGACGCCCAAAAGGGGTCTTTTTACGGATTATTGTGGGACAGAGGGAGTAATCAATACTCCCTCCGTCCCGCTACAAATTACACACTTTCCTCGTTGGGTGTTCCATTACAAATTGCACACTTCCTAAAATGGCAGAATCTTTACTATTCGACCCACTAATTCTCTCTCCTACTTTACTTTTATACTCACAACACCAATCAAATCACTATTTCCTACCCCACTTTCTCTCTCCAACCTCACTTTTCATACTCACAACATTTATATCATTATTTTTTTTCCTTAATTCATGCGTAAACAGTAAGTGTGCAATTTCTACCGGAACGGAGAAAGTATATGATAATCTATATATGATGGTGGTTGAAACATCGCATATTCAATCACTAAGATCTAAGAATAACTACTCTCCATAAACATCACTTTTATATCTCCTCTCCAAATGAACACAGTTCTCGGTCATGGCTAGGATTGTATGAGTGCTCCTCATGTTATCTTCTATGCCCCTTGCCCTCTCATTAACACTATTTGTGGCTTTCTCTTGTTTATTCTAGCTTTCCCTGTCGAGCACACAATACAATGGTTGAAACTATGTTTATATATAACAAGAAGTCCCAAATCTATTTTGAGTGGAAATCCCGTCTAACAAGGAAACATAATTTTGGCTGATTTTGGTGCTATGCGTTCACCTTATGTGAGCACATAGACCCTCCGAAATTGGCCACTCCTTCCAGATTGCTATGCGTTCACCTTATGTGAGCACATAGACCCTCCGAAATTAAGGTTAGTGGACTATACATGTATCAAATTAATTCCGATCATCCTCCACCAATATAGTAAAACATTTGGACGTGTATATTTGTAGTTCATAGAAAAGCGATGCAGCAAACATGAGGGAGAAACAGGGTCGAATCAGACTTGTACCATAGCATTACTCCTGAAAAGATCAAAAATAGCAAAAAAAAAAAAAAAAACTAAAAATCAAAGTAAATTCTAAGGTAATCCGTATAACTCTGGAGAAAACAGAGGAGGACCATGTCAACAAACAGTTGACACACCACCTTCCATGGTCAAACAACAACTTCCTCCACTAAATCATGCAAATATTATCACACCTCATTTTCCTTGCACACCCACAAAAATTCTCATTTCATCCTCAAGCCTTCTTCTGATTCTGCTTCAACAGCAGCAAACCGTTGTCATTTGCAGGAGGACCCGCCCCTTCATAGTGCGCGCACTGACCAAGTGCGCGCGCGTATCACTAACCTCATTGCCATGGCTCTACGCGATAATTCTAATAATACCCTCGTCCGTCTCACCACCTTCTTCCTCCTCCTCCTGCACGCCCCACTTATTTTGAGTTCTCCAGAAGCTGAAATCCTGGTAAAATTCAAAGATGCCTTAGCTAACAATGGTGCATTGTCCAATTGGGACTCGTCCGTTCAACCTTGTAAAGATAATTCCACGACTTGGACGGGGATTATTTGCTCTGAGGAAAATGTTTTTGGTTTACAGCTTGAGAACTTGGGATTACAAGGTACCCTTGATCTTTACGGCCTTGAAGAGCTGCCATTGCTCCGGGCTATAAGCTTTACACACAACAATTTTGATGGGTCGTTGCCGGATTTTAGGAACCTCAAGAAATTGAAAGCTATTTACTTGTCGTATAATAAATTCTCCGGGGAGATTCCGGCCAATGCTTTTGATGGGATGGCATCGTTAAAGAAGCTTTATTTGGATCATAATCAATTCTCTGGGATGATTCCTGTATCATTAACAATATTGCCGAGGCTTTTAGAGGTGACACTTGAAAATAATCAATTTGAAGGGCAGATACCAAGCTTATGGAGGAAGAGACCGGCGATGGCAAACTTTTCCAATAACCAATTGGAGGGTAAGGTCCCTGAACGGCTCCAAAAGTTAGATGCTGCCTCCTTTTCAGGTCAGTTTTCGTTTCCTTTCTCGCTAGCTACAACCATGAATATTAATGTGGTGAGAACATGGGAATAATATGTCATGAAATTTTATTTTCAACAATTTATTGTTCAAGCTATGATAGATTTCATGCCAAATATTTATGTTTTCAGCAACATCATTATCATGCATTACAAGATATTTTACAAGCAAGAAACAAGATCAGAAGTAAAGCATTTTAATTAATGTCAAATGTTTTCATCAAAAACAATCAAGGTGTACATGAAAACAATACACGAACTCATAATTAGGTTCCGCTGCTTGAGAGATTAGCATTTTCTAGTATGATTTTATGTACAAAGAGCCGCACGTAACTCAAACTAAATGCATCATTTAGCAACAACAAAAAAAATCATTCAAAGAGGATGAATTTCGACCGATCAAACAATTCCCCTCCAAAGAAAAGAGTTTGTCTCTGTCCTCTCAATATTGTTACTATAATGCTGCTTGAAAATGGGATTCTAGTTCTACTTCATGTCCATTGACAATAGTTAGAGTGAAAATCTAATGAAACCAACAATATGTTTAAATCTGTATCTATAGATATGTTTATGCTCCCTCCGTCCCTGAAAGTTAGTCCCTCTTTTTTCATTGTTAGTTTGAATGAACATTGATCAATAATTTAGGTTACTTTTAATTATTCTAATGAGAATCTAAAAATTGTTATTGATAATATTTATAATGGTGTATTAATAACAACTTCCAGATTTTCATTAGGAAAATTAAAAATAACCTTAATTATCTTACAAAGTTTTTTCAAATTAACAACGAAAAAAGAGGGACTAACTTTCCGGGACGGAGGGAGTATGATGCAACATGACAGTGGTTGTTAAGATTAACACTAAAATCTACGAGACAGGCAACAACGGACTTTGTGGACAACCATTGAAAGCATGTCCAACCGGTGGGCATATTTCAGTTGGGACAATCGTGATCATAGTGGTAGTGATAGCAGCAGCACTAGCTGGGATTGCAGCAGCTTTTATTATTCTACGACAACGCAAGCAAATTCCACCAAAAACAGAGGATCGTGAGGGTTCAGTTTCATCACTACCTGCCCACAAAAAGGCTGCATCTGCTGATCTTGACAAGTTGGAGGCAGGGGAAGGGTCGCCGGAGCACCAATCTTTAAGCGGGAAGAAGGCGGCGGAGCAGAGCCAGAAGTTGTCCTTCTTGAGGGATGATAGAGAGAGATTCGACTTGCCGGATTTGTTAAGGGCTTCAGCTGAGATATTGGGTAGTGGGGTTTTTGGTTCAACTTACAAAGCTGCTCTGAATAATGGGCAAGTGGTGGTGGTGAAGAGGTTTAGGCATATGAACAATGTTGGGAGAGAGGACTTTCAAGAGCATATGAGAAGGTTAGGCAGATTGAGACACCCTAATGTGCTTTCCCTTGTTGCTTATTACTACAGAAAAGAGGAGAAGCTCCTCGTCTCTGATTATGTCGATAATGTCAGCTTGGCTGTTCATCTCCATGGTATGATTCCTATTTTCGAAAATACTAAACTTCGAACAAAGTCATGCAATTTCTAAAAAAAAAAAAAAACTGTTTTTTTTCAGGCAACCATTCTCATGGAAATCCAAGTCCTGATTGGCCTACTCGGTTGAAAATTGTGAAAGGAGTAGCCAAAGGGCTTCAATGCCTCTACAATGAACTTCCAAGCCTAATTGCACCTCACGGTCACCTAAAATCTTCAAATGTTCTTCTCAACAAGTCATATGAGCCACTTCTCACCGACTACGGATTGGTTCCAATAACGAACCAAGAACAAGCTCAAGATATCATGATAGCCTACAAGTCACCTGAGTACAAGCAAAACAACCGCATAACAAAGAAAACCGATGTTTGGAGTCTGGGGATATTGATTCTTGAAGTTTTAACGGGGAAATTCCCTGCAAACTCTATCCAACAAGGTAAAGGAAGTGACACGGATTTGGCAACGTTAGTGAACTCGGTTGTTCGTGACGAGTTGACAAACGATGTGTTTGATAAAGACATGGGAGGGTACGACAAGAGTAGTGAAGGGGAGATGATGAAGCTTTTGAAGATAGGGTTGAGTTGTTGTGAGAGTGATGTGGATAAGAGATGGGATATGAAGGAGGCCGTGGAAAGGATCGAGGAAGTGAAAGAGAAGGAGGGTGATGAAGAATTCTACTCGTCTTATGGTAGTGAGAGGGATACACGATCAAGAGGATTATCTGATGATTTCTCTAACTCAAATTTTGGTTAATAGTACCCACACACTTTCGTTTAGGCGAATTCAATTTTTCTTGGATTTTCGACGATTAAGATGGTGGAATTGGTGGTTTTCAAAATTTTTGATCAGTTTCACGGTGTGATTACAAGGCAAAATTGCAACTTAGGAGGTGATATTTGTTAAGTTGGTTATTTTTCTTGAAGTGCAGTGCAAATGGAAATGCTCTTCATGTATTTTTTGACTTTTGGGAGGGGAGGGGGTGGGGTTGGGTTGTGTTTTTTTGTTGTACGCGATTCCACTGAAAAGCAAAATCTGTATAATGACATTCAAATGAATTTAGTTTAGAGTTGATTTAAAAATTTTATCATGAATTTCTGGACGCTATACTTTTGAGCGGCCAAAATGTCCCCAACTTTTTAAAATTCAACCGTCTAAAACTCTTGACTAACACGCTTAATAAAAAAAAAAGCTGAGTTTTTGTATCTCCGTTTTAACAAAAATGCTGCAATTTCTGGACAGCTATTATTCTTCTTCATTTTATAGAAAAACTGAAAGGGTATGCGAGACAAGTGCCATATAGCTAGATCTCACTTAAAACATTTGTATGGATAACCTAGTACAAAGCTGACGTTTCTTGACTATATCCGGTATTTCTCTCCCCCCCCCTCTCTCACACACACAATTAACCCCACAGATGGGAATAAATGGCTAGTACAAGCCTAAATAAAAAATAAATAGAGATAAGATGATATTTTAATGCAACTTTGAAAAAAGTCATTTAAAATCCTAAGTAAGCATCTTCAAGAATCAGTTTTTTTTTTTTCAAACAGTTGATGTTCATCAGTAACTTACTAATACGATCAAGTTTCATGAATCTGTTAGCATAGTTATTAAAGGCTCAAGGCGCACCAAGGCGCAGAAGGTGTGCCTGGAGCCTAGTCGCAAGGCGCAAGGCGGGCGCGCGCCCGAGTGACGAACCTGTCAGAGCTAATAATACTCGCCGGAGGTCGCCAGAGTGATCATGCTAATCGCTACTCTTATATAGAGTTATGTACTTATGTTGCGTGTGCGTGTACGTGAGAGAGCCGTAGGAGAGGAAGTGTATTAGTCGCATATTAGGTTTAATTAGATGTAATTGCCGGTCAATTGTTGTGCCCGAAGCCTAGGCGCACCCCAGGCTCTAAAGCTGCGCCCTGGGCCTAGGCGCGCCTAGGCGCGCTTTTAATAACTATGTCTGTTAGTGAGGCTGAGGCCACACAATACAAAAGGCAAGTGCATGATGTTAAGCTTAATCGCCACAAAATAGTTCTAGTCCTAATAATGGGAAATAGCCACTTAGAGCATTGCCCTAACCAGGAGATATTTTGTAGTTGACATACCAAACATTTTGTCAGAATTAGAGCAATCATGCTGCTTCGGGGTTGTTGCTTATGTTTCAAGTGATGATAAAGCAGTGGTTTTACAATCAGAGCCTAAGAAGAAATTGTAGGTATATCTAATTATTCTAACGAAAATCTAAAAATTGTTATTGATAGTTTTTATAATAGTGTTTCAATAACAAGTTTTACATTTTCATTAGGATAACTAGATTGGACAATAATTATTGCTCAATGTTCCTTCAAACAAAAAAAAGTAAGAACCTTAAACGGGACGGAGGTAGTATAAAGGACGGGATGCAATGGAATCCCATTGTGACTTTTTGGATGAACATAACTGAGAACAGGAGAACATGGAATTATTACACTTGTTTGGTCGATTCCGAGCTAGTTAAAGAAGTTCTATCGGATCCTGCAAACCTTCATTGGCTTATAATTCTCACTAGTGTAATGAACTCAAGATTATCTCACAGGCATATTATCGAACACTTGGGCTACAACCAAGTGTAAATTTTTGTTTCACGAGAGAGACAACTCTCCAACAATTAATTTAACAAAACTTACATATTCCCAAGTTAAGACAGTGAATTCCAGAATCAATATTAAACAAATACATAAACCAACAAACAAAAGTTTCCTCAAAAATGGATCGATGAAATTCAAATATGTCTACTAAAAGTCTGAGCCAATTAGGTAAAAACATTATGATTATACAAAAGAACAAGTATTTTCAAAAGAGAGAAGGGGAGATTGAAACCAGCGTGTACCATAATTCAAAGGCATCAATCTTGCTTCATTTCTTGATTTCTTCCCAGGTGGGTGGCATGACGCGGAAATTGGGCGCCACTGCTGCTACCTAAGGGTGGGCTCCCGAGTTTTTAAATGAGAGGAAAGGAGAGAAAGGGAAGGGAAGGGAAGGGAAGGGAGGGGAGGGGAGGGGAGGGAAGGAAATGAAATTTAAAATTGTCTTTTTACACAACTCCGCACTAGTAAATAAAGGTTGTGGAAGCTTCGATATGGACCGTTGGTGAATCGGATTACCGATTATTGAACGGCCGATATTATCCTTTAATCAAATGACTATCCCCATTCTCACACGTTCTCTCTCTCTCTCTCCGCAAATCCCCATTGCGGCGTGGTCTTCTTCTTCTTCAACCAATTTCTCTCAAAACCTTCTCCCAATCCTCCTGAACCTCAATCAAATCTAATTCTCGCCTCAATCAACTGTAACCTCGCCCCAATCAGCCATTGCCCTCAACACCGTTAAAGCTCCCTCACATCCGAAACCAGTTCGCCGGCAACAACAATCCACCCTCACCGGCGACCTCTCCAACATCTGAAAGGGTAAGATTGGAATTATGAAAAATTATCTCTTTAATCTGTTTCCCTCCTTCCGTTTCCCCCCATTTTTGAGGTGATTGCTTTGGAGGGAAATGAGCCTCACCATTTCCCTCCTTCTCCTTCCCTTCCCCTCCAACCAAAACTCAGGAGCACCAGCACAACGGAAATCCTCCCCCATTTCCTCCCTTTTCCTTCACTTTCCCTGCAAAATCAAACTCGGGAGCGGACCCCGACCCCAAGGGATAGTTTCAAATCTGGCCCAAGTGTATAATTGTCTTTTTACACAACTCCGCACTAGTAAATAAAGGTTGTGGAAGCTTCAATATGGACCGTTGGTGAATCGGATTAAAGGGTTAAAAGACCACCGTGTCCCTCAATTGTATATACTATGCAGCCATCTGCTATACATTCTGATGTCCGATCGATCCATGCAACCAAACCTAAATCTTAACTGTATTACCTACCTATATTCTCTTTGGCTCAATAAAAAATAATACTCCATTGGAATAATGAAAGGAAAATAGAGCTCAGACCATCCCTCTCTCCCTCCAAATTTCTCCTTCTTCATCCCTCTCCTTCTCTCTCACAACAATATAATTTGTTGCCAGAGATGTCCAATTTTCTGGGTTTTCAGTAATTTCAACCATCAAGAAAATTAACAAGAAAATAGAAAGACAAAGGGGGTTAGGGTATTCATTTCCTTTCTTCTTTCTTTCTTTTTTTCTTCTTTTTTCATTTTGGAAAAATTTCACCATTTGAATATGAAAATTTCCTAAATTCTATCACCACTTATGATCAAGAGATAAAAATGGCAAGGAAGACATTATTGTTTTGAGGGTATGCATTAAATGACCATTTATTGGGGGAGAGGGGGGAATAAGATGACATTTATAAAGAGGGAGGGAAAGGGGATTTGAAGGAGAAATGCTGAATCAAAGAATGTTGCAAAGGGAAAAGTCGGCGACAATCGCCTCGGTGGGGGTGGTTGTGGATGAACATAAATGGAGTCAAAATGCATTGAAATGGGCCGCGGATCATGTCATCTCCAGAGGCCAAATGGTGGCTTTAATCCATGTCATTCCTACTTCTTCACCCCTTCCTGTTATGGGTATGTCCTCTTTCTCAATTTGATAAATCCATTTTCGTATGATTATAATTCTTAAACCTTAATATTTCTAATGAAAGTCGTTAATGAGATTTAAATTAATGATTGTTATATTGTCTCAAAATGAATATCTATATTCTTGATCAAGAACAAAAATGGACATTTGTTTACATTGACCTGCAAAAGTCTTAAAACATTTTGCCACGGTGAAGGGATTCGAAACAAAAACCTTAATCTTTTGTGACGTTTTTCTTTGGTGTCCAATTGCACTATGCATACCATTGCAGCAACATGAGAGAGAGAGAGAGAGAGAGAGAGAGAGAGAGAGAGAGAGAGAGAGACAACCTGGTGCTATAGAAGCTCCCACCATTGCTGCAACATATCTATGTTTAATCTGAAACTTTAAAGATATTATAGACCTCAATTACATAGATAGAACAGAGTTGCCAGATTTTTTCAGTTTTTTTTTTCCCCCCACACAAAGAATGCAACTACATATTTTTTGTTCTTTAAGATGATCTGAAAGTTTCAGATTCTTTCCACTTTCCTGCACTTAATAGCATAACATATGTAAGATCTTACTTGTCCATGCCTTAACTTGATTTATTTCTGAAGTGGAGGGGATAGATGACGAGTCAAACGGAGAAGAACATAACCAACACGACGACTTTTTTCTTCCCTTCCGTGTCTTCTGCTCAACTAGAGATGTAAGTTTCCACTCTCTGTGATTTCCAAAAAAATATCTTCTTCTTCAAAGAAAAAAATCTTTTTAGATTTTTTTAAGTTTCAATTATCATTTATTTCGTTAGGTACCCTGTGAGCTGATTACACTGCACGATAATGACATAGCCAAGGCAATAATCGAATATGTTGCGCTGAACAGAATGGAGACGTTGGTGCTAGGTGCCCCTTCAAAGAAGAAGAGCATTTCACGGTATTTTCTCAGAATAGTAGTCAGTGATTTTTACGTACTTTTGAAGTATTTTGTAATTCTATAACCATGAGTAGCTAAATATTGACAGATTTTTTGGGAAGACACATGTAGCAAGCAATGTGTCAAAAGGGGTACCTGATTTTTGTTCGGTATATGTAATCTCAAAAGGAAAGATTACTTCCATGCGATCTGCCAACCGCCCATTGCATTCTGTTTTATCAGCAGAGAGGTTACCATATAGCTCAGGAGATACCGATGGAAGCAAACATTATACGTAAGTCCTTCTGTGCGTGTGTGCATCATGTTTCTGAAATATGCACGAGTTACAAATATTATACATAAGTCCTTCAGTGTGTGTCTGTGTGTCCGTGTCACACGGACCGTGTGCATAAGTCTGATATATGCATGACTAGCAAACATTATACTCTGTCCCAAAATGAATGTCCGATTTTTAAAAACAAATTGCTCTTGATCAAGAGTAAATTTGATTATTTTTTTCTGACATTCATTTTGGGACCGAGGGAGTACATAAGTTCTTCAGTGCATGTGTATGTGTGTGTGTGTACGTATCCGTGTGAATGTGTGCATCACCATCAAGTCTCTGATATATGCATGACTAGCAAACATTATACGTAAGTCCTTCAGTGTGTGTGTGTGTGTCTATCAAGTCTCTGATATATGCATGACTAGCTTAATTTCTTGGAACAGATCGGTGTTGCCTAGATGTAGAACGGTTGACAGTAGAGGTCACGATGAATACTCTCTAACGAGTTCTAGCATGTCGCTTACGAGTTCTGGAAGGCTGAGTACCGATAGCATGGCCTTAGCATTCTACGATAACTTGGGATCTCAAGAACAGTCCCAACGAGCTAGAAGATGCTTGAGTGTAAGGAAAAATGATTTTGAACCCTTTTATTCCGAGTCCAAGTTGAACCAGTTCAACCAAACTGACGATGATTTGTCATCAAGTGAAGAGGAAAGCAAGAACAAATCATTGTCAGTACCACAAAGCATTGTGAGTGAATTCTTATTAGTGAAACATCGAAATATCTCGTTCTTCATGAAAAAGAAGTTAATGTAGATAATTTTACGAGTCGGAAAACTTGCAGGAAAATATGGAAGAAAAGATGAGGCGGCTAGAACTACAAATGAAACAAACGATGGAAATGTATCATGCTGCATGCAGAGAGGCTCTGATAGAAAAACAAAAGGTATTGACAACTTTCATCGTTTATTATTACAACAACGACAACAACAACAAGAAGCCAAAAAACTCTACCTCAAGTGGCATCATGTATAACTTTTTATACAGAAGACCAAGGCTCGATCCCCACCAATAGTAGATTTCACTCTTCAAGTGTCACTATTATAATATAAGTTATCAATCAACAAAACAACAACAACAACAACAACGAGGACCACAACAACAACAACAACAACAACAGCAACAACAACAACAACAACAAAACAACAACAGAAACAACAAAACAACAACAACAACAACAACAACAACAACAACAACAACAACAACAACAAAAAAAACCTTAGTCCCAAAATGATATGGGGTCAACTAACATGAAACCTCGTGTATCAGGCAAAGGATCTGCTCCGTTTCAGAAAGGATGAAGAAAACAGGCTAAGAGAAGAAGAAAGGGCTAAGGAGGAAGCGTTAGCAAATGCAGAGATGGAGAGAGCCAAGTGCAAGGAAGCAATTGAGATAGCCAATGCAGCTCAAAGAATAGCAAAGAAAGAGGCAAAAATGCGTAAAATTGCAGAAAGAAGAGCAATTGTTAAAGAAGCTGAAGTTAAGATGATACTGGAGGCCTTAAACAGTCGTCAGTCTCCTGCTGCTGTTGTTCCTAGAAATCAAAGCCTGATAAATATACTAGTCGTTTTGTTCATATTTTACCTGTATTCTGCTACGCAGAAATGTATTTTCATGTAGCGTTTACGAATATTTGACTATATACTTTGTCTTTCATGTGTAAATGGTTCTGTCTCGATCATCTGAATATAACTTTCTCTTCATCAGTTTGTTGCAATGCGTAAATAACTGAAGGAAAATGACTCTGCTTGTGGCTATGTTTCCATTGAAGCCATGAGCAGATTTTCCTACGTAGCGACCACCAGAATTTCAGTGATAGCATTTATTATGAATTTTTAAATAGCGCGCTTTTGTCTATTAGACAGCGATCGAGCAGTTAAGATCAAATATTCAACTTGGAAAACAGAGGAAATTAAGTAAGAAGAAGGGATAATCAACTAGAGGTATATGCAAAAAAAAAAAAAAAGAAGAAGAAGAAGAAGAAGAAGAAGAAGCAGCAGCAGCAGCATTTAGCTAGTTTCATGTTAAGGCCAGATCAACATAGATCATAACAAAAAAATATATATACTCCCTCCGTCCTTGTCGAGTGGATACTTATTTTCTTTTTGGTCCGTCCCAGCCCAATGGAGACTGCCCAAAATGGAAAATAATCTTTACTATTTTCCCCACTCATTCACTCTCCTATTTTACTTTTACACTCACAACACCAATCAAATCACTATTCCTCCCACTCATTCTCTCTCCTATTTAATTTTTCATACTCACAACATTTCCTTCCATTTTTTATCTCTCTTACTTTTCCTTAATTTAATTTGTGTGCCCAAATTTTTGATATCCACTCAGCTGGAACGGAAGGAGTATATACATACTCCCTCCGTCCCACTATACTTGACACTTCTTTCCATTTTGGGCCGTCCCACTATACTTGACACCTTCCAAAAATAACCAAGTTTTTATATTTTTATATTTACTCTACCCCACCACTCATTCTCTCTCTTCATTTTCCACCACTCAATTTATTCAACCAACACTACTATTTATCCCACTCATTCTCTCTCTTCATTTTCTACCACACATTTTTTTTATTTTATTCTTTTTTCTTAGTTTTTGAACCCACCCTTTGGGTGTCAACTATAGTGGGACGGAGGGAGTATATTATTTGTGGGTTTCACATATAGTGGATTGACAACAATCCCCTTGTCTCATTTAGGTCAGGTCCATTCAGACTGACTGAGTCTCTAATCAAGGCGTGACATGTGTCACTTATGCACAATAGGCGCGTTTATACTTGTGGGTCTTAACATTTTTGAGGCACCAAAAAAAAATTATGAAATTAATAAAGTTATTACCCAAATGCTTCAATGACTTCTCGTTGGATTCTGGAGCACCGTTTCATCGGATTACTTAATATTTTTTGAGTAACTCTCGTGAAAAATTAGTTTTTTTCAAAATGTTATAAAAAAATTAGTTTTCAAAATAGTTCATCACTCTTATTAGTTAGACTTAGTGTTTTAAAACTAGTTTTTTTCTTATGTTACGAAAAAACTAGTTTTTTGCAAGATTTTGACATATTTTTTCATCAAAAAGAAAATTCGCGATTTTTATATGGTCTTTGTACAAATTGTAATTGAAAATATTCGGCTTGTTTTTAGGGAGGAGAGAGAGAAAGAGAGGATTGGAAAAATTAACTCCAACCAAAATAGAAATTTATGAACAAGGTAAGAACAAGGATCCCAAAACAAAGGGCAGAGAGAGAGAGAGAGAGAGAGGGGAGGGAGAAGTAGTTTGTAATTGGGTTGGCATTGTTTTTGTGACAAATAGAAATTTTTTATACAAAGAGAAAAGAGAAAGGGGAATGAGGGGGTGAGTTTAGGACCCCCTTGAAGCCCCTAAACAAAAAAGTTTCTTGAAAAAAAAAAAAAAGGAAAGGGAGGATTTTGGTTTCGATTTGGGTTTTGGGTTGAATTAAAATTAATTTTGATGTCACATATATAATTTTTTCGGCCATTTTTTGGATCTTGTTTCGGAAATTAAGCTTAGAAGAGATGAACAAGGGTGATATGGTAACTGTGGCAATAGACAGGGACAAAGGGAGCCAATATGCCCTCAAATGGGCTGTTGAAAATCTTCTTGGCAAGGGCAAAAGTGTCACCCTTCTTCATATCAAGCAACGCCAACCCTCCATCCCAACCCCATGTATTTTTCTCCCTTTTTTTTCTATTTAATTTTCAGTTAATATAATCCAATATTTTCAATTTTAATCTTTGCAAATTCTTGTTTTTACTATTTGCATGTGCAGTGGGAAGCCAAGCTTCTCTCTCAGATGTCACCGATGATGTTGCCAAAACCTACAGAAACCAAAATGACAATAAGGAATTGTTCCTCCCTTTCCGTTGCTTTTGCACCCGCAAGGCTGTGAGTACCTTCATTCTTATGCTTCTGAATATCGTTCTTTCTTTCGTTTTCCAAATGTGGAACCCTTTGACTTTTTTTTTTTGCTAAGATTTCCTCCGTTTTCCAAATGTAGGACCCTTTTGACTTTTTTTTTGCTAAGATTTCCTCGTTTCAATCTCAGATAAAAGTCAACGAAGTCGTATTTGAAGAAATGGATATTGCGAAAGCAATATGTGATTATGTTCAAGTCCACTTAATAGAGAATTTGGTACTTGGTGCTCCATCAAGGAATGCCTTTGTAAGGTACTTATATAATCACTGCTGCAGTTTACATGCTTTAAAAAAAAAATCTGACAAAATCTTGATTCTGGGGGTACAGGAATTTCAAGGGTCCTGATATTCCAACAACTGTTCTAAAACTGGCACCAGAATTCTGTACAATATATGTAGTCTCTAAAGGAAAAATGCAGACAACGCGATCCGCTACAATGCCACTCCCCAACACAGCTGCACCTCCACGCCAGAACCCCTCCATCATCCCACCTCAACCCATCATGGGAAGCATTGGAAGAGGTCCACTTCTGACGATATTCTGACGACCCAACTTTTGTTTTGTTTTTAATCTAACATTTTATTTCTTGCAACAATTTCACAGCTCCAGGAACACCTGACCGGTCACCATTTGCACCTGTCCGTAGCAACATTAGTGAAGATCCAGATATCAAGTAAGTGATATGAGTAACATATTCAACCAATCGCGTATATTAATCTTAGTTTCAAGAGAAATGATAAAAAGAAGGAAATGCAAAAAGCACACCAATGCATTAATAGTTGTACTTGCAACACTTCCCATGCATTAAGGGGTTGTATGTAGTATAACTGAAAAGTACATTGCAGGTCACCCTTCACTAGAAATAAGGCGAATAACAGATCATACGGGGACCTTGGAATGGTTGATACAGATATATCATTTGTGAGTGCTCGGCCAACCGGTGGGGACCGCATGTTTCCATCTTTTGATGATATGGGAATGGCTCCTCCTCGGCTCTCCAACAGCTCAGATACAGAGAGTAGAATAAGTTTTGGTTCACCATTTTCAGGACCAAGATCAGGAGAATCAAATAATTCATTTGGCATTCTTGGAGCTAACTCTCAAGACGGTTCAAACATGTCATGGTCATCTTCATATAGCCAGGTATGTACTTCATATTTCAGGAACTTAATCTAATTTGTGTTAAAAGCTAATCCCTCAGTCCCAAAATGAAAAATGAATGACCAAAAAAATTTCAAATTTGCTCTTAAGAGAACTTAATCTAATTTGTGTTAAAAGCTAATCCCTCAGTCCCAAAATGAAAAATGAATGACCAAAAAAATTTCAAATTTGCTCTTAAGAGTTAACCCTCTCAAATATATAGGATGAGGTGGAAGCTGAGATGAGACGGCTCAAGCAAGAGCTTAAGCAGACAATGGACATGTATAGTACCGCCTGCAAAGAAGCACTTTCAGCAAAACAGAAGGTACCTACTTGGCTGAGAATTTATAAGGGGCACGGAAGAATCACGCTCAAACTCGACTTACATCATAAGTTGGGGGTTAATTGCACAACCCACCCCTGAGGTAGTATCACTGTCCCCCTCCCCCTCCAGGAATGGTTTTATTTTATCTCACTTTTCCCCTTTCGTCAACTTTATTTATGCAAAATGAATGACTATCTCCTCATTGAATAATCAAATACTCCCTCAGTCCAGGAAAGATTGTAACGACCCTAACCCTAGGCACTAGTTTAGCATCCTATTATATGCATTTCATATTGATTGTCGACTTTATGTGCTCATTTTATGTCTTTAATTGTTTATGAGAAGTAAGGATGGAAATGAATTAACTTTAATGATAAGGGGCTAAATAAATAAGATAAAGTGTGGAGTGAAGTTATAATAATCGAAAATAAATGAATTGTTATAAGTAGTGGAAGTGGGTAGTGTAAATAATTGGAGTTGTGGTGTAGTTGCATTTTTCCTAAAACCTTGGAGGGCTTAGTTGTACATCCTTGAAAGATGTAATTTAATTTGGCATGGGGGGCCATATCCCCTCTTTTCCTCCCATCACCTTATTTAGTCAATCTTCCCATACTTCCCCATCATTCCATCATTCCATCATCCTCCTTATTTGACCTCCCCATTTCTCCCTCATCTTCTTCTTCCTTCCCATTAATTTCCATGGAAAACCCACCATAGCTCTTCCTTTCCAAAATTCATGATAAATTCAATTCCCTTCCATTTTACGATCCGGTGGTACTTTCATGATCGTGGCGGCAAGGGGAACACATTAAGCTAGGAAGATCGTTGTTTCATCTCATATTGTTAAAGTAAGTTATTATGACTTCTTTCTAATAATTGTCATTTTATGTGTTAATGAATACTTTGTTGAAAGAAAAGGATTTTTGAAAATTTTAAATAATGTTATGTGAGTAAAATAGATTATTTAAGGTTGAATTGATTTTTAGTTGTAAAATGGTGATCTAAGATTGAAGGAGGAAAAGTATAGAATAATTGTGAATGTTAATGATTTAAGAGTAAGTATTGAATTTGGGTTTTGGCCAATTTTCTAGAATAAAGTAAGTGAAGAAAATGGTTAGTATTGTGTTATGGAGTTATTGTTTGTAATTATGTCCATCTTACTTGATTTTGGAAAGGTTATGAGTATATTTTATAGAAAGAAGTAGAAAAGGATTTGGTATATTGGAACACTTTCTTGGAGTGAGGAGTTGTTAATGACTTAAATAGGGGATTGTGGTTCATTGAAGTTGATCAAAGGTAAAAGAGTAGGGTAAATGTTTGAAATGTGTTAGTGAAATGTGAGAATTAACTAAGTAAGTGAAAGGGGTTAGGTTTATCTTAATTGCTTGGAAGGGTTGGCATGGATTTTGGAGTATTAAAATGATGCTAGTTAGTGTTGAGTTGGATTTTTGGTTTTCTGGACTTATTGAATTAAAGCTGCTGCTGATACCTGATTTTGGCCGTGGCACGAGTCGTGCCCCTTGGCACGAGTCGTGCCCGTAGCGGCTCGTGGAGACGACTCGTGGAATTGAGGTTAATTCGTTACGATCAACTTTGAAATTTGAAATAGCATGAGTCGTGCGGTAGAAAAATATGAGCGAGAAAAGATGCTCTTCTTCGGTGTCTGACTTACATTTAAATAGGACTACAAAGAAGCTAAACTAGGAAAGTATTTACAGAATAAATTAGTCTACCTAAATCCCATGATTGTATCAATCATATAAACCTAAATCCCATGATTAGGGCCTTGACTTAATCTCTTCTATTTACAACCGATAATCAATATGATTTACTAAATATTCTATTTTCCAACACTCCCCTCAAGCCGGCTTGTAGATGTCCTCCATTGCTAGCTTGCTTACTAGAAAATCAAATTGTTTCTTATGTAGTCCTTTGGTCGAATGTCGGCTATTTGTTGAGTAGTCGATGCATAAGGAACACAAATTAGACCGTGTTCTAGTTTTTCCTTAATGAAATGTTTATCAACTTGATGTGCTTAGTCCTATCATGTAGAAGCTGGATTATGAGCAATTGAAATCGCGGCTTTGTTGTCGCAATAAACTTTCGTGGGAAGTGAAAAAGGTATCTTTAAATCTTCTAGTAACCTCCTTATCCATATTACCTCACAAATCCCGTGTGCAAGTGATCTAAACTCGCCAGGCTTCGTGCTACTGACATTACATTTTTACTCCTCCAGGTAACAAGATTTCCTCCAACAAATGTGCGGTAACACGATGTTGATCGTCTGTCACAAACATTCCCGGCCAATCGGCATTCGTATAAACTTCAACTTGAATATGATCATGCCTTCTAAACATCAGTCCTTTTCCGGCGTTCCCTTTAGGTACCTTAAGACTACGGTGGCTGTTGCCTCGAAAGTGCTCTTTGCTCGGTGAATGCAATGAGCGGACCGAGTACACTTACGGCGAATGCTATGTCGGGGCAGTATGTGATAAATATATTAATCTCCCAACCAATCGCTGGAACCTTTCCCTTTCAATTACATCTTCATCCTTAGCTGGACTAAGCTTCAAGTTGGCTTCAATTGGAGTCTCGGCTGCTCTGCACCCCGAAAGACCCGTTTCCTTGAGTAAGTCAAGGATGTATTTTCTTTGATTCACGAAAATTCCTTCTTTTGATCTTGCAAATTCCATGCCAAGAAAATATTTCAATGCCCCGAGATCTTTAATCTCAAAGTCTTCGGCCAATCTCTTCTTTAACTTGGGTAATTCGTCAAGATCATCACCTGTTAAAATTATATCATCCACATAAACAATTAAGACTGCAATTTTTCCATTCGCAGAATGTTTATAGAACATAGTATGGTCTGCTTGGCTTTGATAATAACCATAACTCTTTACAGCTTTTCCAAATCGTTCGAACCACGCTCTTGGAGACTGTTTCAGACCATATAAGGACTTTTTAAGTCTGCGAGACTTTATCTTGACCTCTGAAACTTTTCAAATCACGGAGGTGGACACATAAACACTTCCTCTTCCAAATCACCGTTGAGGAAGGCATTTTTACATCTAGTTGGTGTAAGGGCCAACTGAGGTTAACTGCGAGGGACAGTAGTATACGAATTGAGTTAATCTTGGCTACCGGGGCAAAGGTTTTTTGGTAATCGATACCATATGTTTGAGTAAAGCCCTTAGCCACAAGTCTCGCTTTATATCTTTCGACACTCCCATCAGCCTTGCATTTTATTGTAAATACCCATTTGCACCCAACTGATTTTTGGTCTTTAGGTAATTCAACAATTTCCCATGTCCCATTTTTCCTTAGAGCATTCATCTCTTCCTCCACTGCTAATTTCCACTTTGGATCACTAAGTGCCTCCTCAATATTTCTCGGAACAAACAAATTAGAGATTTTTGATGTAAATGCTTTATGACTTTCAGAAAGTTTATCATAGGACAAGTAATTGGCAATTGGATGGTTAGTACAAGAACGAGTTCATTTCCTAATTGCTATAGGAAGATCTAGATCAGAGTTTACAACAGATTCATGCGGAATAAGAATATCAGTAGGAGACGAGAAATGATCAGATTGAGAGGAGTCACAATTACCCGAAGTGTTTACATGCTCATTACCCGAGTCGTCTGATTGACTTGGTACGAAGAGGATAGCATGATCTCTACTCATTTGATGATTCTTTCTCCTTGTATAAACCTTGCATTCAGGTTCATGTCCTTTAAGACTTTTTGGTAGTATTTCTCCCCCTAATGAGGACTCAATGATGCTTGGCATAACAGAATTAGGAATAGTGGTGTTTCTATCATAAAAATCTGTTTTTGTATAGTCCAAGGTTTTTGGTAAAGGTGTAGGAGTAAGAGTAATATCCCAGGAATTTCCTTCACATTGTTTCCCCCCCTGAAGGAAACTTTCTTGAAAATAAGGTTGATGTTCAAGGAATAGCACATCCATTGAGACAAATGTTTTCCTAGTTTTTGGATTAAAGCATTTGTACCCCTTTTTGTTTGGAGAATATCCAATGAAACACATTTTTCAGCCACAGGATCAAGCTTTGATTGTCCCTTACTAGTTAAGTAGACATATACGGTACACCCAAAGACTTTTAAAGGCAATTGTGAAAGAAGTCGAGTTTCGGGAAAATCCTTTTTAGACACTCGAGAGGAGTCGTATGGTTCGAGAACACGAGTTGACACCTGTTAATCAAGTAACAGTACATTAAAAGCTGCTTCCCCCAAAGATATTTAGGAACATTCATCGAAAACATAATGGCACGAGCGACTTCCAATAAATGTCTATTTTTCCGCTCGGCTATACCATTTTGTTGAGGTGTGTCTATGTTAGTAGGCCGATCACGATGAATACCCTTTTCTTTTAAGAATGTACCAAGAATTTTGTTAAAGTACTCGGTGCCATTATCGGTATGTAAAATTCCAACCTTTACTTGAAATTGAGTTTCAATCATTGTATAAAAATTTACGAACAAATTTTCAACCTCGGACTTCTCTTTCATTAGATAGACTCCAACATAAACGAGTATGATCATCAATAAATGTCACAAACCATTTTTTTCCGGAAAAAGTATGGATCCTTGAGGGACCCCCAAAGCATCCTTTATGAATTAAATAAAATGGTCTTGAAGCTTGATATGGTTTTGAAGAATAAATAGATTTGTGGCATTTTGCTAACATGCAATTTTCGCAATAAAATTTAGAACAATCCAATCCTCGAAACATGGAAGGAAACAATTTTTTAAGATAGGAAAAACTAGGATGTCCTAACCTTATAGTGCCAAAGCATTATTTTGTCCTTAGTAGGAATAGAACCGATACTACTTAAACCACGAGCATCTTTATTCATAGAATCTTTATCTTCAAAGTAGTAGAGACCATCTATCATCTTAAAGACGCCAATCATCCTCCCCGAGCTCGCTCTGAAACATGCAATGAGATTCAAAGAATATGACACGACAATTAGAATCTTTGGATAGTTCACTAACGGATAGAAGATTGCATGCAAGTTTGGGTACATGAAGGACAGATTTAAGGGATAAATTTTTTGATAAATTTACCAAACCTTTGCAAACAATTGGGGAAAAGAACCATCTCGCGATACGAATTTTTTCGTGGCGAGAACAAGGAATATATGTTTGAAACAAACTAGAAAGACTTGTCATATGATCGAGGCTCTGAATCTATAATCCAAGGAGCGAGAATATGAAAGGGAATGACAAACTAAAGCATTTAAATCACTACCTGTTTGTGCAACGAAGCATGAGGAGTACCCGACAATCCAATGTTAGAAATTAGAATTGGGTCCTCGCGCGGATTTCTCCAAGTTTTAACGCTCATACACTGGATTGGTTTCCCGGATGAGTACATTTCGTTGATGTTGTCCCCAAAGCTCCTTAGCGGTGTGATATTAACACATATAGTTGGAGCTAATATCCTCCTCCACGAAATTCACCAACCAGGTCATCACCATTGAATTCTCGGCATCCCAGTGGAATAGGTCGATCCCCAACGGCGGGTTCCTTCTTGTCACTTTGTTAAGTAGCCAATTTTCCCCTCGCCACGAATGTCATGCGCTGATTGGGACAGCGCAAAGTATTCTCCATTCAGTAGTATGGTGGTGATACGGGCCGAATGAGAATCGAGGTCATACGTGGAATTATTTGGCTTATTGTTAACGGATCGAGTTTGAGAAGGATGGAAGTCTCGACACATAGTCGTATTACGGTGAAAAAGGTTTAGGGTTAAATGGATCAGAATTAGCTCTGATACCAAGTAGAAAAATATGAGCAGAAAAAGATGCTCTTCTTCAGTGTACAACTTACATTTAAATAGGACTACAAAGAACCTAAACTAGGAAAGTATTTACAGAATAAATTAGTCTACCTAAATCCCATGATTGTATCAATCATATAAACCTAAATCCCATGATTAGGGCCTTGACTTAATCTCTTCTATTTACAACTGATAATCAATATGATTTACTAAATATTCTATTTTCCAACACGTGCCATAAGACACGAGTCGTGCCCTGTGGAAATAACGAGTCGTGCCTTGCAAGGGACGCATGAATCTGGGAAAGGTCAAAGGGGCACGAGTCGTGCCCTGGCCTGGTGACTATGATCCAATTTGTGAACTGTTTAAACCTAATCAAACTAGAACCAAAATGAATCCTCTTTAACCTAGATTAAAGTAGAATACTTTGGCTACACCATGACGTCTTATTTGGTCAAAATGGATTTGGGAAAGTAGTTTAAATATTGTCCGGAAAATGGTTGATAAGCTTGATTAGTAACTTCACCAAAGTAGTTCAAACTTGGGAAGTAGATCTTGAACTTTTATTAAGGCTATTTGAGGTTGTGTAATGACTATGTAGGAATGGTTTATGATACATAGTGGCCTTACTTGCCCCATATCCTTGGTGAGTGGTTTGAATAGTGTAGAAGCTGTGTGTTACACTATCGTGCTAGTTTGGAAATGTGCAGTCATTACATTGGTTCATTATTATCCAAAGTGTGGATTTATATACTATGTTGTTAACTTGTTATCCCAATGGTGGATGTGTTCATTATATGGTTGCATGGTTATCCCAAGTGTGGATATGTTTATCGTATGGTTGCACTGTCATCCCATTTGTGGATTTAATTGGCCATATTGTTACCTTACTTGGATTAATATTCATTGATGATACTATGTATAGTGTATTAAATGAATGTTGCACTATGGTATTGATTTAGCATGAGTATACATTACCATGTTGTTATATTCTTATCCCTTTGGTGGATTTTATTTCAAGTATCTATTATGTGCTTGAACGTGTTTATATTATATGTGATTCGGGGGTATAATGGAATTCAATCAATTATTGATTTGTTCTATAAGTGATTGAAGGTTAAATAAATACGCTGTGACCGGCCCCCTCTGTGGCCGCTGAGTGGGAGTGCTAGCAGCTGTATTGAGCCAAAAGCCTTATAGTCTGCTGCGATTTTATGGAGTTAGGTGGAATGCTTCTGTATTAAGCCAAAAGCTTTACAGATAGCGACGATATTATATGATACTCTGAATAAGAGTCATATAAGTATCTTATTTTCTTATATGGATCTCTGGGGTATGAGTCCTATAAGCGGTGAGGGTGCATGGGGGCAATTCACCAAAGAGCGGAGTTTTACTCCCATGTTGTACGACTTATTTTTCAGGCGGGAAAGGTAAAATGAGGTAACGTAAGGTGTTTACCGCTTTAATAATGTGTTATGTGTAACCATGCTATGTGTTGCATCTTATTTGGCATCTTGCTGCATTCATAATAGCTTATTGAGATTTATTCTCACCCCTTCCCCTTTTACTGTTTTAGATCGTGCTGAGACAGGTGACCTGAACCAGTGAGGCCGGGGATAAGAGTTTAGACTTTTACTTTTGGGACTTGTCAGGTTAAGTATACGAGTTGGTTGACTAGGTGTATTTATTAAGTAAGACTCTTTTGAGAAGTTGTATATAAACTCTTTTGTAAAACCAAGTTAATTGTGAGTTTTCGATGTAAGTAATCAGATTATGGTTTATAGAAGTTGTTGTTGAATTTTCTTCATGTAGAGATATTACTAGTTGATTTAATTTGGCAGTTTGAGAATTGATTTTATTTTAAAGGGAAATAAAAGTTTTTATTTTCTTTAAGATGGGATTTATTAGACTGGGCTTCTCCAGTTCGGGACACGCGTTAGGTCCCGGGTTGGGGTGCTCACAGTTGGTATCAGAGCTTAGTTTAGAGGTCAAGGGTAGATGTCTAATCTAAGGGGGAGTGTGTGGTAATTGACGCCGAGTGTTTAATGCAGGAGTTCGTTCTAATGGCCGGAAGCAATGATGATCAGCGAAAGGTTCTAGAAAATGAAGGAGATATGGGTATAGGTGGAATTCAGAATGAAGAGATGATGAAATTATTCAGGATGTTTGTACAGAATATGGAGACTAGAGGATCAGTTCCGAATCAACCTGAGGGATGTCAAAATGATGGATTGGAAAGATTTGTGAAGATGAACCCACCGAGCTTTAACGGAGATCCGGATCCGCTAAAGGCAGAAAAATGGTTAGAGAAAATGAACAAAATCTTTTAGGTTATGGAAAGTCCCAACGAAGAGAAAGTTAGATATGCCGTTTTCAAACTTGAAGGTCCAGCTGATCAGTGGTGGCAGATTTTGAAGGAAAGTTGGGAGCGGGATCATATGCCCCATACTTGGGATAATTTCACCCAGCAGTTCGAGGATTATTTCGTTTCAATGGTTACAAGGGACAAGAAGGAGATCGAATTCTTAGGACTAGAACAAGGGAACATGACGGTGGATCAGTATTCAGTCGGGTTTGAGGAATTAGCTCGGTGTTGCCCTCATTTAGTATCGCATGAAGCGAGAAGAGTTCATAGGTTTGTAAAAGGTTTAAGGGTTGAGATTAGGAAGAAATTATTGATTGATAACTTCACCAATTATCAGACAGCCATAGATAGAGCATATAAGGTCGAGAATGACATTGAGGAAAATAGTGGAAGATCCGGAAGTGGGATTAAAAATAAACCAAAGTATCTAGGACAAGAATCCAAAATCACTAGAGGACAACCAAGGACTTCAACTTCAGGGAGTATGAGAGGGGAGCTTGTTGTAGCTTCTTCATCTAGGCCAATATCCAGACAGTATGGGATGAATTGTAAATTTTGCAAGAGGATTGGACATACAGAAGATCAGTGTTGGAGTAAGCAAGGCAGGTGTATCAAGTGTGGAGAGATGGGACACTTTAGGAGGAATTGCCCAAGGTTGCAGCGGGGACGAGCTTCAGGCAGCGGTCATCAAGGTGGACGACAAAGAGGTGGTACCAAAAGAGATAACGAAGGGGAACCAAAAGAGAAGGTCTATGGTCAAGTATGTATTTCGGGTCCATGAGAGATATATCCCTCAGAGGTCACTAGAGGTATATTCCCTATCTCAGAAGTTAGGGGTCATATTCTTATAGATCCTGTTCCATATCATTATGTGTGGCATAGCATTTTGCTTCTATGTGGCATACATTGCTTGAGATTGTCTTATGTGGTAGAGGTTTCTTCTCTTATGAGAGAGTACCTCGAACCTTCTTTGGTTTACCACGATGGTGATGTGGTTATAGCTGGGCATGTATTGCCAGTTGATTTGGTATGATTACCGATTTGTAATTTTGAGATATACTTGACCTGGATGGTTAAGTAGTTGTTGAGTATTGGTAGACTACCATAATAATGAGTCTCCTTTTCGATGCCTAATTTGCTTATATTGATATTTGATACTGATAAACTTTTATGTGGAATTCTTGTTATATATAGGCATTAAAGGTGGAGTTTTTGGTTAAAAGTGTGAAGGATATTTGGTATGTGTTAGAATTGCATAAGAAGTCTTTCCAAAAATTTTATGTACTAGTTGTGAGTAGATGGTAAAGGTGCTTCCATCGGAGTATTCCATGTGTTGGTTCTGAGTATGATAAGCCGAAATTTTAATCTCTATCTTGATGGCTTTATGGTAATTATAATGGATGACCTCTTGGTTTAATTAAAGTCCGAGAGGATCATGAAGATCATTTACGAATTGTGTTATTTGTCTTTAGTGAGAGGTCATTGTTTGATAAGCTTAGCAAGCATGAGTTGGCTCAAGAAGATTTCGAATTTTGGGTTTGTAGTCTTAAGCTCGGATGTTATCATGGATCTTACGAGGATTGAGTCCGTGGTCTTTGGGTTGGAAAGTGTTACCGAGGGATTGTCAAAGGGTCCTTGAGAATTGAAAAATTGTTGATTTAGTTAACTCGGAAGGATATATCAATGGTGTAAGATGTAATAAGGGTAAATCGTATTGATAGAGATGGAGAATAGATTGGCTATAGATCCGATCCTTACCTTACCGAGTGGATGTGAGGACTTTGTGAAATTTTAAGTGTGTATTAAAGGGTATGTTTCAAGGAAGTTAACTTAGATAAAGCAGAATTTTCTTATTCTCTACTCGAGAGTGGCTGCAATTGTGTTGCGTTATTAAAGTGGGAACCTTATCTTTTTGAAGCTCCATTTGAGATTTGTTACCGATCCTAAGAGTTGGAGAAATTAGTTACTCGAAAGGAATAGATTAGAAGACTATCCAGATTCTTGAAGAATAGGTTGTGTGTTGTGTGATGGATTTCCTTTCAACTTGAGAAGTTTAATTAATCTTAGCGAGTTTGCGTATAATAGCAGTTTTTAGTTTAGCATTGAATTGGTACCGTGTAAAGCTTGGTATGGGAGAAATTTATTGTATGATCCTTTGTTGTATGGAGTTCTTCAATTAATGATGATTAAGCGAATTTAGACTTAGGCGGGAGGACTGTTGAGAGTTATTAGAATCGCAGTTCAGGGAATTAAAATCCTAGAGTATTCGGGTCGTGAAAATGCATAGAAGAATCATGCCATTGAGGAAACTATTGGAAAGTTGTAATTTGAAATATGTGAGAGGTAACCTTTGTTATTTGATCCCTAAGGTAAGCAAGTTTAAAATTCGGGGCGAATTTTCTTTAAGGGGGAGTGAGTGTAACGACCCTAACCCTAGGCACTAGTTTAGCATCCTATTATATGCATTTCATATTGATTGTCGACTTTATGTGCTCATTTTATGTCTTTAATTGTTTATGAGAAGTAAGAATGGAAATGAATTAACTTTAATGATAAAGGGGCTAAATAAATAAGATAAAGTGTGGAGTGAAGTTATAATAATCGAAAATAAATGAATTGTTATAAGTAGTGGAAGTGGGTAGTGTAAATAATTGGAGTTGTGGTGTAGTTGCATTTTTCCTAAAACCTTGGAGGGCTTAGTTGTACATCCTTGAAAGATGTAATTTAATTTGGCATGGGGGGCCATATCCCCTCTTTTCCTCCTATCACCTTATTTAGTCAATCTTCCCATACTTTCCCATCATTCCATCAT
This sequence comes from Adenophora triphylla var. japonica, assembly GCA_022495995.1. Classification (NCBI taxonomy): domain Eukaryota; kingdom Viridiplantae; phylum Streptophyta; class Magnoliopsida; order Asterales; family Campanulaceae; genus Adenophora; species Adenophora triphylla. The sequence continues at coordinate 77,767 of JAFEMH010001744.1, read as the reverse complement.
CCTCCTTATTTGACCTCCCCATTTCTCCCTCATCTTCTTCTTCCTTCCCATTAATTTCCATGAAAAACCCACCATAGCTCTTCCTTTCCAAAATTCATGATAAATTCAATTCCCTTCCATTTTACGATCCGGTGGTACTTTCGTGATCGTGGCGGCAAGGGGAACACATCAAGCTAGGAAGATCGTTGTTTCATCTCATATTGTTAAAGTAAGTTATTATGACTTCTTTCTAATAATTGTCATTTTATGTGTTAATGAATACTTTGTTGAAAGAAAAGAATTTTTGGAAATTTTAAATAATGTTATGTGAGTAAAATGGATTATTTAAGGTTGAATTGATTTTTAGTTGTAAAATGGTGATCTAAGATTGAAGGAGGAAAAGTATAGAATAATTGTGAATGTTAATGATTTAAGAGTAAGTATTGAATTTGGGTTTTGGCCAATTTTCTAGAATAAAGTAAGTGAAGAAAATGGTTAGTATTGTGTTATGGAGTTATTGTTTGTAATCATGTCCATCTTACTTTGATTTTGGAAAGGTTATGAGTATATTTCAATTTGGGTAGAAAGAAGTAGAAAAGGATTTGGTATATTGGAACACTTTCTTGGAGTGAGGAGTTGTTAATGACTTAAATAGAGGATTGTGGTTCATTGAAGTTATCAAAGGTAAAAGAGTAGGGTAAATGTTTGAAATGTGTTAGTGAAATGTGAGAATTAACTAAGTAAGTGAAAGGGGTTAGGTTTATCTTAATTGCTTGGAAGGGTTGACATGGATTTTGGAGTATTAAAATGATGCTAGTTAGTGTTGAGTTGGATTTTTGGTTTTCTGGACTTATTGAATTAAAGCTGCTGCTGATACCTGATTTTGGCCGTGGTACGAGTCGTGCCCCTTGGCACGAGTCGTGCCCATGGCCAACTCGTGGAGACGACTCGTGGAATTGAGGTTAATTCGTTCTGATCAACTTTGGGCTGAAATGGCACGAGTCGTGCCATAAGACACGAGTCGTGCCATAAGACACGAGTCGTGCCCTGTGGAAATAACGAGTCGTGCCTCAAGGGAGGACGCGTGAATGCAGGAAGGTCGAAAGGGGCACGAGTCGTGCCCTGGCCTGGTGACTATGATCCAATTTGTGAACTGTTTAAACCTAATCAAACTAGAACCAAAATGAATCCTCTTTAACCTAGATTAAAGTAGAATACTTTGGCTACACCATGACGTCTTATTTGGTCAAAATGGATTTGGGAAAGTAGTTTAAATATTGTCCGGAAAATGGTTGATAAGCTTGATTAGTAACTTCACCAAAGTAGTTCAAACTTGGGAAGCAGATCTTGAACTTTTATTAAGGCTATTTGAGGTTGTGTAATGACTATGTAGGAATGGTTTATGATACATACTGGCCTTACTTGCCCCATATCCTTGGTGAGTGGTTTGAATAGTGTAGAAGCTGTGTGTTGCACTATCGTGCTAGTTTGGAAATGTGCAGTCATTACATTGGTTCATTATTATCCAAAGTGTGGATTTATATACTATGTTGCTAACTTGTTATCCCAATGGTGGATATGTTCATTATATGGTTGCATGGTTATCCCAAGTGTGGATATGTTTATCGTATGGTTGCACCGTCATCCCATTTGTGAATTTAATTGGCCATATTGTTACCTTACTTGGATTAATATTCATTGATGATACTATGTATAGTGTATTAAATGAATGTTGCACTATGGTATTGATTTAGCATGAGTATACATTACCATGTTGTTATATTCTTATCCCTTTGGTGGATTTTATTTCAAGTATCTATTATGTGCTTGAACGTGTTTATATTATATGTGATTCAATCAATTATTGATTTGTTTAATAAGTGATTGAAGGTTCATCATACCTGTGACCGGCCCCTGCGTAGCGCGCGAGAGTGGGAGTGCTACTTATTTGTATTGAGCGAAAAGCCTTACGGTCATTTGCGATTTTATGGAGTTAGGTGGAATGCTTACGTATTAAGCCAAAAGCTTTACGAGATAGCGACGATATTATATGATACTCGAATAAGGAATTAAATATAAGTATCTTATTTTCTTATATGGATCTACGGGGTATGAGTCCTATAAGCGGTGAAAGGTGCGTAGGGGCAATTCGCACCAAAGAGCGGAGTTTTACTCCCATGTTGTACGACTTATTGTTCAAACGGAAAAGGTAAAATGAGGTAACGTAAGGTGTTTACCGCTTTAATAATGTGTTATGTGTAACCATGCTATGTGTTGCATCTTATTTGGCATCTTGCTGCATTCATAATAGCTTATTGAGATTTATTCTCACCCCTTCCCCTTTTACTGTTTTAGATCGTCTTTGAGACAGGTGACTACGAACCAGTGAGGCCGGGGATAAGAGTTTAGACTTTTACTTTTGGGACTTGTCAGGTTAAGTATACGAGTTGGTTGACTAGGTGTATTTATTAAGTAAGACTCTTTTGAGAAGTTGTATATAAACTCTTTTGTAAAACCAAGTTAATTGTGAGTTTTCGATGTAAGTAATCAGATTATGGTTTATGGAAGTTGTTGTTGAATTTTCTTCAAGTAGAGATATTACTAGTTGATTTAATTTGGCAGTTTGAGAATTGATTTTCTTTTAAAGGGAAATAAAAGTTTTTATTTTCTTTAAGATGGGATTTATTAGACTGGGCTTCTCCAGCTCGGGACACGCGTTAGGTCCCGGGTTGGGGTGCTCACAAAGATAGTCTCATTTGACTTTTGAATGTCAACACAAATGAACTTTGACCAAATATTAATGTCAATCTAATAATTCCAGTAAAATTTTAAAGATTGTATTTGATAAATCATTAAGTGATTTATCAATAACAATTTTATTAGGATGATTAGATTGATATTAATGTTTGGTTAAAATTTACTTGTGTTCATCATCAAAAGTCAAATGAGACTATCTTTGAGGGACAGAAGGAGTACTAAATTAGGCACTTTATTAGTTTAGGGGTGAATAGTCATTTCGCTAAAATAAAGCTGACAAAAAGGGGAAGTGACATGAAATACTTGTCCAAACTTTAAGGGGGGCAGTGAAATTAACCCTCATAACTTGAGTCGTCAATGAGCTGAGCTTTACCTAAAATATGAACAACCTTGATTGATGTAACTCGACTTTATGATATATTTGCAGGCAATGGAGCTTCATAGATGGAAAATAGAGGAGCAACGAAGATTAGAGGAGGCAAGACTAGCTGAGGAGGCAGCATTAGCAATTGCTGAGAGAGAGAAAGCAAAATGTAGGGCAGCCATTGAGGCAGCTGAGGCAGCACAGAGGATTGCAGAGCTTGAAGCACAAAAAAGAGTAAGTGCGGAATTGAAAGCCTTCAAAGAAGCGGAGGAGAAGAAGAAAGTACTGGATGTGCTAGCAAATAACGACGTTAGGTATCGCAAGTACTCAATAGAGGAGATAGAAGCAGCAACAGAGTACTTTACTCAAACTCGCAAAATCGGGGAAGGAGGTTATGGGCCTGTTTACAAGTGTTATTTGGATCATACACCAGTGGCTATTAAAGTTCTCCGTCCTGATGCTGCTCAAGGAAGGTCTCAATTTCAACAAGAGGTACAATTACAATAATACTGTTAGGGTATGTTTGGCAACCTCAATTTCAAGCGTTCAAATTTGGAATTGGAAGAACAAAATGAACTTCGCTGATCAAAAAGTACTCTTGCAATTCCAATGATATAGCTTCTTATTGAGTTGCCAAACATAGCGTAAGGTGCGTCTGAGGTTCAATCCGTTCCCATGCCCCCTTAGGTCAAGATTCAAGAGAATAAAACATCGTTTTCTTCGATGGCGAAGCCCTTCAATTTTGGAATGTGTCAGTTTTAGCACCTTTTAATTTTTTTTTAAAAAAATGGCTTTTTACTACTAACAATAATGGATTTAAATATTTCAATTATAATATTTATCCCAAAAGTAACCCTTTCCAAAAATTTCTAACTTCCCTACTGGTTTTCTTGATTACCGTCCTCCTGATGCAGGTTGAGGTACTTAGCTGCATAAGGCATCCGAACATGGTTCTCCTCCTTGGGGCTTGTCCCGAATATGGCTGTCTAGTATACGAATACATGGCTAATGGAAGCTTAGAAGACCGCCTATTTCGACGTGACAATAGCCCAGTCCTATCATGGCAACTAAGATTCCGTATAGCTGCAGAAATAGGGACCGGACTCCTTTTCCTCCACCAAACCAAACCCGAACCCCTAGTCCACCGTGACCTAAAACCGGGCAACATTTTACTTGACCGAAACTACGTTAGTAAAATCAGTGACGTGGGCCTAGCCAGGCTGGTCCCACCATCCGTAGCCGACACAGTAACCCAGTACCGAATGACTTCAACAGCCGGAACTTTCTGTTATATAGACCCTGAGTATCAACAAACAGGGATGCTTGGGATAAAGTCTGATATTTACTCGTTTGGAGTCATGCTTCTACAGATAATTACTTCTAAACCCCCGATGGGGTTGACTCATCATGTCGAAAGGGCTATTGAGAAAGGGACTTTTGCGGAAATGCTTGATCCTGCTGTGACTGACTGGCCGGTTGAGGAGGCTCTATTGTTTGCTAAATTAGCTCTCAAGTGTGCTGAGCTGAGGCGAAAAGACAGACCTGACCTTGGATCTGTTGTTTTGCCTCAGCTTAATAAGCTGAGGGAACTAGCTGAAGAAAGTATGCCTAACCTCCCAATGGGCAGTGGTGGACCCTCTAGTCACATTTCCTCCTCTTCCTCTGTAAGTTAATAGTTTCAAAAGTTACTTCCTTCGTCCCAAATTGAATTAACATTTTTAGGAAAATTTTGTCCCAAAATGAATGACCTTTTTGCAAAATAAATTGCCCCTAAATATTTTTTACCAATATTTTTTTTCTCTATTCATTAGATACTTGCAATATTAGAAGTTTAGAAAGTAGATAGCAAAGTTTTTCATACACCTTTATTATGAAGTTTACAAAAAAAAAAAAATTGAAGTTTTTAAATTTCTTCAAAATGAAAAATGGACATTCATTTTGGGACAGAGGGAGTACAATCGTTCCACTTATTTCTTCTTTTAAATTTCTTAATAGCTTTAATAATTTTTACCATCTATTCCTTTTTACCCCTTGACTCTTTCATTGACGAGTTCTTATGAGGATTCATGTTAGCCGACCCCAAATCATCTTGGGACTAAGGCTTTGTTGTTGTTCTTAGAGATATGGGAATTCATTCAGTGTTTTGAGAACTATCTTTTTGTAGGTGATGACAAGTGAATCTCAGGTAAGAGTCACCGACTTTGATAGTCCGTTTAACCGTGTAAGCCAGGCACAAGTTGATAGAAGCTCGGCCCCGACTTGTTCTTAAGTGCAATAAGCTGCTCAATTCATCCATAATATGGAATTTTCATCGCTCAAGAGGAAGTGTAGTAACATGTTTTTGAGGATATTTTTGTGGGCTGATCAGCAAAGAAGCAGCACTTTCGGCCGTCGGGGTCATTGGACCGCACAAATACTTGATTATATAGTGAGAAGTTAAAAGATGTACGGAGACCATGTTCATAATTGTTTTGAAATCTTGTATTTAACTGTTTTGCGTTGAGCTTAAATAGTAAAATTTTCTTTTAGTTTTGCTGACAGAAATTTTTATCACAATGGTTTTACTTGCATATAGATCAAAAGGTTGAATTCTTACTTGAATTTCATGTGCAAATTCTCGAGCCTATAAATTAACAAGTCTGTACACAATAATCGCTTCTATGATATTCTCCTAAAAGCTTTATACTTTATGCCCGTGCCTGAAATGCTAGGACCAACTTTATACTATATGCCTAAGCAAAGTGCAGATACTTAGACATGCTGTAAATGAACCAAACAGTTCAATACAACAACTGCAACATTACCCCAGTGCCGCAAATGCTCCCACCTACGGTGGGGTAAGGGGAGGTCGGATGTACGCATTCTTGCCCCTGTATTAAAGCAAAGAGACGCTGTTTCCAGATGACTCACGATGAAAATTGTATCGAAAATTGCATGGACTAACTTCCGCTTCATAACAAAGAAGCGCAGTTCAATGAAAGCTTAAATTTAGTTTAAAAGAGTAAGGCTAGAAGCTCATATAATTTACCTTGGTTCTACATGGAGTTGTAGTTGAAGATCTCGAATGCTTTACCGATTTCTCTTTTTCTGCAACCTCTATTGGAGCTTCATCATCAGTCAGAGATATTTATTCAGATCCAGCATTGAAGTCACATCACAGAATGCATGGTAATTTGGTCATTCGGGTTAGTTCCCAACTACAAAGAGTACATGAAAGAAAATTAATCAGCATAAAACTGAAAATACCCAGCCAGTGGCGAACCTAGAATTTCAGTGGAAGGGGGTCAATATTATAGTACTCCGTAGGATAATGAATTATCTATTAGTTTCTGAATTTTGCTTAAACAACATAACCATAAGTAACAAGATCGGGGGTAGCTCCATTAAGTTTCATTTCATATGATCAAGACTCAAATGAAGTGACCAAAACAACGACATCCTTGAGAAAGCCAGAGCTCGTATATTGAAGGTAGTTAAATCAGGATCGAATCCAGTTTCCACCATATTCAAGAACTCTCTTCGAAAGCTTTACATTTTAAAATTAGTTGCATAGGGAACTAGTAGAAGGTTCCAAATAAGATTGCCAACATTTATTCGACCAAGACCCACACCCCTTACAAACTCACCTAAACTATGAAACTTGTTTTTCTTCATATAAGCAACTCCCATTCCCTAATTCATTCTTCTTCAATGAGTATTTGTGACCTTTTAAGGCGTCCGTAATAATTTTCCATTTCTTTTAGAGAACCATAGTATATGATATAATACACAACAAAAGCATTTGCCATTCTAGAATCTACGGAAAGCCCTTTGATACATCTCCTTCATTTTGTGTATGCCATCATACCGAGCTCTCCTCCCTTTCCAAAACACAAAATGATGTGTGGATAAACTTTAGTTAACGACATGGAATTCCACCGTCTTAGTTGACATAGAATCTTGGCTACCTCATCAAAAAGATGGGCCCTACCATAGGCATCAAATAGGTTTGAAATTATTTGAGTACTAGGATTATAAGAAGTACTGTTCAATATTTCATCTTAAATGCATTGTGCCTGAGGAAACAATCTGTTATTGGCGTAGCATATACTAGAGCAGACAAAGTAGATTGGTCAGGTAGAAAACGTTCAGTTTCAAGTACAAGTTTCTCAGCAACATGAGGTAATATTTTCATACTTATATATACACATATAAGAGTATGGTTTACCAAATTGAGCTATAAATCTTCATCACTTTTTCAAAAAAAAAAAAAAAACCAAGAAAATAAAATATTAATCCTAAAAAAAAGGAAAGTAAATAGTGAAGATATAATCTAAGAGAATTGTTATATAAACCCGTAAAATTGTTGAGTAAATCCGTAACATTAAAACCACCCCCAAAAAAATTAAAACAAACCCCTCCCTTTCCCTTTATACCCCCACTCATCCACACCCACACCCATTAACCCTTTCATTTATTCTCTCTCTCACCCACACCCACACTCACCCACCAGATTTTTAGAGAGAGAAAAAGAGAAGAGAGAAAATCAGATTGAGAGAAACAAAAAAAGAAAAAAATTTCTGGTTTTTAGAGAAAGAGAGTGAGAAATTCAGTCAAAAGAGAGAAATCTGGGTTCAATTGCATTGAAAAATATGGGTTTTTGAGGTTCGGCCACTAACAATCGATTTTTTGGATATGTTCGGTCACACCCGGCCGAACTTTGCTTAAAAATTCGGCTCACAACCCAAAATCGATAAATCAGGGCCGAACCATTTCAAAATTTCGGCTGGGTGTGGCCGAACTTTTTCAAATTTTTCGGTTGGGTGTGGCCGAACCTGAGTTGAATTTCGGCCACTACCGGCCGAAATTTTGCAAAACTAAAAAAAAAAACAAAAGTTGAACATCGCCGGTTCCGGAGGTGAAGCCATGGATGGATGTCCGACGGGCGACGACGACGTGTTTTTCTTTTCTTTCTCTCTTCTGGTTTTCTTTTTCTTTTCTCTCTTTGCATTGTTTCTTTCTCCTTCTACGCCTTTTCTTTTTCTTTTCTCTTTTGACTCTACGATTTTGCTTTTCTTTATCTTTTTCTTTTGTTTTATTGTTTTAAAGGTAGACGAATCCAATGTAAATATTTTTTTTAAAAAAAATTTCAGTGGGTGCCATTAACTGAGTGGGTCCGTCCATGGAGAAAAGAGGGGGAGGTAGTAATTTTTTTTTATAGTAGGAGGAAAGGGAGGGAGGTAGTAATTTTTTTATGTTAAAAAAAATGAAGAGGGTGAGATGTAATGGTAAAAAATGGGAAAGGGGTGAAAATTTGATGAGGGGGAAGATGGTGTAATGGGTGTCTAAAGTAATTTAAAAGGAGCACAGCCTTGGAGCCAAAACCAAGGGCATTTTCGTAACTTCACACAGTGGCAAATTTGTAGATATAGGAACCAAGGCTGACGTGGCTGGCGCTGATAAGTGGATCCTTTGGCGCGTGCGTTACACGCGTCGCCAAAGGCGCGTGTACGCATGTATTTATTTATTTATTTTTTTAAAGTGAGACACGTGGCGAGATTTTATTGGCCGGTTTATTTTCAGATTTTTATTTTTCATCCCCTTTTTTCGACCTCAATTATTTTATATAAAAAAAAAATTTTTTTAAAAAATTTTACACCAAAATTCATAATTTTTTTTCCTCTTTAATTAGAGACTAATTTCATTTAATTTGGACACAAAAAAAAACACTATTTTTTAAATATAAATTTCTTAATTACCCTTTCTTTATTTTTCTTTTTAATTTTTCATTATCTTTTTTGTGAAAATTAATTAAGTGTGAAGTATATTTTTTTATTATAAATGATGATAATAATAATCATAATTTTACTAATATGAATATTAGTACTGTTTCATTCGGCTCAAAAATTAATGTTTTTAATGTTAGTTCCTTCGTTTCAAAATTTGACATTACTTTTTTACACATATTAAGTAATATTTTATAAAATATTCCTTGGGACGAATTTAGTAATTTTTTTTTTTCCCGAAGTAGTATTATTTTGTAAAAATTAATGTTTATAATGTTCATGTTTTAGTGTCAAAAAATAAATATTAATTTTTGAGCAAAGTAAATTCATTGAGGCAAAGGAAGCATTTTTTTTTTTTTGATATAGAAAGTAGTATTAATTATGGGATGAAAGTAATATTCATTTTTGAATTGAAGGAATTTTTTTTTAAAAAAAGTAGAATTTTTTTATATGTTAAAAAAATGAACATTGCTTCTTTCGTCTCAATGAACATTTTAAAAAATAATACTACTTTATTCTTCTAAAAAATTAATGTAATATTTTGAGACGAAGACACTAACATTACAAACATTAATTGCAGAGGCGAATGAAGTAGTATTAGTTTTTAAAATATTAATTGGGATGAAGGGAATAATGCTCATTTTTTTGGATAAAAAATGTAGTATTATATTTGTACTAATAATATAGTTTTAAAAAAAGTGTTTTACAATGTACACAAACATTTCTATATTTCCTGTTATATTTGTATGAATTTTCGTCAATATGTTTTAATAGATGTCCGTGCATCGCACGGGGTACTGCTAGTATGAATTAAGGATAGAAAAGTAATTTCATTTAATGGAATAATGGTAGTTTACTCAACAATTTTACGGGTTTATATAACAATTCTCATATAATAAAAAAAATGAATGTCAAAAAAAGTTACAAAATTGCGCAAATTTCCAACTTTTTTCTTCGACCTTCATGAACTTCATTCATGAGGAGAGAGAGAGAGAGAGAGAGAGAGAGAGAGAGAGAGAGAGAGAGTATCTTTTTTCAAGACTGGAGCACTGTGTATGAGGGTACATTTAAACAATGATGGAATGATAAAAAAAATGCAAGCTTGAATTTCAAGAAAGACCAATTAAATCACACAAATGTGGGATATAAAGCATTAATCAAGAATCATGATCTGAATACACATAAATAAAAAGAAGCATTTTATGAACCAAAATACATAGAATTTAGAAGGAAAAAAATACTTACTTTTTGAATCAAACGTCTATCTGGGTATTGATTTATGGAAAGCTTGAAGAATTCTCAGACAAGGTCGAGTTAGAGACGGAGCTGACAGCTGAGTCCTACTCTGAGTCTCCATTTTTGAGCTGTTGAGAGAGAAGAGAGAAGAGAGAAGAGAGAAGAGAGAGAGAGAAAATGGATTAGTTTATCACACATCCTTTCGTTATTGGGCCTTTACTTATTAAGGCCAAAAATAATTGGCCCATGAAGGAAGTCCAGATTAATTGGGCTTCTCAAAACATGTGTTTTTTTTTAACAAAGAAAATAAAAACATGTTAATACGTTAAAAGGAAGTGAATATAAATACTCCCCCCTTCCCATATATTTATAGACTTTTGAGTTTTTCACGGAAATTAAGAAAGAATTATTATATTGAAAGTGTTGTGAGTATGAAAATAAAATGGGAGAGAGAATGAGTGGAGAGAATAGTAAATTATAATGGTGATGTGAGTATTAAAATAATGTAGGAGAGAGAATGAGTGAAGAGAATAGTAAAGATTCCTTTCCATTTTAGGAAAGTTATATATTATTGTGGGATGCCCAAAAAGAAAAGTTTATATATTATCATGGGACGGAGGGAGTATCTCTCAATCCCTATAATTATTAGAACACATTTTTATTTATTAAATTTTTTTTTACTATCTATTTTCGGAGTTGGTCTTATAAAAAACGCGTTTTTTCTGGCACTTAGAAAAAACGTGTTTTCTGTTTCCCCGTTTGTGCCAGTTCTAGTTTAACAAAGTGTCAGTGTGACAAAGTGTCAGTGCATGTGTAACAAAGTGCCAGTGAAAAAAGTGTCAAGGTTTAACAAAGTGCCAGCCAGAACCGGCACTGACACTTTGTTAAACTGGCACTGGCGCTTTTTACACGGACACTTTTATATACATGAACTGGCACTCTTCACACTGACACTCTGTTACACTAACACTGACACTTTGTTACACTAACATTTTTGCTGGCTCTCAAAAACACAAGCATTGGCATTCAAAAACACATGCACTGGCATTCAAAAACATATGTACTGGCACTAAAAAACACATACACTGACACCCAAAAACACTGGTAATCATTTTTTCTGGCTCTCAAAACACAAGCACTGGCACTCCAAAATACATGAACTGGCACTCAAAAACACATACACTGGCACTCAAAAACACATACACTGGCACTCAAATTCCCATCTGATTTGTTCTGCACGACGGATTGTACTGGCATTCCAAAATACATGCACTGGCACTCGAATAAAAATGCACTGGTAAATACCGTCGGAGGCTTTACATTCATTCCCAAACACCGTCCACAACATGTGGTAAGTGCCAACCAGACAAATTAGGCACCTCGATTAGAGCGCCTTCCACCGGACCACCCTGTCCATGTCCGGCGTCCCTTTGAACCGATCCCCATACTTCTCAAATACCTGAGCATAACACCCGCTCTGTCTCCTAACATCAGATGGATCAACGTCATAAAAGATTAGCAAAACAATCTGAGAACAAATGAATCAAACCCATTTTCAATTCCAATTTCGTCGATTTCACGATCGAGACGAGACAAAGAAGAATCGAGGAAGAAATTGGAATTGAAGGGGAATTGGGTCGCCGTATGAGATGGAGAGAGGGAGATCGGTGATTGGCGATTGAGAGGGACTGGCGTTGTTTTGGTTGGGGAGAGATTGAGGGAGGTTAGATCGGTGTCGCCGTATGAGATGGAGAGAGGGAGATCGGTTATGGACGACTAGGTGAGGAAGACGACGACTGGTGGTGTTTGCGTCTAGAGAGAGAGAGAGAGAGAGAGAGAGAGAGAGAGAGAGAGAGAGAGAGAGAGAGAGAGAGAGAGAGAGAGAGCCGGTGACCTTATATACGATTGGAAAAACCCGTTTTTTTAATTGTTTAGAAAAAACGCGTTTTTTACAAGTTTTTGACGTATTTTCGTAATTATCGCAGTCATTTTATTTTTTACCATTATATGTTCTCCTAAATATGTGAATTTATATATACTATAATTTTTTGTATAGCCAAAATCTTGCAAAAAAATTAGTTTTTTTGTAACATAAAAAAAAAACTAGTTTTAAAGAACTAAGTCTAACTAATAAAAGTGATAAACTGTTCTGAAAATTAATTTTTTCATAATATTTTGAAAACAACTAGTTTTTCTCACAAAGAGTTACTCTTTTGTATATAATTACAGAAACGGATAATACAAAAGTTTAATAAATAAATTAAGTATTATTTAAGGCACACATTAAAAAAGAGTAATTACAAGCATCCCATGACGTGACGGCACTCGTTATTGTAGTTAAAGAATATGACCAATATTATACTCCGTATTACGTACATTCCCTACACTAAACTTTGGAGAGCAAAATACATTCTCTACATAGTACTTCCTCCGTCCCAAGATAATCTGCAAAAAGATATTTTTTTGGACGTTCCACAATAATCTACATTTTCTCAAAATGAAAATGGAATCCACTTGTTTCTACTCACAACCATTACCCACTTACTCCACTTTCTCTCTCCTACTCAACCATCTATAATCACAACACATCACCTTTTTCACTTTTCTCCTTAATTCTCGTGCCAAACTTTTTTTTTGCGTATTTCTCCGGGACACGGAGGAAATATATATAATAGGACCAATACATTTGGGGTCCTCGGAAATTGATTCAAGAAAATGAAAGCCAGCAGTAGAAAGCAACTGTACTAGCAAGCTACATTTCTATGATTAACTCATTTTAGGACCACCAAAAATTGAAATTTTAAAGTGGGCGCTGCTTCTGCTTGTACTATTACTTCCAAAACTCGAAAACGTCTTTATTCTGGGTAATATAAATATGGAAATGGTCCTTGTTTAAAGTTTCAATCCGCTTGTTCTGTTTTTATGAGTTCTATATTAGGGCCTTTAAATGAATTGAGCCGGCTCTAGTTGACTCGTGTGCTTTGGCCAAGAAGTTCGAATTTGAATGGCGTAGAACTCTGAGCTTGCTCAACCGACTTTTCAGACTCAATTTTTTATCGAGCCGGCTCGTGTTCGACGAGATTCGTTCAAGCTCGATTCGTTTAGCTCAACTTGTTCAACTCTTTAAAAAAGCTCAAATTATTTTTGTTTGTGAACAACGCGAACTCGGGTTATACTTGTCTCGTTAAACTCGAATTGTTATTACCTTTGTAATAAATACACATATATTACATAGGAGTATTATGTATGTATGAAATATATATTTATTTATATTTTCCTACATTGTGGGGAGTTCGAATCTTGGCTAGTAAAAGCTCGAATTGGTGTTGTAAGAGTGATGTAAGAGTGATGCAGCATATATAAAATATTTATATTTCCCTACATTGTGGGGAGTTCGAATCTTGGCAGAGTTAAAATTTGAGCCTCAATAATCGTGTTGTAAGAGTGATGTAATTGCCTCTAGAGAAAGAATTGAGCACCTAATTGGTGATGTAAGAGTGATGCAAATGCTGTGGAGGGCTCCTTGGGGCTCTGGAGTATAAGGGTACCGCCACCCCTGTGCCGCACGGCACATCCCGCGATTTACCTCCGCCAAAGATACTTGAGGGCTGCAGTGGTCCAGGGATTAGTCGGCATGGGAACCTGGGTATCAAAAAAAAAAAAAACAAATAAAATGAATTGAGCCGGCTCTAGTTGACTCGTGCTTGGCTAGTAAAAGCTCGAGTTTGAATGGGCTCGAGGTAAACTCGAGCTTAAGCTTGAACCGACTTTTCAGACTCAATTTTTTATCGAGTCGGCTCGTGTTCGACGAGATTCGTTCAAGCTCGGTTCGTTTAGCTCGACTTGTTCAACTCTTTAAAAAAGCTCAAATTATTTTTGTTTGTGAACAACGCGAACTCGGCTTATACTTGTCTAGTTAAACTCGAATTGTTATTACCTTTGTAATAAATACACATATATTACATATTATGTATGTATGAAATATATATTTATTTATATTTCCCTACATTGTACAAACAACGAAGCATAATTATAAATATTTATATTTTCAAAATAAATTAAACCGTATAAATTGTACAATAACTAAATTACTTTAAATTTTTTGTATTTTTATGATGAAACCGTATTGAGATACATGATAGCCATTTTGTTTAAAAAAATTAAATCATTCTTTACAAATGCACATATATTTGTTTAATATAATAATGTTTTTATCAACATAAAAAATGAAATCAATATCTATCATTGTACTTGTATATATTTAACTATTTAAATATAAAATTAAAAATATTTATCATACACACACACACATATATGTGTGTATGCATACATATATTTATATAAATATGTATCTATTTATATACACACATATTATATGTGTGTATATATGTGAAATTTATACATACAAAAATATAAACATATATATATGTGTATACATATATACATATATATATATATATATATATATATATATATATATATATATATATATATATATATATATATATATATATATATATATATATATATATATATTGTCTTTTATTTCGTCTTTTATTTTGCTTTTCATTATTTTATGTAAATCATTGTACTCTCTAGGTAACCGGTGTAAGAACCGGTTCTATAGGTTGTTGTTTGTAAGGCTATAAGTAGCCTCCTCTTCTTCATTGTAACTAAGAGCGATCAGAACATAAGATCAATAATACCAACGTTTTCAAAAAATCATGGCAGCTTAAACATTCTTCCGACCCCTTAGTCCTACTACTTAAAATCCTTTCTTCACCTTCTATACTTCATATTAGAGCCTTTACACATTAAAAAAATGTTTATATACCTTCCGCTTATAACTCAATCTACGGCACAACTCGTCCACGATATGTACAAATAAAAATTTTTGTGTAAAATAAATATTCATAATAATCGTATATTATTGCTTAGAATAAATATGAGAATTATTGATAATATACTATTGGCTAAAATGATTGTAAAAATTATTGTTTTTCAAAATTAATTGTTTTTCAAAATTAATATTTATCTTAAAAGGTTTAACGGAAACCTCAAAAATTCGCCATATCCCCCTTTTTACCTTTATATATATATATATATATATATATATATATATATATATATATATATATATATATATATATATATATATATATATATATATATATATATATATATATATATACACACACACACACACATATATATATATATATATATATGTATATATATATATATATGTATGTGTGTGTGAGTGTGAGCGTATATATACATACTCCCTCCGTCCCACAACAAGTGACACACTTTGCCATTTTGGGCGTCCCACTAATAAGTCACACTTCCTAAACTGGCAAAAAAATCTTTACTATTCCCTCCACTCATTCTCTCTCCTACATTATTTTAATACTCACAACACCATTATAATTTACTATTCTCTCCACTCATTCTCTCTCCTACTCAACTATCTACACTCACAACACATCAATCTTTTCACTTTTTCCTTAATTCCCGTGCGAAATAGTAACTGTGTCACTTGTTGTGGGACGAAGGGAGTATGTTAATTCTTTTCCTAATTCCTAAACCTTAAACCCTAAATACAATAGATGGTGTGAAATTAGTATAACAACAATTAAATATTACTAAGTTCGCTTGATAAATAAATATGAATAAATTTACTTTTATTTTAAAACGAATAGATTTATTTTATAAATATTTAACTTTAATGATTGTTTGTTTTTTATTTAATGGACACTCTAATCTTCATTTTTGAGAAAATTTAGTAGTGAAAAATATATAAATATATTTGTTAGCTAGGAAAATTACATACTCAATCCCACCAAAATAAATGACCATTATAAACTTAAGAGTCATTTTGTAAAAAGTTAATTTTCAATTAAAAAAATCATAAATATTCTTTTTATTTATTTTTAAACCTTTTTGCAAAATTATAATCAATTATGAAAAGAAAAAAATTGGGACAAATACAAAGCTCGTGCTCGACTCATTTAGATTCGAAATACTAATTGTTTTCCAAGAATAGATGACTAATTTAATTATTGGTCAAGAAAAAATATGTATATATATTTTGATGAAATGAATAATAACTTGTTACAAAAAAAATATCAATTCTGATTAAAACTGTCAAGTTGGGATGGTCTAATCAGGATGTCAAATCCTGCCATAGAAATGAAACGGGATGGGAAATTATTTTCTAAGCCTATTTAAATGTTCCACATTTTTTTTATTTTTAACATATAAATCCTTAAAAAAAGTTGTTGATTTCATTACTTGTCTTTTTAAACTTAAATTGCATTTGATTATATTATCTCAACTAATTAAATGTACGAAGTTGAATTTTGTTATAAACTTTGATCATATGATTGTTTTTAATATTGTTATATATAGAGTTGGATTTTGTATTTTGTTATAAACTTTGGAATATGTTATTTGCAGTGGTGGCTGAATCTTGGCTCAGCTTAAATTATGTGTTATACATGTAGATGCCTGCTAGGATTTGTCATTTCGTAGTAAGAAGTTACTAAGTCAAAAGGGTGCAGCCCATATTTTGTGGAATTTGGTTTAGTTCTTATCAATTTACTAGTTGGACACATTTTTTTTTTTTAAATTTAATTTTTTTTTTTTAAAGGGCAAAATGAGAAAGGGACAACTTAGTGAGGGCAAAATGAAAAAATTTGATATTTGATACTATTCATAGTACTGTAGCAGACCATTGCCATTTATACTATAGATATTAGTGTGAGGACCCCGACCCGGAACCTATACGTGTCCCGAGCTGGAGCGTCCTCAAACTAACCCAAATTTCCTAAACTTTTAAAACTCATTTTTAACTTTCAACCATAAATATAATTGTTGTAACCATTTCAAAATAACTCTACACCTTTCCACAATGGAGAAATAGTTGACTACTTTGAAAGTAAGAAACTGTTTTAGTTACAAAAAGACATCGGTTATAACATAAAATTAAAATTTATAAATACAACTCCATAAATGAATGATACCCAAAATATACTTTCTATGCCAACCTATTCATACCCCGACAATTCCCAAAATCACTTCCAAACTCCTCACCGCCCTTACTTGGCCGGTCCGCCTGTCTCGGAATCTAAAAATATTAAAGGGAGAGGGGTGAGAATAAATCTCAGCAAGCTATTATGAATGCAACAATATGCCAAGTAAAATGCAACACATAACAAGGTACATCTCATATATTGGTAAAACAGTAAACACCTTCCGTTACCTTTGTTTACCTTTCCCGTCTGAATCATAAGTCGTATCACTGTGGGCATAATACTCCACTATTTCTGTAGGGAGGATTTTAAGGAATAAGCCCCCCCCCACTATTTTAAATAAAAGGCTTTCAACATCAATAACTAGGTCCTCCAATATTCCAAAGCATTTAAACTAAACCCTCCTACTCAAATACTTTATTCCACACACATTAACCTCCTTTTACATTTTATTCATTTTCTATTATTATATTTTCCCCAAAATGCTTTATTTTATTTTTCTAGAAATCCTAAGGATTCTAAATTATTTTCCAACCATTTTATCTTAAAATAAGAAATTAAAGACATAAATCAACACATAAAGTTAACATAATTTTTAAAAGCATATAATGTAATATTAAAATTGTGCCTAGGGTTAGGGTCGTTACACTCACTCCCCCTTAAAGAAAATTCGTCCCAAATTTGACTGTCACTTACCTAGATGTTCAACCAGCCTCGATTACTTATGTATACCTCAGACTCCAATTCCCAAATAGTCTCTTCAATGCTGTGATCCTTCCCCAAGATTTCTAATTCCATTAATAATACGATATTACAACTTAATGTTCCAAGAATACCAAACAGATATCACTAACCCGAATTTTCACGACCTCAATAAAAATACAATTAAATAAAAGTATTACAACTTATGTCTCCAAATACATTACGATATTACCTTTGAAACTTCAAATACTCTAGAAGCTGCTCCAAGCCAGTCTATAAGTCAAATCACCAACCCTTTAGAAAACTTCAAATGGATTAATAAACTTTGGCGCCAATTTACCTTAGGTCTTGCTTCACTAACCTCACCCCAACAAATTAGAGATCGATATTTTCTTCCCGAACCACACCTCATAAGGTTTTATCTCAATGCTAGAATGATAACTGATATTATACATACCCAACCACTGGTAACCATACTTCCTATCGGCTACTAACATTCATTGTACATGCCCGTATCATATCCTCAACAATAAGTAACGATTCCTCAAATTTTTCACAAGGTTAAACTTAATAGCATTCATACATTCCAAAAGGACTTTCCCCAATTGATGTCTATCCAATCCATTTAATAATATGGGATTTATACCATCAAACTATCCCCTAACATATATGAGGACTTGATCAAAGAATCTCATCACTATATTCCTATATAATGAGTATGAACTACAACTCAACTTTCTATAAACAAAACAACATACCCTTTTTACTTCCAAGGTAACTCAATCACAAAATCCATCGTGATGATACTCTCAAGTTCAATCTAGAACTCTAAATGTTCTAACAAATCTTCCAACGTCAAAATTCTATTTCCACATTGGTGCTCAAACCACCTTATGTCTCGACTCACTTGAAACGAGTTAGTTCAATTATCTTATCCGCAGTTCTCATAATACAACATTAAACAATTGCCCATGGAATAATAAATATGGACATGCTAATAAGACCCTGATTCTACGAACGGAATACTGGTCAACTATATATCACGATTCAATGTTCGAATTATGTTCAGGTCCAGTGACAGATCAATATTCAAATTAAATGGTTGGCCGCCCACAACGGAGCCGATCCAACTCCAATACAAAAACCAAGTCTACTGCGACCGTCACATTAATAACCCCACAATTTATCAAATCATTTCTCGGATCAAAACTTTAATACAATTAATCATTATAGGGGAACTAGGTTGCCTTTCTACTTATTTCTGTACAAATTATATCTTTAGAACATCAAGTCTTTCTAAAAATTACAACATCTTTCAGAATTTCAAAGGATAGATAAAAAGAGATCCAGTGAGACTCGAATGGTTTATTTATTTAAAACTGTCCCATACCAGTTTTAATTAACTAAACCACTCACAATTTTAAGAAATTTTCAAAAGATTGATAAGCTAACAAAATAACTCGAGTGATTTAATTATCTACAGCCGTCCCATACCAGTTGTAAATAGTTAAATTACTCACAGATTTTAATGTACATAAAAACGGTTTACTGACCTTATTAAATCAACTATCCCCGAAGGACACAATTGCTCATACCGAAGTTCAATACACAATCCAAAGTTATAAAGCACATTTAAAACAATCCTAACATAATATTCTTGTTTGACTTCTATTTATAGTGTGGCCATAACTCATAATATTTCTACTTAGTTAAATTATCCATAAGAAAACAAAATCTCGTAATACTAATACTATCTTCTATAAATAGCACTAAAACATTCATTAAGATAATAAACTTGGTAAACCATCCTCAATTCCATAATTCCTCAAGTTGAAATTTCAACACTTTTACTTAATTTGAGTCATCTATTCCCTACCTTTAATATTGGTATTGTACTTAGTAACAACGTATTGCATACATCAAGTTTCCGATCAATTACCATGATTTCCTAATAAGAAGATATAATTGGACTCACATAAATCAATCATCCCCAAATTGCGATTAAACATTAACAGCGTAAACTAAATCACCTCTCATTAACCATCAACAACTCAAAATTCGCATAAAGTCAATACCTTCCCAAGCATCACCTCACTCTCTCATATGAGTCACACAACTAAATCAACACATAGGGTATAATCATCCTAAAGTTTTCTGCCTTCCAATAAGATTTATCCTCATTTTACCTTCTCAACTAATGATAATCGTTTCTCAAAACAAACCATATACCTATATTATCAATTCCTGAAGTTGATCCTTTAAGTCACCAATAACTATATCTATTATACTTCTTCACATTTACCATATTTACCTCTCCATAACTAATACACAACCTCAAACCAAAACGGTCATACTAGATACAAATGTTGTCTTAAGTATATCCTTACAACAAATATTCACTACAATTGTAACATCCCAAAAATTCAACTAATAACCATTGAGTATTCTACTAGTTTCTAAAATCAGTCATACACATCCTCAACGAGTGATAACGAATACTTATTCTTCACAGTTACTAATTTGAGATCTCCATAATCTATAAATAACCACCAAGTATCATCTTTTCTAAATATAGTAACAATTTATCCTTACGGAGATTCGCTAAGCTCATTATCTTCTTTATCAAATAATTTCCCAAGATGACTCATCACTTCCATCATCCCAATTAGTGTCCTCTATCTAGGGATCCGAATACCAAAATAGTACCTTATAGCAACTCAAAGCCTCAATATCCTGGTATGATACCTGATGAAAACCCATTTTGAAACTCACATGGAAAACACCACTTAGTCAACTTATAGGGTGATATCACCTACAAGAATATCTGATTCCTTATTCAAATTAGTAGCAAGAATACAATCAATCTCTCATTAGAGAATATACTTATAGCACATAAGGCAAAGATATATCAGTTCCATAAGATCTCGTACTCGCGATATTCTATAACCTACATAATCCCACTTAAACTATCACTTTCCATACTAGTCTCATATATCTAGTCTCCATCACGAGACACCAATGTATAAATACTCACACAAATTATTCAACCATAAACCACTCTTAATTAGACCATATACCTAACCTCAACTAAGAGTTCACCAATTTATTTACCACCTGTACATGAGATAATTCAGGGTTCTTTTACGTAAATATAACACATAACCCAAATAACCTTCACATTCTTTAGGCCATACTTTCGAGATTTACGCATATATGACATAATATCAATAGATAACTTATCCGCCTCAACTACACACGGAGGCAAATCAAACATAGATAAGGAGACTTGTTTCTTGCGACAGTCCTCCCCAAACATAACAACTACTCAAATAGTTCAGGTCAATATGACAATAATTCACGGATTGGTATCTCTACCACATCCACCGGCAATCCATGCCCCCTTAATCACAATTACCATGATAATCAAGAATGATTCGAGGTACTCTCCCGTAAGAGTAGAACCTCCAGTACATAAGGCAACTCTTAGACCATTTATGCAACTAAAGCGAAATATAATGCCACATGAGAACAACATGAACAGGAATTTAGAAAAGTATGATCCCTAATTCCGGAGACAGGTAATATACCTCAAATGATTGTGGAGGAATCTATCTCTCCATATTGCTCACATTTCCTTAATTCCTTGGTTGGTCATTATCATTTTCTGTTATTGAACAAATTCCTGCATTAAACCCTGAACGTCAGTTATCACACACTCTCACTCAGCTAGACTCTACCCGAAAACTCTAATCGAGCTCTGATACCAACTGTGAGGACCCCGACCCGGAACCTATACGTGTCCCGAGCTGGAGCGTCCTCAAACTAACCCAAATTTCCTAAACTTTTAAAACTCATTTTTAACTTTCAACCATAAATATAATTGTTGTAACCATTTCAAAATAACTCTACACCTTTCCACAATGGAGAAATAGTTGACTACTTTGAAAGTAAGAAACTGTTTTAGTTACAAAAAGACATCGGTTATAACATAAAATTAAAATTTATAAATACAACTCCATAAATGAATGATACCAAAAATATACTTTCTATGCCAACCTATTCATACCCCGACAATTCCCAAAATCACTTCCAAACTCCTCACCGCCCTTACTTGGCCGGTCCGCCTGTCTCGGAATCTAAAAACATTAAAGGGAGAGGGGTGAGAATAAATCTCAGCAAGCTATTATGAATGCAACAATATGCCAAGTAAAATGCAACACATAACAAGGTACATCTCATATATTGGTAAAACAGTAAACACCTTCCGTTACCTTTGTTTACCTTTCCCGTCTGAATCATAAGTCGTATCACTGTGGGCATAATACTCCACTATTTCTGTGAATGCATATCCACCAGAATCAATATCATATAATCGAGACAGTTATGATTATAACTCATCTCCTGTGAACTGCTTAGGCATATTCACATCTTATAAGACCCGTTTTTCAGGGAACCAAATAAGATAGTAGCAACTCTGTAAGGCTTTCGGCTCAATACAGATGCTATAACCCCGCGTGGCCGCAGAGGGGGAGAGGTCACAGGTATGATGGACCTTCAATCACTTAGAGAACAAATCAATAATTGATTGAATTCCATTATACCCCCCAAATCACATAAAATATAAACACGTTCAAGCACATAATAGATACTTGAAATATAATCCACAAACGGGATAAGCAATATAGCCACATGGTAAAATATACTCATGTTCAACAATCTCATAGTGTAACATTTATTAAAACAATATGCATAATTAAGCAATATAAACACATGGTAAAATATATTCATGTTCAACCAATAATCAGAGTGCAACATTTATGTAATACACTAAGCATAATAAAATCCATAAATATGTACTCAAGTAAGATAATGAGATATCATCAACCCATCTTACTTAGTCATTATTCAACAATATATGATCTCTATAAGAATCCAAGTTAACTCTACCAAGTTGGAGTCACATTTAATAAACTGCCAAATGATTTCTAAGTCGGAGGTAGAGTGCTTCCGTAGTTCCATTTTAATCCATTCAAGGTGTTATTAAGTGGCCCAAGTAATCTACTTTAACCTAGGTTAAAAGGATTAAATTCATATTCCGAAAGGGTTAGGTTCCACTACTTTAAATTGTTTAAGAATCAAGCTAGGAGGTTGCTAGTGAAAATTCAGCAGGAAAAGGAACTGGACACAATTCTGTCGACATGGGCGACCGCCCAAAGGGGTATGGGCGACCGCCCAAGCAAGGGTAATATGAAGGGTATTTTCTGTGGTCATGGGCGATCGCCCAGCTCCCATGGGCGACCGCCCAAGAGGCGATTTTTCCAGATTTCAGTTAAATCAAATCCAAACCCAAGCATGCTCAAATTTAGTGAACTTAGAGGGCTTACTAACCTCATAACTCTCATACTAAATCATATAACCCAAAATGATTTAATCTTATCTCATTTATCCCTTGAATCTCTACTCATTTCACTCTCACATTCCAAGTCTAAACTTCATAATTTAATTAACCCAAAATAATATAAACCTAGATTATTTCCACAAGATTTCCAACCCCTTCACCAACACATTTCAAGTTAATTCTTTTAAAACTAACTTCACCCATTTAACTAATCCATTTCAAGTTTTCATTCTCTAAATCTAACTCCATCCATTTCTTCCATTCTTTAACACTTCCAAGAACAACAACATTTTCCTATGACCTTAACCAATTCCTTCATTTCAAGAAAGTTTACAAAGCATCCAATAAGCATTATAACAACAATAACAACAATAAATATCTCATGAACATTTAGAGGAATGAAAGTCATAATAACTCACCTTATCAAATACAAGATGAAATGAAGTTTTTCTTGGCTTGATCAACTCTCCTAGTTGCTCCACTCTCAAAAGTACAACCGGATTTGAAAATGGAGGAGGATTTATATTGGGAATAATTTGGGGAATGAAGCTTTCATGAGGAGGTTTTTCCATGGAGATTGTAAGAAGAAAATGAAGGAGGATGATGAAGGAGGTGAATAAAAGGGACAAGGGAGTATGGGAGGTGTAAGGGGAAAGTATGGGAGGAGTAAGGTCATTCTTGACTAAGGAGTGTAGGGAGAATTTTAAGGAATAAGGCCCCCCCCCACTATTTTAAATAAAAGGCTTTCAACATCAATAACTAGGTCCTCCAATATTTCAAAGCATTTAAACTGAACCCTCCTACTCAAATACTTTATTCCACACACATTAACCTCCTTTTACATTTTATTCATTTTCTATTATTATATTTTTCCCAAAATGCTTTATTTTATTTTTCTAGAAATCCTAAGGATTCTAAATTATTTTCCAACCATTTTATCTTAAAATAAGAAATTAAAGACATAAATGAACACATAAAGTTAACATAATTTTTAAAAGCATATAGTATATGGGTTTATTACAAAAAACTCATTACAAAAGATGGCATTTACAAAAAAAAACATGTAAGATAGAATTTTACAAAAAACTACTTAATTAAATATGAATATTACTAAAAATCATTTTTCATACAAAACACACACCCACACTTCCTCTGTTCACTCTCTCTCTCTACTCAACCCGGTCAACCCATCTCCGGCAACCACCTTCCGCACCTCCGGCGACCACCTCTGGCGAGTCCATCACAAAATAAAAAACCAAACCCACTTCAATTCTTTGAACATAATAACAGGATAAAGTAAAAGCAAATAAATTCAAAATCTGGGTAAACAAAAAAATCAAATCTGGGAATACTAAATCCAAATCAAAGAAAAATTCAACAAAAGCAAAATCGAAAAGCAAATGAAAAAAATAATCTGGGTAAACTTAATCCCAAATCAAGTACTTGCTTCAACATCTGTTTGAAACAAGATATTCAAAAAGAAAAAATAATCAAAATAAAAAAAAATGAAAATCCAAAATTTGGGCTTCAATCATTGCGCCTTCAATTATTTTGTGATTCACTTTGTACCTGATACAGAGAGATGAAGGAAAAGGAAGGACTTGGCGTTTCTGATGATTGGAGTATGGTGCATAGTCGCTGGAAAATGAAGGTGGAGGCGGAGGCAATGCCGGAGAAAATGGTCAATGGAATGGAAATGGGGAGGAGGAAAACAGGGAGCGGGAAGTGAGCTTGTGCAGTCGTTCTGATGAGTGAATTCTTGGTCTTTATTGTTTTTCATTTTTTCATATTTTTCTGAAAATAGTTAGATAGGGGTATATAGAGAGAAAGAGAGGTGTTGATATCTGGAAATGGTACATATTTCTTATTGCCAGGTTAGTTTCTGGCTTTGATTTTGAGGGTTTTTTTTTGGGTGCCCATGATTTATACGGATGTCGGTAAATTTGGATTTCTTTGTGTATCAGTATTATTTTCAAAAGAAAAAAAAATGTTTATCAGTTGTTTATCATGTTTATTATTTGTTTATCAGTTGTTTATCAGTTGTTTATCATGTTTATCAGTTGTTTATCAGTTGTTTATCAGTCGTTTATCAGTTGTTTATCATATTTATCAGTTATTTATCAGTTGTTTATCATATTTATCATTTGTTTATCATTTGTTTATCAGTTATTTATCAGTTTATCATGTTTATCAGTTGTTTATCATGTTTATCAGTTGTTTATCAGTTGTTTATCTTGTTTATCAGTTGTTTATCATGTTTATCAGTTGTTTATCATGTTTATCACGTTTATCAGTTGTTTATCAGTTGTTTATCAGTTGTTTATCAGTTGTTTATCTTGTTTATCAGTTGTTTATCATGTTTATCAGTTGTTTATCATGTTTATCATGTTTATCAGTTGTTTATCAGTTGTTTATCATGTTTATCAGTTGTTTATCGGTTGTTTATCATTTGTTTATCATGTTTATCATTTGTTTATCATGTTTATCAGTTGTTTATCAGTTGTTTTTCAGTTGTTTATCATGTTTATCTGTTGTTTATCGATTGTTTATCATGTTTATCAGTTGTTTATCATGTTTATCAGTTGTTTATCATGTTTATCATTTGTTTATCATTTGTTTATCAGTTGTTTATCATGTTTATGAGTTTGTTTATCAGTTGTTTATCATGTTTATCAGTTGTTTATCTTGTTTATCAGTTGTTTATCAGTTATTTATCATGTTTATCAGTTGTTTATCAGTTGTTTATCATGTTTATCAGTTGTTTATCGGTTGTTTATCAGTTGTTTATCAGTTATTTATCATGTTTATCAGTTGTTTATCAGTTATTTATCATGTTTATCGCTTGTTTATCGCTTGTTTATCATGTTTATCAGCTTGTTTATCAGTTATTTATCATGTTTATCGCTTGTTTATCGGTTGTTTATCGGTTGTTTATCATGTTTATCAGTTGTTTATCGCTTGTTTATCATGTTTATCGCTTGTTTATCTCCAGTTGTTTATCGCTTGTTTATCATGTTTATCATTTGTTTATCATTTGTTTATCGCTTGTTTATCATGTTTATCGCCTTGTTTATCGCTTGTTTATCATGTTTATCGCTTGTTTATCTTGTTTATCGCTTGTTTATCGCTTATTTATCATGTTTATCGCTTGTTTATCGCTTGTTTATCATGTTTATCAGTTGTTTATCGGTTGTTTATCAGTTGTTTATCATGTTTATCATTTGTTTATCAGTTTTTTATCATGTTTATCAGTTGTTTATCAGTTGTTTATCAGTTGTTTATCATGTTTATCAGTTGTTTATCGGTTGTTTATCGGTTGTTTATCAGTTGTTTATCATTTTTATCATTTGTTTATCAGTTGTTTATCAGTTGTTTATCATGTTTATCAGTTGTTTATCATGTTTACAAAAAAATATTTGAGAAGATACCCAAGGAGTTGACTTGTGGAGGGGGAAAGTGCAGCCATGAAGTGGCAAATTATATTCAGAGACAATTGGGTGATGCCTTGGGGTTTGAGTGCACTAATCTTACAAGGAAGGACAAGTATATGATGTTGGCTAGGAATGAAGGTGTGGTTCAGCCACAAAAATGAATTGCTTTGTATTAATATTTATGTACTTGGGAGTTCCATTCTTTTAATACTTTGCCCTGGAAATTTTGCTTCAGTTTCTTTTTGAAAATATTATTAATTTCATTTCAATATAAGAATTATCCTTCTGTCTTTTTTTTTATAGTTTCATTTCACAACCCAAAATAATTCTTTGAAAAGTTAACAAAAAAAATTAATGCTCATATTTTCTAGTATTTGGATTTCTAGAAGTTTACATAAATAATTCTTTGAAAGCACGGTTAGATTAGAGAAGCTAAAGATTGATTTTTAAAAATCCTTGTGTTACTCCAGACTAACAAATACCCCACACTCCCATAAAAGTAGTTTTTTGTAATTTATATAGAAGTTTTTTGTAATTTCCATCTTGTGTGTATTTTTTTGTAATTTCCATCTTTTAAAATGACTTTTTTGTAAATTCCTCTTAGTATATAAAGTTGCCCTTATATTCTATCATTTCCATTGTGATATTTTCTCTATCTCGATGGAATTTAAATTCTCACTTATATTTGCACAATCATCTTTTGTGATTGGATTTTCTTGTCCCACATTGTACCGAGGTCTAAGGTTGATTTTGTTAGAGATAAATAATGTGATTTACCAAATATTTAGTTACCTAAGTTGGTATTGAGCCAACTTAAAAAAGTTACCTTAGTTAGAAGTATTTTCAATTCGAATTATATTTACTATTATAATAATGAGAGATTTGTTATAATCCAATAAGAATTAGAACTCATATGGGTTGAGTATAAATATGAGTTTCTAGATTATTTAAACTTTGAGACAATAATACATAATATATTTTGCTATTCACAACCTCTGCATAACCTTTTCATGTATCTTTTGATATATTTTCTATATGGTATCAAAGTTATACGATTCATATCCTTCTTCATGCCGGTCTTATTCATGGCGTTAAACGATGCCATCTCAATTCCTGAGCCCAATATTACCGTCCCTACTCCCACTCCTTCCAACAACTCTCGGCCACCACCCTGTACTAAACTGAATCCGTCCCCCACTCTCTACGCCGCCGCCACCTCTTCTTCCGCTGCCCCACTCACATCTTGGTTACTTGATAGTGGCGCCACCCATCATGCCACTTGAACATGCCAAAAGTATCTAGCTGGGCCAAGCGAGTAAAGCCCAATCCTCAAGCAATTATTTCCACACCATTTCCAGTGGACTAGGCCCAATGAATACATGGCCCGAGGCCCATCTCATATATCAGTCGACTAAGTTCATTGTCCGACCTACTAGGTCCCGACCTAACTTAGTCCGACCTTATGACCCAGTCATATTTCGGGTACGATCCGGCTCTACCCGTCAGTCAGGTCGACTTAGCTCCAAGTGTCGACCTCGACCTGCCAAAGAAAGCGACGACCTAAAGGTTACAGACGCACGTGCAATTACTCTGGCCATAACTGCTTCCCTACAAATCAGGGACCGTTCAGGGACACGTTCACACTACATGTAACTGTCCCTAAAATCTCAGAGCTCATGTAGCCCTGTCAATTAAACCACCTACATCAACTATAAATACATTACCACTACAACGGTGATAAGGTAACTGCAATTTTGTTAGCTGAATATTCATTGATTCAATACATTTTGCTCTCCAATTATCAAATACTTACTCTCACGCCCGAGGGTCTAAGCCGGAGACACATCCGGCTAGTCGTGGGTTCTTGTTTTCAGGTCAAGGAGCCAAGTGATCGGGCCTCCCGCCACGTGGAGGAAGATTGATAAGCACATTTCTTGCGGCATCAGTTTGGTTCCATTGCCGGGAATCGTGCATAAGCTTGACCTCGAAAGTTTTCTCAACCTACAACAATGGTGACTTCGGATGGACATGTATCTGAGGCCTCACTCGAGCACGACGAAGAAAACGCTAACACGAACACCAATGCAAATGCTGGAAATCTCAATACCAATGCTGGAAACACAAATTTGCCTCCTCCCCCTCCAAATCGCCATCATGCTAGAGCGACTCGCTCTAACAGTGTTGCTGACGGCAGATGATTGCCTGATGGGAGGAGAGATAAGCGGCCTATGGAGGGGCAAGGAGTTCCACCTCATCCAAAGCATCCAACTGGACAAACTAATGTTGGAAATAGGGCAGGTCCCTCATCCAACCCTCTGAGCAGAAAAGAAATGTTGATGGAG
This sequence comes from Adenophora triphylla var. japonica, assembly GCA_022495995.1. Taxonomy (NCBI): domain Eukaryota; kingdom Viridiplantae; phylum Streptophyta; class Magnoliopsida; order Asterales; family Campanulaceae; genus Adenophora; species Adenophora triphylla. The sequence goes on along the minus strand of JAFEMH010001744.1, from coordinate 48,759 downwards.
CGAGCTCAGATTCTGGCCGAGTTATTGGCAATGGATGAGGCAGAACAGGCGGATAGAAGGTCAGAGAGGGTGGCTCCCTCTCAGGTTTCAAATAGGTAGCATGCTAGGAATGCTCGCCCAAAAGAGACTGTGGGACAAAATGTTGACCAAAGAATGGTTGTTCGGCCTCAATCGCCTATCCATGTCCCAAGTGATGATCTGAGGGCCGCCTCTCACAGAACAGAGAGCAAGAGGCTCAGTCCGACCTGAGGACACGGTTGGAAGCTAGTCGGAGCTTAAGGAGATCTCCAGCAAGGACGCAGAGGTCTCAGTCCCACAGGGACCGAAATGGGCAAAGGTCGCCTATAAGGGATGACAGGCGCAGGTCGCCAGTTGGAAATGGTAGGCACAGGTCGCCCATAAGGGAAGATAGACGCAGGTCGCCGACTAAGTCAGTTAGGTCACCCTCTTACCGAGACAGGAGGAGCAGACAAGTAACTCCCCCTAGGAGTGAGAGGCAGAGATCCAATGATGTTCCTCCAGCTAAGGTTGACAACCCAGATGCTAGGGAATGGTTGGTATGGAAGAGGAAGTTCGAGCAATGGGAGGCTGAAAAGAAAGCTGATGCTGGAAAGGTCGAGCACAAAGATTTTGCCCTTCGTCCCTTATCTAAGGAATTGATTGACCGTCGACCTCCTCCCGGTTTCAGGTTGCCTCTCCTAGAAAAGTATTCGGGTGCAACCAATGCTAAGAGCCACATACAGCACCTAGAAGCAACCATGTGCTTTGTCTCCAATGAGGACGACATGATGTGCAAAGCGCTCATAAGCACACTCACAGGGGCAGCCCTTACATGGTTCAATGGTCTAGCAATGGGGTGCATCTCGACCTGGGCCTATATGAGAACCAAGTTTTTAGATCGCTTCTCGACTGCTAGAGCTCGGAAGATGACTGTCACCGATCTCAACAACCTGGTGCAAGGAAAAAATGAAAGCTCAATGAGCTACTACACCAAGTTCAAAGAGATGGTAGACAAGATAGAGGAGGACCTCACAGATAGGGAGGTGATCAATTGCTTCAGGAGTGGAATTTCCTCGGCGGTCATGGATTACGAGCTAACAGTTCGAACGGTCACTACTCGTCAAGAGTTATTTGAAAAGGCCTACAACATAGCGATAGCCGAAGAGAGAAAAGAAAAGAAGAATGGAAAAGGCCCCAAGACTGAGATTGCTGATGACAAGAAGGACCCAGCCAAGAGCGGGGGAAACAACAAGAACGGTAAGAACAGGACCAGGGCAACAGAAAAGGTGCCTGAGGCTTTCACTCCCCTAACGGTGAGTCGAACTGAGATTATGAATGCGGTCGAGCTGGCCCCTCCTGCCCCAATGAACCCAGCAAATAAGTTCAGAAGGGACAACTCCAAGTACTGCGAGTACCACAAGGATACTGGCCACACCACAGAAGATTGCATGAGCTTGAAGCGTATAATTCAGAGGATGGTCGAACAAGGTAGGCTCGACGCATATGTTAAAAGGCCTCAAGGCAGAGGAGGTGAGCGACCTGCAGGTGGACCTCAGGAACCAAGGCAGCCTAGGTTGAACCTGGGAGTAATCACAGAACAAGCCAGCAACACTGCCATTAAGCATAAGATCTTCCAGCTCAACAAAGCCCCGCACGTGCCACCAAGGAGCCACGTTAGAGATGAGGTGATCAGCTTTTATCCTCACGAGCTACCAACTAATATGGCGGCTAGAGAGCAAGTTCTGGTCATCCCAGGACTCATTGACGGATGTACGACGACCAGACTCTTAGTCGACACGGGGGCCTGCAAGGATATTATGTTCTATAAAACTTTCCAAGAGATGGGTCTCTCAAACGAGCAGCTCGAAAGGTATGATGGCAGATTGGAGGGCTTCACAAACCACCGAGTTGATGCTAAGGGGCAGATTGAGCTGGATGTCGACCTGGGCCAACATCCTTACAGGGTCATTTCCAAGGTAAAATTTATCGTCATAGATGTCAATAGTGATTATGCCGCTATTCTTGGAATCCCTGGCCAGGTCGCACTTGGAATGGTGGCCTCAATCCCCCATCAACGAGTTAAATTCCCCACACCAGCTGGAGTCGGCTGTGTACAAGGCACAGCTCGAGCATATCTTGATCATGTACTTCGTGAAAGGAAGAAGAGAAAGCTAGAGATCGAGACCGCAGAAGGATACTTAAAGTTGTCTCAGTCAGTCACCAAAACTACTCGACTATCTACGATCACCATTGTGGAAGAATCGACCTATCGCTCACATGACGAGATCATGACTGAGTCGACACGTCACTCTGAAACCACTATGGTCGATCCGGATACAGTTATGGTCGACCAAGTCTCCATAGGCAAGCTATGCCTCCAGATCAACAATAACTCGGGGGCCACTGCCAGTGAGACTGCAGACAAGCTGGATGAGATGATTGCTGAGGAAGCTCCCCACTTAGGGGCTGAAGAAAGACAGAGGGTTAGGGAGATCATCATTGAAACCCTAAAGTTCAGGGATGGCCCAGAGTTAGAGGCTGTAGACGAGCTAGAATCAGTGATCACAAATCCTTCTTATCCGGAGCAGAAAATTCAGATAGGAAAGCAGCTATTAGCCGAAGAAAAAGCAGAGATCATCGAGTTACTAAAAGAAAGCAACGATGTCTTTGCATGGCGAGTAGAGGATATGAGGGGGATAAAGGAAGAAGTCGCTGTTCATAGACTGGAGGTCAACCCGACCATAAAGCCCAAGCCTCAAAGGCTGAGAAGCTTCGCTCACGACAAATAGGAGGCCATTAAACTCGAGGTACAAAAATTGTTGAGTGCAGGTATAATCAAGGAGGCTACACATACAACCTGGTTAGCCAATGTGGTCATGGTGAAGAAGTCGAATGGCAAGTGGAGAATGTGCGTTGACTTCACCAACCTCAACCTTGCCTGCCCAAAGGACAACTATCCTCTCCCTAGAATTGATAAGCTCGTGGATTCTATTGCTGGCCACTCCACCCTCAGCTTTCTAGATGCCTATTGAGGCTATCATCAGATCAAGATGCACGAGGATGACATAGTGAAGACAGCGTTTCAAGCGGCTGGAGGCATCTATTGCTACACTATGATGCCATTTAGGTTAAAGAACGCAGGGGCGACCTACCAAAGAATGGTGAACAAAGTCTTTGCTTCGCAGATTGGCCGAAATATGGAGGCTTACGTCGATGATATGGTCATCAAGACAAAGGCCGGACGTCACGTAGTCGACCTAAGGGAAACATTCGCCAATCTTCAAGCAAACGACATGAAGCTCAACCCTAGCAAGTGTGTTTTTGGTGTAGCAGCGGGTAAATTCCTTGGATTTATGCTGTCACAACGAGGAATAGAGGCAAACCCAGAAAAGATCAAGGCTCTAGTCGACATGCAGGAGCCCACCAGTGTCAAAGAGATGCAGCGACTTAATGGAAGAGTAGCAGCTCTAGGTCGCTTCATATCCAAGTCGGCGGAAAGGTCTCTCCCCTTCTTCAAAGCTTTGAGGGGGACGAAAAATTTTGAGTGGACGGCCGAATGTCATTCGTCGTTCCAACAACTCAAGGATTACCTCGCTACTCCACCTCTATTGAGTAGCCCAACCACTGGAGATACTTTGTTCGTTTATCTATCTGTGGGGGACAAAGCAGTTGCTGCAGTTTTGGTTCGAGAAGAGGAAGGGCTTCAAAAGCCCGTGTACTACGTTAGCAAGGCCCTATCAGATGTGGAGGGCAGGTACTACAATGCTGAGAAGGTCGCTTATGCCTTGATCATAGCTTCAAGGAAGCTGCGAGCTTATTTCCTGGCTCACCCTATCGTGGTGCTCACAAATGCACCCTTGAGAAAAATCCTGCACAAGCCAGAGAGTTCATGTCGCTTACTCAATTGGTCAATTGCCCTCACGGAATTTGACATCGAGTATCGACCTCGAAAGGCATTGAAGGCTCAAGCCTTAGAAGACTTCTTGGTCGAGCTTACGTTCACCAGGGAAGACAGCGAGGTGCGAGTTCAGAAAGATAAGGCTAAAGGAAAAGAGCAAGAGTCCCAGCTCGCCACTTCTCTACCCGACGATTGCTGGAAGGTCTACTCGGATGGGTCAGCTATAAAGAATGTCAGTGGAGCTGGGATTGTTCTGATCGAGCCTGAGTCTGGGATAGTGTATGAGGAGTCATTAAGGTTCAACTTTGATGCCTCCAATAACCAAGCGGAGTATGAAGCCTTAGTAGCAGCCATAGAGTATGCCAAGTGCTTTGGAGCGACTAAAATCATGGCATACTCTGATTCCCAACTAATAGTCAACCAGGTTAGAGGCGAGTATGAAGTACTGAACTCCACTTTAGTCAAGTATCACGACCTGGTAAAGGAGCTGACTACTTAGAGTTTTGGGAAATCCAAAGGATCGATCGAGAAGACAATGAATTGGCCGACTTACTCTCAAAGCTAGCTACATCAGACGAGCCACATGAAGAGCCCATCTCTTACCTTGAGAGCCCAGCTTATGAAAGGGTCAAAATTCAATGCATAGAAGATCCCTCGAGAAATTGGGTTTATGAGAAGTGCTGGATTGAAGAAATGAAGGCGTACCTAGAAAGTGGCGAGCTCCCTGAGGACGAGAAGAAAGCTCGAGCTCTTAAAAAGAAAGCTCCGAGGTATGTTATCCAAGGAGGCATGCTGTTCAGAAGATCATACACTAGGCCTTTGTTGAAGTACATCCACCCTCAAGAGATCACTCAGTTAATGCATGAGGTGCCTAGTGGAATTTGTGGTGGACACCCGGGGGCCAGGACTCTAGCTGACAAGTTAATCACTTTGGGGTATTACTGGCCGCACATGAGAGCTGACACGCATGACTCTGTTCAATAATGTGATCAATGTCAAAGGTTTGCCAACCTACCTCATATGCCTACAACGGAGCAGACTCCAGTGATCGCTGCCTGGCCATTTGATATGTGGGGCGTCGACTTAATTGGACCCTTCCCTCCCGCCCGAGGAAATTACAAGTATGTGATCGTTGCAATCAACTATTTTACCAAGTGGGTCAAAGCAAAGCCATTAGCTCGCATTACAGAGGAAAACGCCATCAACTTCATACATGACTTCATCTGGTGTCGATTTGGGATCCCCCGAGCTATAGTATCAGATAATGGCTTACAGTTTTCCAGAGCATTCGAGGAGGAAATGAATAGAGTGGGAAGCATTGGCAATCATCTGTTGCCTACCCTCAAGGCAATGGGCAAGCTGAAGCAGCAAACAAGCTCGTACTATCCTCACTTAAGATGGGCTTGGTAGGTCGACGCAGTAACTGGTTGGACGAACTCCCCCTTGCTCTTTGGGCAGTTCGCACAACCACTCTGGGGCCTACGGGGGAAACCCCATTCGCTCTAACATATGGATCAGAAGCCATGGCACCAGCTGAGTTGCGATTTCTCACTGCTAGAGTAACCTTCTTCAACCAAGAGTAGAACGACACCAACAGATTGATCGACCTGGATCTGATCGACGAGAAGCGAGACACGGCTTACCTTCGGATGGTCAACTACAAGCAGCGAACTAAAAGTTACCACGACAAGAAGGTAAAGACGAGGTCATTTCAAGTGGGTGATCACGTGCTGAGGAAGATCGAGGCAACAGGAAGAAGGACCCAACAGAACAAGCTATCTCCCAACTGGGAAGGACCTTATATTGTTACTCGAATTGTCAAAGAAGGAACTTACATGATAGCTCATCCAGATGGGGAAGAGTTGAAACATACATGGCACGCCACCCACCTCATCAAGTACTACTTCTAGTTCGGGTCTAGAGTTCAGTTCGAGGTTAATGAAGTTCCCAAGTTTGAAATTTGTCATAGTTCTAGCTTTCCATTGATGTAAACGTTTTCCTACTTTAATAAAAATCGCAGTTCTGTCCGACCAAACATTGTGTTACACTAACTTCAACAAGCTCGACTCTTAGTCAGCTTCATTTTAACAAGCTCGATTCTTAATCAGCTTCATTCCTTTAACAAGCTCGACTCTTAGTCAGCTTCGTTTTAACAAGCTCGATTCCTAATCAGCTTCGTTCATTTAAACAAGTCCGACTCTTAGTCGACTTCGTTCTAACAAGCTCGACTCTTAGTCAGTCTGTTCTAATTAGCTCGATTCTCAATCAACTTTACTCCTTAAAACACGTCCGACCTAGGGACGACTTCGTTCTAATGAGCTCGACCCTTGGTCAGCTTTGATAGTTTGAACAGGTTCGACTCTTAGTCAATCTCGTTTGCAAAAGTAATACAAGCCTGAGGACGACTGAGTCATCAAAGATCAGGTCGATTCTAGACTTAGGGTAACTCATTTGCCCTATCACATCTAGCTCGACACCTATGTGCAAAATTCAAAAGCATATAACATACACTGAAGGAAAGTCAGCTACGATTAAATAAAATTAAGTCTCCCAAAACGGGCCAAGACTTAAAAGTAAACCAAAAAAAAAGTTACGAAATGTTATGCCTCCCATAAGCTGGGCCAATGCATTCAAGCATTCAAGAAAGAAAAAAAATAAAAAGTGTTTGGAGCTTGTCTGTTTACACAACCAATAAATTTAAAGTTCAAACTAAAGGATTTCCTTCTACTTGACCACTGGTAGAAGCTGGGTCGACACCAACCTGATCGCTTGCAACAGCTGGCTCGCCCAAGACATCCCGATGTTGTTCTGGATATGCTATCTTCCTTGAATCTGATATAGTATACTGGGGGGTCTCACCCTCGAAAGCCGGCTCATCAGGCTCCTCGAGCTCAGCCAAAATTGTATCAAAGTTAACGGGTTCAACTGGAGGAGGGTTCTAAATTTCTGCCTCTGCAGCCGCATCATCATTGGCAATATTCTCTAAATCGTTGGCGTATTGTAAGGATATTCCGCAGCCCATTTGGCAAGTTGTTCAATGGAGATGTCAAAGGCATGATCCACTACAATACGCCAAGCCATGTGGCTCCGACCTACGTCCCAGAACGAGCTGGCCTGCTTAGTGATATAAGTGTGGAGCTCGTCACTATCCTTGTAAGCTTTGACAGCCTCCTCCTTGCCTGTTTTAACAGCAGCAGCTAGATCCACTCCCCATTGGAGACGTGCAGAATCTAATTCTTCTTGCTTCTTGGCTAAGGTAACTGGCACCTCCTCCAATTGTTGGGTCGCCAGGTCGAGGTCCGCAGCCATCTTCTTCTTCTCCTCCTTAAGAGTGGCAAGCTCAGTGTTAGCCTCCCTCAAACTCTTCCAAGCTTCCTCCTTGAGCTTCACCTCATTATCCTTGACGAGCTTCAAGGCATCATATGAATTTTCCAGATCAGAATGGGCCTCCTTCAATTTCTCAAGCTCCTCCTTCAGCTTGGCTCGCTCTTCATCAAGCTTCGTCAACTCTTCATTTTTGTGAGCCAGCATGGTCTTAGCCAGCTTCTCCTGCTCCTCAGCAGCTTTCCAGTAAGTAGTGGCCAAATCAATCATGGCAAGAGACTGAAATGACGAGTAAGCGCAAGAGGTTAGATCGAGCAGAAGTAAGGTAAAGAAGAGAGAGGCAAGAGAAATAAATACAACAATACAAGAAATTACAAGGATTACCTTGGAGGAAGCTAGCCCGACCCTAGCTCGGCAAGCTTCTGGAGTCAAAGGCTTATTGGTGAACTCTTTAATCAAATCTTGGTCAGCCCCCCTCCTGAAAATTACTTGACCATATTCCAACTCAGGGTAGTCCCTGGCCAAGCAATTAATCCTAGTCAAGGGAGTCACCTCGCTCAGCTCATCAACACGAGCTTGAATCAACTCGGCATACGAGACTCGGACAGGAGAAGGCTGGGGGCCCCTGACTTCAGCCTCCATTGGATCGCTAGCGTCGACTTGGTCAGATGTCGAGCTTACTTTGGACGGACCGATCCTAATCTTCTTACTGAGAGGGGCAGTGTCATCATCTTCTTCCTCTTCATCAACATCAATAACAGGCGACTTGGCCTTGGAGGCGACGTTGGACCTGGCTTTGGCTTGAGCCTGAGCTCGAGTTCTGGTCCGGACGACCTCCCTCTCCGGCTCCACACTCTGCTCCGAGCCCTCTATCCCAACGGCCTATTCTTCCTCTACTCCTTGGGCAACTCCTTCCACTTGGGCCTCATCCAGCTCTTCCAAATTCTCCTCAGCAGGAATATACTTGGAGGCATCTTGATCCACTAGTTTCAACAACTCGTTCCTCTTGGCGCCTTCAGTCTCTCTACTCTCCCTAGCATTGGCAGCTCCATGGCTCCTTTTGCTCTTCCTCACATCAATAGCACGCCCCATGTTAGCTTCTTGGGCAGGAGTTAGAACTGCATAAAACAAAGAGGATTAAAAGGTTAGCTCGACATGCCAAGATAGTTCTATGTACGAGCTACTAGTTCTACATACGAGCAATATAACTACGAGCCAACATATTCTATACAGAGGCTGAATATGTACATGCTACGGGATCTACACTAGAATCAACAAGATGCAAGCAGAGAGTTAAATACAAAAGTCAAGCAAACTGGAGCACAATCATAAACGTTTCACATAGGGGAAGTGAAGGGGCGAGTAAAATTCTACATGCAGATAATGAGAAGGTGAGAAAACCCTTACCACCAACATGCTCCCCATGGTCCTTACAGTACTTGAGGGTCTTCCGGCAAAGTGAGCAATCTTTCTCAAACCTACCCAAGGCATGGGTTACCCAATCCGGATACCTCAAGCACCTCACTATAGGAACCAATGGCACAACATCATCATCCCCTAGCATCATACCAGCCTGAATATAATTATTCTTGGTGGTTCCTAAAACCTCCCAACTAATGGGTCTACGGGCGACCAACTCCACCAGCTTCTTACGCAGGTCATCATGCCAATAAGGTTCCCACTGATCCTCATCCTTCACCACTTGGGTGTCCTCACTTGGTAAAGGGAACTCCCAACCTAACCTACTCTCCACTACTACTACATGAGAGTTCCAGCCACTGGCTTTACTAGGCAAGTTAATGAACAATTTGGGGGAATGTGGTTTTGAAGGAGTGCTTATGCCTTGGGACTTATCTAATTTCACAGTAAAAAACTCTCTAAATACTCTCATGCAGGGCTCGTACCCTAAGAAGTGGCACACCATTGCGAAGCACACCAAGACCCTACACGTATTGGCACCCAACTGGAGAGGTAGGGCGTTGGCACACTCTAAGAATTCGTTGATGAAAGGGTCCAAGGGCAACCTCAGGCCAGCCACGAATTGACCATAATAGAAGGTGACTCTAGTGGAATCTGTCTTGTAGGTGCGACCAAACTGGTCGAAGAAATCCTTCTTGCTGTAAAGAGTAACATCAAATTCCTCCCTATCCACCTCACGGAAGTCGTGGATCATAGATATTCGGGATGGAAAGTTTTGCTTCCCTCTGAGTGGCCCTTGGGGCACATACCCCCTTTCATTCCTGCCAGGCACCACAGAAGCCTCGAAAGCATCAACTATGCGGGGGCTTGATGAGGTCGAGACATTAGCTTCTCCTTGAGTCTCCATATCTGTACAAGAAGAAGGGGAAATAGGGGAATCAGTTCTATACACGATTTCATGGGACCTAGTAGACACACTAAGGGGCGACCTAGATTCCCCCGGAAAGCTAATCCTGTTCCTAAGAAAAGAGGGTTTATTGGAATCCTGGACATAAAACGCAGCTAGATGGTCAAGAAGCTCATGGAAGAGGTGAAAGGACACAACTCTTGGGTCATTCATTTCTAGGATACCTAAGTTCTCTCCCACAGGCAAGGTCAATTCAGTGAAACGCAAGCCCCAACGGGTCAAAATTGAAGTGCATTCCTCCATAGTCATCTCTCTCCACTCTCCATTTAAGTGTTTATAAACCCTACGGTTGACACTACAATAACCATACCAAGCTCCAGGCTCAGTGCTAAAGGTTCTAGCCATGGCGAAATCAAAGAAATTGCAAAAATTAAACCCTAAAGGGTAAGAGGAATACCTTAACAGTTGAACGAGGAGAGGTACGGTGGAAGACGAAAGTTCAATTTATAGCAAAAACTATCTCCGTTGCCGTCGCCGGAGTTATGCAAGAACTCAGAAACAGTAAAAGTTGTAAATGGAGACGGACTCTTGAATTTATATTTTCCGGAATTGGAAAGGAAAAAGGAAAATTTAAAATTTATTTTCCTAATTAATGGCGGAAACGGTTTCCAAGGTGGACTCTCAAACGTCAAAACAGTAATGATTACAGAAAAACGGCGCTCTTCCAGATCTAGCCGTTCCGCATTCGACGTTCCAGATTGTGCCACATCATTCAGGTCGACTAAAATCTCAGAACGAGTAGCGACCTGCGAGTCACCACAATTCTCATCAAAAATATCCTTAACTTCCCAGTCGACAAAGTCAACTCGAAAGTTGGGGGCCACTGAACATGCCAAAAGTATCTAGCTGGGCCAAGCGAGTAAAGCCCAATCCTCAAGCAATTATTTCCACACCATTTCCAGTGGGCTAGGCCCAATGAATACATGGCCCGAGGCCCATCTCATATATCAGTCGACTAAGTTCATTGTCCGACCTACTAGGTCCCGACCTAACTTAGTCCGACCTTATGACCCAGTCATATTTTGGGTACGATCCGGCTCTACCCGTCAGTCAGGTCGACTTAGCTCCAAGTGTCGACCTCGACCTGCCAAAGCAAGCGACGACCTAAAGGTTACAGACTCACGTGCAATTACTCTGGCCATAACTGCTTCCCTACAAATCAGGGACCGTTCAGGGACACGTTCACACTACATGTAACTGTCCCTAAAATCTCGGAGCTCATGTAGCCCTGCCAATTAAACCACCTACATCAACTATAAATACATTACCACTACAACGGTGATAAGGTAACTGCAATTTTGTTAGCTGAATATTCATTGATTCAATACATTTTTCTCTCCAATTATCAAATACTTACTCTCACGCCCGAGGGTCTAAGCCGGAGACACATCCGGCTAGTCGTGGGTTCTTTTTTTCAGGTCAAGGAGCCAAGTGATCAGTCCTGCCACGTGGAGGAAGATTGATAAGCACATTTCTTGCGGCATCACCACTAATGACCTAAATAATTTGTCCCTCACTGTCCCTATGATGGCACTGAAGAGTTATTTATTGGTGATGGATCCGGTCTCAACATATCTAACATTGGTTTTACTTCTTTCCTTACTCAAAATTCTACTTTTCAGCTTAATCATGTTCTTCATGTTCCCGCCTTGTCTCGTAACATTATTTCTATTTCCAATTTCTCTCTCGATAATAATGCTTCTATCACATTCTTGCCCTCTTCCTTCGTTGTGAAGGATGTTCAAACAGGAGCAGTTCTTTTTCAAGGTCAAACTAAATCTGGCGTCTATGAATGGCTTCCTTCTCGTTCTGTTGTTCAGTCTGCTTCAATTTCTTCTACGTCAAATTGGCATCATAGGTTAGGACATCCTTCTTATTATATTTTACGTCACATTAGTAATAGTTTTAAGTTAAAAATTCCTTGTTCTTCTTCTTTTCATCGTAACTCATGTGATTGTAATAAAAGTCACAAGTTATCCTTTTCTACCAATACAATTCAATCTTTTGGTACTCTTGATGTGCTTTATATTGATGTATGGATGTCCCCTAATTTTTCTTTTGATGCTTATAAATACTATATCATATTTGTTGATTATTTTTCAAAATACATTTGGTTTTATCATATTAAACATAAAATTGATGCTCTCCCAATTTTTTCTCACTTCAAAAACTTAGTCGAAAAATATTTCAGTTGGTCTATTAAAACAATCTATAGTGACAATGGGGGGAATATATTGGGCTTCGTCCTCTTCTTGCCTCCCATGGTATTCAACACCTCACCTCTTCTCCTCATACTCCTGAACACAATGGATACTCTGAGCGTCATTTTTGTCATATTGTTGAGACTGGACTCTCCTTACTCGCCCACTCTTCTATGCCTAAAACTCACTGGCCTCTCGCCTTTGCAACTGCTTGATATCTCATAAAACGCATGCCAACACCTACCTTCAACTTACATTCACCTTTCTTTCTTCTTCACAAACATCACCCTAATTACCTTAAATTAAGTAGCTTTGGTTGCTTGTGTTATTCTTGGTTACGTCCATATACATCTCACAAACTTGACTCCCGCTCTTCACCTCTTGTCTTTGTTGGTTACTCCGCCACACAAAGCGCATATTACTGCCTTGATCCTACTTCAAACAAAATCTATACTTCCCGGCATGTCAAGTTTATCGAATACAAGTTTCCCTTTTCCTCGCAATCTCATCTTCTTCTTACCCTACCAGTGATGAATGGTGTACCTTTGTTCTTACACTTCTTAATATTCCCCATACTTTACCGGCTGCCTCTACCCACCCTCTTACTCCTTCGCCTCCAGCTTCTCCCATACCGAGCCCAACCAACCCACTGCCGAACCAAACTACCCCATTGCCGAGCCAACCTCACCTTGATCTGCCGAGCCCTCATTAGCAGCCCCTTTTTCCCCAACACATCTTCCTTCTGCCGCCAACACTACCCCATTCCCATCACCTTCCCTACCCCCTCCCCCACCCCTCCTCTTTCGCGCAAACCTGTGACCCAATCCCAAAAGAATATACACAAACCTATGACCAAATTAAACCTTCAAGCTTCTCTCTCTAGCCCCTCGGTCGAACCATCTACCATTGCCCAGGCTCTCAAAAGTCCTATATGGTGCAATGCCACGCAACATGAATTTGATGCTCTTCTCCATAATAAAACATGGGATCTTGTTCCACCTTCTCCGTCCCAAAATCTTGTTGGTTGTAAGTGATTATTTCGCACAAAGTACAACCCTGATGGTTCTGTTGATCATTATAAAGCTCATCTTGTTGCTAAGGGCTTTCATCAACGTCCTGGTATTGATTATTCAGAAATGTTCAGTCCAGTTGTTAAACCTGCTACTGTTCGAACGTTTCTCACTATTGCTACCGTTCGAGGTTAGTCTCTTCGTCAAGTGGATATTAACAATGCTTTCCTTCAGGGTTCTCTCACTGAGGACGTATTTATGGTTCAACCTCCAGGTTTTTCTAACCCATCTCATCCATCTTTTGTTTGTAAATTGAAGAAAGCTATTTATGATTTAAAACAAGCGCCACAGGCGTGATATAATGAGCTTCGATCGTATCTTTTATCTCTTGGATTTACAAACTCAGTTTCTGATTTATCCCTTTTTACATTACATCATTCTCTTGGTCTTATTTATCTTCTGGTATATGTTGATGGTATTCTTAATTCTTTCATACATCAACTTTCCTTCCACTTTTCTCTCAAGGATCTTGGCTCTCTTTCTTATTTTTTGGGTGTTAAAGTTCTTCCTCACCCAAATGGCATTCTGATAAGTCAACAAAAATATATTCAGGATATTTTGATTCGTTCACACATGACAGAGGCTAAACCTGTGTCTACTCATATGGCACCAGATGTTCATCTTTCTTTACATGGCGGCACTGCCATCTATAATCCTACTAAATATCGTGCTCTTGTTGGTAGTTTACAGTATCTCTATTTAACAAGGCTTGATATATCATTTGCCGTTAATCGACTGTCTCAATTTATGCATATGCCAACTGAAGATCATTGGGTTGCTCTCACACGCCTCCTTTGTTATCTTGCTGGCACTATTTCTAACAGTCTTATTTTTCAAGATTCTCCTCTCTCTCTTCTTGCCTCTACAGATGTTGATTGGGCAGGTGATAAGGATGATTATATTTCTACTACTGTTTATATTGTTTATCTCGGTAAAATTCTATCACTTGGAGTGCTCGCAAGCAACACACTCTTCCTAGTTTCTCGACAGAAGCAGAATATCGTGCTGTTGTCTCTACGTCAGCAGAGGTTATTTGGGTTCATAATCTTCTCCGCGAACTTGGTCATTCAGCTTTGCACCTCCAGTTATTTATTGTGATAATTTAGGTGCTAACTATGTTGCTGCAAATCCTAACTTTCACTCTCGCATGAAGCACCTTGCTCTTAATTATCATTTTGTTCGTCAACATGTGCAAAATAAAACTCTTCGCATTTCTTTTATCCCAGGTAATGATCAGCTTGCAGATACATTAACAAAACCACTTGGCAAATCTCGATTTCATGATCTTATGTCTAAGATTGGTCTCACTACACGATCGTGCATCTTGCGGGGGCATGTTAGAGATAAAGAAAGAGATTTACCAAATATTTAGTTACCTAAGTTGGTATTGAGCCAAATTAGAAAAATTACCTTATTTAAAAGTATTTTCAATTAAAATTATATTTACTATTAGAATAATGAGAGATTTGTTAGAATTCAATAATAATTAAAACTCGTATGTTTTGAGTATAAATATGAGTTTATAGCTTACGTAAACTTTGAGACAATAATACATAATATACTTTGATCTTCACAACCTCTCCATAACATTTTCACGTATCTTTTTATATATTTTCTATAGATTTGGGAAGGGATATAGAATTTCAATCCTGCGAAGAATTATGGACATCCCGTCCTACGTAGTTGCGAAATATCATAGATTCGTCTCATCCCATCTCGTTATTCTAAATTGACAGATCTAGTCGTGATTGATCATGATCAATTAATTTAACCTTTTATTTATGTATTCAAACTTCCAAGATTTTTTTTTTTTATCAACGAGAACTAACATTTTGATCATGATTGCATAGAGATCTTGTAACGACCCTAACCCTAGGCACTAGTTTTAGTACAATATTATATACTTTTAATATTATTGTTAATATTATGTGCTCATTTTATATACTTGATTTCTTATATTAGGATAAAATGATAGGAAATAAAATAATGTTCTAAAGGAAAATATAAAAATAATTGAAAATAAATAAAGTGATAGGGTGGAATGGTAATAAAATGAATAAATAAAATGTTATAGGTTGGGAGGGTTATTTTAAATTGAGTGAAAGAGTTTTTTTTTGTGGAAGTATGGTGTGGGGGGCCTTCTTCCCTAATTTACTCTCCTTTTCCCCTCCTAAGTCAACACTACCCATGCCTCCCATCATTTTCTCTTACTCTTCCCATACCTCCCTACTCTCTTCAATCATACATCATCCTCCTTCATTTCCCTCATCATCTTCCTCTTACTTCCTTCAAAAGAATTTCTCATGGAAAATTCCACTCAAAGCTATTTCCTTCCAAAATTCATAATAAATTCAATCCTTCTTCATTTGATGATCCGGTTGTACATTCTTGATCGTGGAGATGAGGGGAATGCATCAAGCTAGAGAAATCATAGTTTCATCTCATATTGCTAAGGTAAGTTATTATGACTTCTTTCTAAATATTGCACATTTTATATGTAAATGAATGTTTTATGAAAAGAAAAAGTATATTGTATTTTTAAAATGGTTATTTGGGTAAGATGATTATTCAAGATTTAATTGATTTTAGTTAGGAGATGAGGGTTTAAGTTGAAGAAATGAGGATATAATGGGAGTAATAGGTTAATGACTTGAAAGGGGGTTATTATGATCTTTTCTTTTATTTAATGTTCTTGAATCATTTGGTGTTGTTATTGTTATTAAAATGGTTATTAGATGTTTTGGAAACCTTCTTGTAGTTAAGAAATTGGTTTATGTTGTAGAATGATGTTGTTGTTTAAGGAAGATGATCAAGAGTGTAAGAAAATGGATTAAGTTAGATTAAGAAGGTTAAATTGGAAAGGTGGTAGTGAAATGGGTGGAGAATCAAGTGGTAAATAATCTAAGTTTATATTATATTGGGTTTACTTGAATTGTGATGATCCTTGTAAGCTAAGGAAATCCTCTTGGTGTTCTTGAATATTGGGCTAGATAAAAAGAGAAGGGAATGAAGCTAAGTAGAAAGGATTAAAATTTGAGATTGCTGGAAAATGACCTTGGGCGGTCGCCCATGGGAGCTTGAGCGACCGCCCATGTGGGCAGAACTTGGCTTCTTTGAAATCCTTCTTGGGCGGTCGCCCAAGAGGTGTGTGCGGTCGCCCATGAGGGCAGGAACTAGTATACAATTGAAACTCACTTGGGCGGTCGCCCAAGTGGTGTGGGCGGTCGCCCAAGACCCCAGACCTCATTTTAAAGCTGAACTTGAATTAGTTTAGTAAGCTTGATTTATCACTTATAAATTGTGAATCCCACTTAGTACATTGAGCTTGAACCTCCATAGAGACCTTGTGATATAGAATATTGTCCGAAAAATGATTGATAAGCTTGAATTGTAACTCCACCAAAGTGGTTCAAACTTGGGAAGTAGGACTTGCACTTTTATTAAGATTTCTCGAGGTTGAGTATTGACTTCGTAAGAATGGTTTATGGTTTAGGGTGGCCTTACTTGCTCCCATACCTTGGTGATTAGTTGATCAGTGTAGAGACTATAATCACACTATTGTGTTAGTTAGGAATGTATATGTGTTACATCAATATATGGTATCCCAATTGTGGATTATTTGGTATATGGTTGTATTGTATCCCAAGTGTGGATTATTTGGCTTGTTGTTACATTGTATCCCAAATGTGGATTATTTGACACGTTGTTATGTTATTCCAATGTGTGGATATGCTTGCTATGTGGTTGCATGGTTATCCCATTTGTGGATTTATTTGTTATCATTCATATTTATTGATGATATTATGCATAGTGTATTAAGTGGTTGTTGCACTATGGTATTGATTAGCATGAGTATACATTACCATGTTGATATATGATTATCCCTTTTTGTGGATTTATTTCAAGTATCTATTATGTGCTTGAACGTGTTGATATTCGGGGGTATAATGGAATTCAATCAATTATTGATTTGTTCTATAAGTGATTGAGGGTTCATTATACCTGTGACCGTTCCCCTCTGTGGCCACAGAGTGGTGTGTGCTAGCTTGTATTGACCCAAAAAGCTTTACAGACCGTTGCGATTGGTGATTAGGGGGAATGCTTCCGTATTAAGCCTAAAGCTTTACAAAGAGCGATATTATTGTTGGATACTCTGATATAGATATCTTTTCTTATATGGATCTCTGGAGTATGAGTCCTATAAGAGGTGAATGTGCTGGAGGCAGTTCACCAAAGAGAGAAGTTTTACTCCCACGTTGTACGACTTATTGTTCAGACGGGAAAGGTAAAATGAGGTAACGTAAGGTGTTTACCGCTTTCATAATGTGTTATGTGCTACCATGCTATGTGTTGCATCTTGTTTGGCATCTTGCTGCATTCATAATAGCTTATTGAGATTTATTCTCACCCCTTCCCTTTTACTGCTTTAGATTGTGCTGAGACAGGTGACCTGAACCAGTGAGACCGGGGAAGAGTTTGGACTCTTGCTTTTGGGACTTATCAGGATAGGTATATGAGCGGGTTGTCGGGAACATATTTACGTATTACTCTTTTATAAGTTGTAGGGAAACTCTTTTGTCAAACAATGTTAACTAGGATTTTCAATGTAATTAATCAAGTATGGTTATTAAAGTATTTGTTTAAATTCCTTCAAGTGGAGATATTAGTATTTGATTTTGTTTATGGGAAAATTTAGAATTGGTTTTCTTGTAAAGGCAAATAAAACTTAAAAAAAAAATATAAGATGGGTTTTCTTAGTTTGAGCTTCTCAAGCTCGGGACACGCGTTCGGTCTCGGGTTGGGGTGCTCACAGTTGGTATCAGAGCTTAGTTTAGAGGTCAAGGGTAGATGTCTAAACTAAGGGGGAATGTGTGGTAATTGACGCCGAGTGTTTAGTGCAGAAGTTTGTTTTAATGGCTGGAAACAATGATGACCAGCGAAAAGTTCTAGAAAATGAAGGATGTTTAAATTGTAGCCTCATAGTCATGGTATTTAAGTAATAAATTCAAATGATTTTGGGTTGAATATGGGAAACGTTACAGGTGAGTTGGTACATTTTACTTGAGTTGAAATTGTTAATTTAGTTGAGATGTGGTATAGTGAAGTTTTGATATAGTCTTGATGTTAAGAAAAATGATTTAAGTATGTGGTATTGTTTCGGGTCCTTTTGATGAAGTTGGCTAAGTTGTAAAGTTGTTGTTATAAATGTTATATGATGCTATAGGTACTGTGTAAATGATTATTGATAAGTTTGACAATCTGCTTGACTTCTGAAATAATGAAAAAGGGTTTGGAAATGAGTAAAGTGATGGCTTGGTAAAATATGGGTTGGTAATTAAAAAGGGTATTATAAAGGTTGATATATGGTGGAGAGAATATTGTTGTGTGGCTTGTGATGTGTAAAAATAATGAAAATAACTTGAGTAGTGGGTGAATGAATATGGCAACTAGTGATAATAAGATATGATTTAAGGTGGGAAGATAGAGTAATAGGGTTATAGGACTTGGAGACAGTATGTGGTATCATTTGAGAACTTTATGCTTAAAATTGACTAAGTGGTATAGTTATTGTTGAATTGTGGTCATATATAGTATATGATGCAGAGGCGGATCCAGGGGGGGGGGCAGGCGGGGGCACTCGCCCCCCCCAGCGGCGAAAATGCAGTGGAAATTTTTTTTTTTGCCCCCACCATATTTTTGTTATATATGTATATATATAATTAACTTCAAGATTAACACCAGTGAGTGGTGTGGTTCAGCGGTAGAAGGGGTGAAGTTAAAACCTTTGGTGTTTCCTTTCAAATCCATGTTCGAACCCTGCTACCTACATTTTCAATTAATTTTATTTGTCTTCCATCTTTGCTATTCTTTCTCTTAATTTCCTCACATTTTTTCAATCTTAATTAATTCGTTAGGCTTTTCCCATTTTTTTTGTTTTTGGTCTTTCTTCCTATTATCCCAAGTTTAATTAGCAAATTTGAATTTCTTTTTTGTACGAGTAATATATTTTAATAAATTGTTTGCGTTAAATACTTCAACATTATTTCAATTGTTCTTTGAATTATTTACTTTTATCATTTTTGTTAACTAAAATACATTGTATTTCATGGATCCGACCCATTTTTTACTTGTCCGACCCGAATTTTTTTTTTTCGGGGGCGCTGCCCCCGAACCCCCGTGTAATCTTGCCCCCCCCTCGGCCAATTCCTGGCTCCGCCCCTGATATGATGTATTAGGTGATATGCATGGTAGTTGTAATGGTTAGTCAATTAAAAGGGCTTTAGGAATAAACAGGAAAGGGTGGTTTTGGAATGAATGTGGTAAGGTTGATATTCAAAGTTATTGGGAATTACGTGTCCATTTTAGTTAAGTTATAATGATCATGAAAGGATTTGAAGAAAGATTTAGTAATAGCAATATTATCTAGGTTAAAATGGCATTGTAAAGTGAAGGTCTAAGGTCGAGTATGTGTTTCAGACCTAGGAGAGATGGCTTCCTCAGAGGTCACTAGAGGTATATTTCCTGTCTCAGAAGTAGGGGTTATATTTTATAGATCTTGTTTCATATCATTATGTGTGGCATATCATGATTGCTTCTATGTAGCATACATTACTTGAGAAATTGTTTTATTGTTAGAGGATTCTGCTCTTATGAGAGAATACCTCGAATCTTCTTTGGTTTACCACGGTGGTGATGTGGTTATAGCTGGACATGTATTGCCAGTTTATTTGGTATGATTACCGATGTGTAATTATGAGATATACTTGACCTGGAGGGTTAAGTAGTTGTTGAGCATTGGTAGACTATCATAAGAAGTGAGTCTCCTTTTCTATACCTAAATTGATTATGTGGGTATTTAATATAAATAAACATTTATATGGTATTCTTATTATGTAAGCATTAAAGACAGAAAGTTTTGGTTAAAAGTGTGAAGGGTATTTGATATGTGCTAGACTCGAATAAGGAGTCCCTCTAAAAAAAATTTATGTACTTGTTGTGAGTAGATGGTAATTGTGTTTCCATCCAGGTATCTCATGTGTTGGTTCTAAGTATGATAATCAGAATTTTAATCCTTATCTTGACGGCTTTATGATAGTTATGATTGATGATCTCCTTGGTTATTTAAAAGTTATGAGAAGATCATTTGTGAGTTGTGTTATTTGCCTTTAGTGGGAATTCATTGTTTGAGGAAGTGTGAGTGGGCTTGAGAGGATTCCAAATTTTGGGTTCTATAGTCTTAAGCTTGGAAGTTACCATGGATCTTATGAGGATTGTGTCCTTAATCTTTGAGGTTGGCAAAGTGCTACCAAAGGAATTTTCAAGGAATTCTCGAGAACTATAAAATCGTTGGTTTAGATAACTCGGAAGGATATCAATGGTGTAAGATGTAATAAGAATGAATCATATTGGTAGAAATGGAGAATAGATTAACTATAAATCCGATCCTTACCTTACCTAGTGAATGTGAGAACTTTGTGAACTTTAAGTGCGTATTAAAGGAAGATTTGATTGTGAGATTATGAGAATTGTGAAAGTGATAGCATATGCTTCGAGGAATTTAACTTAGATAAGTGAAATTTTCTTATCCTCTACTCGGGAGTAGCTGCACTTGTATTGCGTTATTTAAGTAGGAACCTTATCTTTTTGAAGCTTTCATTGAGAGTTATTACCAATCCTAAGAGTTGGAGGATTTAGTTAGTCGAAAGGAAGAGATTTGAAGACTACCCAAATTCTTGAGGAATAAGTTATGTTTGTGTGACGGATTTCCTTTCAACTTGGAAAGTTTAAGTAACCTTAGCGAGTTTGCGTATAATAGCAGTTATCATTCTAGCATTGAGATAAAATCGTATGAGGCGTGGTTCAAAAAAAAAAATTTAAAAAAAAATATCGATCTCCAATTTGTTGGGGTGAGGTTGGTGAAGCAAGGCCTAAGATAAATTGGCGCCAAAGTTTGATGACCCATTTAAAGTTTAGGAAAGGTTGGTGGTTTGACTCATAGACTGGCTTAGAGCAGCTTATAGAATATTTAAAGTTTTAAATGCAATATTGTAATGTATTTGGTGACATAAGTTGAAATACTTTTAATTATTTATATTTTTATTGAGGTCAAGAAAAATTCGGATTAGAAATATTTGTAGGGTATTCTTGGAAAACTAAGTGTAATATCGTATTGTTAATGGAATTAGAAATTTTGGGAAAAAATCACAACATTAAAGAGACTATTTGGAAATTGGAGTCTGAGGTGTACATAAATAACCGAGCCGGGTTGAACATTTAGGTAAGTGACAGTCAAATTCGGAATGAATTTTCTTTAAGGGGGAGTGAGTGTAACGACCCTAACCCTAGGCACTAGTTTTAGTACAATATTATATACTTTTAATATTATTGTTAATATTATGTGCTCATTTTATATACTTGATTTCTTATATTAGGATAAAATGATAGGAAATAAAATAATGTTCTAAAGGAAAATATAAAAATAATTGAAAATAAATAAAGTGATAGGGTGGAATGGTAATAAAATGGATAAATAAAATGTTATAGGTTGGGAGGATTATTTTAAATTGAGTGAAAGAGTTTTTTTTTTGGAAGTATGGTGTGGGGGGCCTTCTTCCCTAATTTACTCTCCTTTTCCCCTCCTAAGTCAACACTACCCATACCTCCCATCCTTTTCTCTTACTCTTCCCATACCTCCCTACTCTCTTCAATCATACATCATCCTCCTTCATTTCCCTCATCATCTTCCTCTTACTTCCTTCAAAAGAATTTTTCATGGAAAATTCCACTCAAAGCTATTTCCTTCCAAAATTCATAATAAATTCAATCCTTCTTCATTTGATGATCCGGTTGTACATTCTTGATCGTGGAGATGAGGGGAATGCATCAAGCTAGAGAAATCATAGTTTCATCTCATATTGCTAAGATAAGTTATTATGACTTCTTTCTAAATATTGCACATTTTATGTGTAAATGAATGTTTTATGAAAAGAAAAAGTATATTGTATTTTTAAAATGGTTATTTGGGTAAGATGATTATTCAAGATTTAATTGATTTTAGTTAGGAGATGAGAGTTTAAGTTGAAGGAATGAGGATATAATGGGAGTAATAGGTTAATGACTTGAAAGGGGGTTATTATGATCTTTTCTTTTATTTAATGTTCTTGAATCATTTGGTGTTGTTATTGTTATTAAAATGGTTATTAGATGCTTTGAAAACCTTCTTGTAGTTAAGAAATTGGTTTATGTTGTAGAATGATGTTGTTTAAGGAAGATGATCAAGAGTGTAAGAAAATGAATTAAGTTAGATTAAGAAGGTTAAATTGAAAAGGTGGTAGTGAAATGGGTGGAAAATCAAGTGGTAAATAATCTAAGTTTATATTATATTGGGTTTACTTGAATTGTGATGATCCTTGTAAGCTAAGGAAATCCTCTTGGTGTTCTTGAATATTGGGCTAGATAAAAAGAGAAGGGAATGAAGCTAAGTAGAAAGGATTAAAATCTGAGATTGCTGGAAAATGACCTTGGGCGGTCGCCCATGGGAGCTTGAGCGACCGCCCATGTGGGCAGAACTTGGCTTCTTTGAAATCCTTCTTGAGCGGTCGCCCAAGAGGTGTGTGCGGTCGCCCATGAGGGCAGGAACTAGTATACAATTGAAACTCACTTGGGCGGTCGCCCAAGTGGTGTGGGCGGTCGCCCAAGACCCCAGACCTCATTTTAAAGCTGAACCTGAATTAGTTTAGTAAGCTTGATTTATCACTTATAAATTGTGACTCCCACTAAGTACATTGAGCTTGAACCTCCATAGAGACCTTTTGATATAGAATATTGTCCGGGAAATGATTGATAAGCTTGAATTGTAACTCCACCAAAGTGGTTCAAACTTGGGAAGTAGGACTTGCACTTTTATTAAGATTTCTCGAGGTTGAGTATTGACTTCGTAAGAATGGTTTATGGTTTAGGGTGGCCTTACTTGCTCCCATACCTTGGTGATTAGTTGATCAGTGTAGAGACTATAATCACACTATTGTGTTAGTTAGGAATGTATATGTGTTACATCAATATATGGTATCCCAATTGTGGATTATTTGGTATATGGTTGTATTGTATCCCAAGTGTGGATTATTTGGCTTGTTGTTACATTGTATCCCAAATGTGGATTATTTGACACGTTGTTATGTTATTCCAATGTGTGGATATGCTTGCTATGTGGTTGCATGGTTATCCCATTTGTGGGTTTATTTGTTATCATTCATATTTATTGATGATATTATGCATAGTGTATTAAGTGGTTGTTGCACTATGGTATTGATTAGCATGAGTATACATTACCATGTTGATATATGATTATCCCTTTTTGTGGATTTATTTCAAGTATCTATTATGTGCTTGAACGTGTTGATATTCGGGGGTATAATGGAATTCAATCAATTATTGATTTGTTCTATAAGTGATTGAGGGTTCATTATACCTGTGACCGTTCCCCTCTGTGGCCACAGAGTGGGTGTGCTAACGACTGTATTGACCCAAAAAGCTTTACAGACCGTTGCGATTGGTGATTAGGGGGAATGCTTCTGTATTAAGCCTAAAGCTTTACAAAGAGCGATATTATTGTTGGATACTCGATATAGGTATCTTTTCTTATATGGATCTCCGGAGTATGAGTCCTATAAGAGGTGAATGTGCCGGAGGCGCTCACCAAAGAGAGGAGTTTTACTCCCACGTTGTACGACTTATTGTTCAGACGGGAAAGGTAAAATGAGGTAACGTAAGGTGTTTACCGCTTTCATAATGTGTTATGTGCTACCATGCTATGTGTTGCATCTTGTTTGGCATCTTGCTGCATTCATAATAGCTTATTGAGATTTATTCTCACCCCTTCCCTTTTACTGCTTTAGATTGTGCTGAGACAGGTGACCTGAACCAGTGAGGCCGGGGAAGAGTTTGGACTCTTGCTTTTGGGACTTATCAGGATAGGTATATGAGTGGGTTGTCGGGAACATATTTACGTATTACTCTTTTATAAGTTGTAGGGAAACTCTTTTGTCAAACAATGTTAACTAGGATTTTCAATGTAATTAATCAAGTATGGTTATTAAAGTATTTGTTTAAATTCCTCCAAGTGGAGATATTAGTATTTGATTTTGTTTATGGAAAAATTTAGAATTGGTTTTCTTGTAAAGGCAAATAAAAGTTTTAAAAAAAAATATAAAATGGATTTTCTTAGTTTGAGCTTCTCAAGCTCGGGACACGCGTTCGATCTCGGGTTGGGGTGCTCACAGATCTAGTCGTAATTGATCTAGATTTTTTGAACACCAGTATCTACTATTGATAGATACTCCTTAAAATTATTGGCTAATCTTTGAAAATGAGAGAGATAAAAGAAAAGGAAAAAAAGAAGGCGGCAATTGTGCAGTAATCAATCGTAATTCTTTTTGTTACAAAAATAATACTAACCCCCCCTCCCCCCTCTCCGTCTTTAAGAGTAAAACAGTCCATAAAATATGAATTTCAAATGAAGTTGATTATAAATGATTTGATAATTTATTTGTAAACCTCACTAATCATTAATTCAAACCGAACCAAACCAAATCGCTATGACTTGGTTTGATTTGGTTCAAATTGCGATTTAATTACGTGATTCAAATCGCGGTTCATACCGTGGTTCAAACCACAGTTTATACTACGGTTCAAACTGCAACTTATTATCAGATTCGTTTAAATTTTTCGTTATCACACAGGAATAGCAAAATATGTGGGTGTTTAAGAGGAAAGTCAAAGTAAGAGAGAGACTAGAGAAAAAGAGGCTGAATGAAGAAAAACACTTTACAATGTCGAACGTAAAGAGAACTTGATTATTTATGTATCACAATAAATATAACAAATGATAAAATTAATATTAAATAAGATATAAAATGGGGGTTAGTATTAGTCTATTTAATATAGGTTTTTTTATTGATCTAACATTAAATATTAATAAATATACGAAAATATTAAATAAGATATAAAACAGGAGTTATGATTAGTTTATTTAATATGGTTTGGTCTGATGGTTTAGTCTGGTGATTTAGTCTCACAATTCGGTTTGGTGGTTCGGTCTCACGGTTCGATTTGTTGGTTCGATCTCGCGGTTTGATTTGGTGGTTCGGTCTCACGGTCTTAAACCGCGGTTTGGTTTAATTTGGGAGGGTCAGACCACAAATCAAACTGAACCATGTGGTTTGCCAATATTTGAGACTGAACTAAATCATTAATACTTGAAAATCAAACCAAACCGAATGATTTGGTTCGGTTCGATCTCAAACCGCGGTTTGAAACGAACAACATATACCCCTAATTTACAATCATTTATTATTAGCTATATTTGAAACTCAAATTTTGTAAACTTTATTTGTAACTCTAACATTGCTCTTGTCCGAATGGTAGCACATCAGGATTTGAAGCTCGAGGAGTTAGATGTAAAAACAACACGCGGAGAGTTGGAGGAGGAAATATATATATCACACAAACAGATGGATTTCAGGTTTCGGGGAAAGAAGACTACATGTGCAAGTTGAAGAAGTCATTGTATGGATTGAAGCAGACGCCTAGGCAGTGGTATAAACAGTTTCACAGCTATATGACAGAGATTTGTTAGACAAGGATCTCGTATGAATGTTGTGTGTATCACAATAGGTTGGTGGATGATTCGATCATCTATTTGGTTCTTTATGTTGACGATATGTTGATAGCAATTGTCAAGAAGTCGGTTATTCAGAAGTTGAATGGTCTACTATCAGCAGAGTTCGAGATGAAGGATTTGAGCGCAGAAAAGAAAATTCTGGGTATGGAGATCTACAGGGATAGAAGCCAACGAAAATTGTTTTTATCCCAGAAAGGTTACATTAAGAAAGTTTTAGAAAGGTTTGACATGTATATAGCAAAGCCTTTGGATTATCCGAGTACAGCGAATACACGTCTGGCTGTTGCATTTGCACCAAAATCGGATGAAGATAAAGAGTATATGACTCGAGTATCTTATGATAGTGCAGTTGATAGTTTGATATATGCTATGGTTTGCAATAGGCCGAATCTTGCTCATCTTGTTAGTGTTGTTAGTAGGTTCATGGGAAATCATGGTAATTGTTGTGGGTATTTTTCAGCATGGTGACATCTTCAGTTGATCCTGCATATCAAGATGTCATTCCACTGTAAGTATCGTTTTAATATTTATTTATTTAATATTTTCTAATATCTGTATTCTTATTTTCCAGTAATTAAGAGAGAAATACGGGATATTTTCCACTCACGTTCAACACATCTTCAACGGCAAGGACGAATTGGTCTCACGGAGGTTGAGGAGGATAAGCTTCTATCCCGAGATTGTAGGAACCGTATTTGACTTATTCATACTTACTTATATTTAAGGGGAAATGGATATGGAACACACTCACTCCCATATACGCACACAATTTACACACAAGCTACTTGTAATCCTCTCCATTATCTTCCAAAGTTGTATTCGTGATCATCATAGTGAAACTTTTAAGGTTGGAGACCTAACTCCCGGGGTTTTTTCCAAAGAGGTTATCACCTCTAAGGTTTTCCTCGTTAACAAATCATCGTGTTATTGTTTCTTTTCTTGCTTTTGTTCCATATAATCGAATTCCACAGTCCCCTTCTCATTGTTTAATCCACACACTAGTCAAAGTTAAGATTCAACTAAATTGTTGTTTTTCTACCTAAACAATTTGGCGCCCACCGAGAGGCCTCGTGCTTTATCGGTTATTTGGATCATTTCCTAAGCAAATTCATTATGTCTCGCACCCCCAATGTGTCCGCCGCCAGGCAAGAGTCCCGCCGTTGCTCCAACATCATGAGGTAGAACCACTTGTTGCCGCCACCTCCTCGCACCGGACCTCAAAGCAAACTCAACCTACGAAGACTCCACAAAAGGGAACGACCTCTTCCAATGTAGATGCCGACATCCTGGAGTATCCCGACCAAGTTGAATCGTAGGCCGGACCAACAAGACAAAGAATTCGAAGGTGCCGGCCGATTCCATGATTAAGATGCAAAAAGATCAACAGCTCATCACATCTCGGCTTGACAACATATCGCCATTACGTGCGAGGAACCTCAACTTCGACAACACCGAAGGACCTACACTTCAAAGTGAATTTATTCCAATGGGTAGTCCGCCTCAAACTCGTCACCGACATCCTTAATGATGTCAACATCTTTGCCCTGGGGACACCCCGATGACGCCACCTTCGCAGATACACTCAGCTCATCCCATTCATCGACAACACAACCTGTCACAACTACTACGTACAACTCGGTTTGCTAAATAATCTTTTCAATAATAATAATTTCAATCGTATTCCTATGGCCGACCCTTTGCAGAAACCCACTAGCCAAACAGATGCAGATCTCGTAGAGCCGATAATGAACGTGCTGTGCGTAACTCCTCCAATCCAACCTGACTCAAAACCAAGCATACGCCAATCCCGGTTTGTCCCAAAGCAATTGCAAATGTCGACATCCCGAAGCGATTCATCTGTACCATCTATGAAGTTGTATGACGGTACCACGGATCCGTAAGAACACGTTGCCCACTATCAAGAAAAGATGGACATCATC
The DNA here is from genome assembly GCA_022495995.1 of Adenophora triphylla var. japonica. Taxonomy (NCBI): domain Eukaryota; kingdom Viridiplantae; phylum Streptophyta; class Magnoliopsida; order Asterales; family Campanulaceae; genus Adenophora; species Adenophora triphylla. The sequence goes on along the minus strand of JAFEMH010001744.1, from coordinate 21,261 downwards.
CATATTCCTCTTCAATTCCGGGAGGCCCGCTTATGCAGGGATTTGGATCAACCTTGTCCGGACCAGCCCTCAAATGGTTGATTAGGCAACCTCTAGGTTCAATTGGTTCTTACGCCCACTTATCAACATGTTCTATAACCAATTCTCATGCAATGACAATTTGAAAGGTTGACAAGTGATCTCTACAATGTGACCCAGCAGCCTTAATGAAACTCTAAAGGACTATGTCCACCGGCTCAATAAGGAAGTGCTAGAAATTCCCAATCTTGACATGTCGACACTACGTAAGCATTCAAAATGGGGTCAAGAAGGATTCACAAGATACCGAGATTTGGTGATGACTCCTTGTAAGCGGTTGGAAGAAGTCAGAGCAGGGCAGGAGATTCATAAGACTCGGAGGAAGACGAGCCGCGAAGATCGAAATCCTCATCCAAGATGTCGACATATGACAACCCCGACGTAAAGACCGAATCGTCCCATCGCAGAACAACCGTTCCAATCCTTATCCGAGAATTGACACTAGCAAAATTAATTCAATAGACGGTGAGGATGAAGATAATGATAATGTGCCTAACATTTCGATTATTGTTTCTCGTTGACATTTCGTGTATACTCGTGCAACGGGCAACCTTGGGGACAAAGCCGATGGCCAAAGAAGACGGATAAAGCCACGGGATGGCGTGACAAATCAAAATGGTGCGCTTACCATGAAGACTTTGGACATGTCACCGAAGATTGCATCGCATTAAGAAAGGAGATCAGCTTACTTGCTCTCGAAAGGACATCTTAAGGAGTTGCCGGGATCCGTAAAGAAGAAGGCCGAAAATGCGGAAGCTCCTCATGAAGCCGAAAGACCGCCTCTCTCCCCAAAGACCAACAAAGGTGATTAATTTCATTAGTGGAGGTTCGTAAATATGTGGAACATCCTATTCTCGCTGCAAAACGACATGCTAAGGAGTCAAAAGAGGAGAAACCGTAAAGACAAACCTCAGATGCCGACATCTTGCCAGATCCAATCACCTTTGATGAAAGCGATCGAGATAACTTGCCGGAACCCCATCACGACGGTCTAGTTATTTCCTTGCAGATCGCCAACCGTACAATCCGGCGCATCCTAGTTGATGGGGGTAGCTCGTTAATCTTATCATGTTGGGCACCCTTAAGGAAATGAACATCCTTAATCGGAGATCATTAAGAAATCCTCGTGCCGGTAGGCTTCAAATGTGAAGTCAAAGAAACGGTGGGGAGATAAAGCTTCCAATATACTTGAAGGGTCTCAATACCATGGAACGATTCTGCGTAATTGATTGCGCAACATCTTACAATGTCATTCTTGGAAGACCGTGGATTCATGGAATGAAGGCCGTACCCTCCACTTACCATCGGTGTGTGAAGTTCCCAACACCTGGGGTGTCGCTAAGATTTACAAAGTGATCAACAGTGGCCAAGGAATGTTACAAAACTTCAATGAAGGCGTCGACATCTCCAAAACAAGCATAGCAATTACCGAAGAAAGTACGTGAAGTCCTGGAAGCCGTGGAGGATGATGTGAAAGAAGTATTGCTAGACCCTTCCAACCCGGACATGAAAGTACTTATAGGCACCGACATCCCACCGTAAATAGAAGAGAAGCTTGTGGACCTATTAAGAAGCGTAATAAAGAGTTTTGCTTGGAAACATGATGACATGACAGCATCAAAGAAAGATGTCATCACTCACAAACTTAACGTAGATCCTAGCTTTAAACCAAGACACCGTAAACGTAGGAAGTTTGCGTAAACCTAAAACCGATCATCAAGGAAGAGGTAGAGCGCCTACTCAAAGCCAACATGATACGAGAGGTCGATTATCCAAGATGGTTAGCAAACGTGGTTGTGGTAGAGAAGAGAAACGGGAAATGGCGAGTCCGTGTCGACTTCACTGCACCCGAATAAAGCCTCGTCCAAAAGATCCTTTCCCTTTGCCACACATAGACTCGTTGGTTGATGCCACTTCCGGACATGAGCTCCTCACATTCATGGACGCATCCTCGTGGATTTCAACAAATCCAGATGGAACCATCTCGACCAAGAGGACACCGCCTTCATAACACCCACAGTATTTATTGTTATATTGCTATGCCTTTTGGTCTAAAAATGCAAAGTGTGCAACATATCGTAGGCTCACAACAAAATGTTCAAAGATCGATTGGGGACACAATGGAAGTATACATCGACGACATGGTAGTAAAATCCAAGAAAACCGAAGATCACATAAGCAACTTATCCCGTGCCTTTGACATCTTGGATTGTTTCAATATGAAGCTTAACCCCTAAATGCAACTTTGCAATGAGGGAAGGGAAGTTTCGGGCTATATGGTTACTAAAAGAGGCATTGAAGCCGCCCTGCACGTATACGTGCTATTATCAATCTGTCGTCACCTCAACTGGCCAAGGACGTCCAAAGATTGACAGAAAGATTGCCGCACTCACCGTATTCATTTCAAAATCCCTGATCGATGCAAACCTTTCTATGATATCCTAAGGAAGAACAAGAAGTTCCGTGGGAGAACCAACATGAAGAAGCCTTTCAAGAACTCAAAACTTACCCGTCGACACCTCCATTATTGGCCAAACCTCGTGAGGAGGAACATCTTTACATCTACTTAGCAAGATCGTAAGGCGCCGTAAGCGCAGCCTTGGTGACGTAACGAGATGGTAGTCGCAACCCATCTACTATATAAGTAAGACACTCTTAGATGCGGAGACCAGGTATTCTCATTTACAGGTTAATTTTAGCTTTAATAATCGCTTCTATTAAATTAAGGCACTATTTTGAAACACATACTATAATTGTACGCACTAACTATCCTATTAAGAATGTTATGAGAAAACCAGAGATGTCAGTCGAATGGCGAAATGGTCTCGTACAATTAAGCACGTACGACATCAAATATGAGCCTGTAACCGCAATAAAATCTCAAGCCCTAGCCGATTTTGTGGCCGATTTTAGTCCAACCATGCAACAAGAGGTGGAATTGGAAGTACAAAGAACTTCAAGATGATGACATCCCGAAAATTTGGACTCTCTACACGTATGGTGCCTCTAACATGAGAGGTACGGGTCTTGGAGTTGTACTAAAATCGCCACAAGGGGACATAATACCACAATCCATCAACAGCTTTTAAGGCCACTAATAATGAAGCGTAATATGAGGCATTAATTGTGTGTTTAACAGAAATTTCAGACCTAGATGTCAAGCATATCCGGTGTTTATGGATTCTCTCGCTAATTGTTAACCATTACAACGGATCCTACACAAATAAAAATGCTAAGATGACGACATATTTGGAAATCGTAAAAATTCTTTCGGCAAAATTCAAATCATTTTCTTTGGACCAAATCCCACGAGAAGAAAATTCTCAAGCGTACGCTCCGGCAAACTTGGGTTCAGCCTTCAAAAGCATTTCACAAACAAGTATTCCAATTGTGCATATTGACATCCCAAAGAATTGACCATCTTGAGATGTTCGCTCTAGATGTCGACGTACCTTCCTCTCCAAAGAAGAACCTCTGGGACAGCTCCTATTATCAAGTATCTCTTAGATGATACGATCCCACCGAGGAGAAAAATGCTAGAGCCTTCAGTGGTAAGAGTATCTAAATATTTACTTATTGATAACCTCTTGTTTAGAAAATCACGCAGTCACTACTTAAGATGTCTAGAAGCGTATAGAGCCCATCAGTTCTCAAGGAGCCGCATGAAGGACAATGTGGAAATCATACCGGGGCGTAAGTCCGCATACCAAGGCTCTTAGAATGGGCTATTTTTGGCCCACAATGAGAAAAGACGCCGTCGACTACGCAAAGAAATGTGATTCCCGTCAACGACATGGGGACATCCTACACCAACCACCGAATTGCTACATCCTATTCTCGTCTCCATGGCCGTTTATGGTTTGGGAATGGACATTGTAGGAAAATTACCCAGTGGCACCAGTGGAAGAGTATTTTTACCGGCTATGACGTACTACTTTTCTAAATGGGTAGAAGCCGAGGCATACGTACAAGTTCGTGACAAAGAAGTTATATCTTTTATCAAAAGAAACATATTCACCGATTTGGAATACCATCGTAGATAATTTGTGACAACGGCTCTCAATTCATTAGTAAGAGAACCCAAGATTTCTTGACATCTTGGGGAGTCAAGATGGTGACATCTTCACCCGTTCACCCTCAAGCCAATGGACAAAGTAATCTAGCAATAAAATAATCATAAGCAACTTGAAAAAGAGACTCGAACCGTAAGAAAGGGCGATGGGCGTAAGAGTTACCAATGGTTCTATGGGCCGACAGACGACATCTAAGAACGCTACCGGGCAAACCCCTACTCACTTGTATTTGGAACATAATCGCTTATTCCACAAGAAGTCCTCGTACCTACGGCCCGATACAGCTTTGTTGACATCTCGAACATAATAAAGACATCTTGACACATGACTTAGATACCGTAGATGAACCGAGGGACATGGCCAAAGTTCGCATGGCAAAGCATATCAACAAAGGGTAGCCAGATCTTACAACAAAAACGTAAGGATTAGAAGGTTTCAAGTAGGAGACTTAGTCCTACGAAAGGCATTCCAAAATACAAAGGAGCTCAATGTGTGCAAGCTCGCCCCAAAATGGGAAGGACCCTACCTAATAGATGCACAGCCGGAAAGGAGCATATCGCCCGGCAACCTTGGATGGCCAAATGATACCACGAAGTTGGAACGCCATTCACCTTAAAAGGTATTACATCCGAACGAAACCCCTTGAATTCATCTCTTCCTGTGTATGGACAAACTTTTTATTTATTTATAACCTTTTATTTTTCTATGTACTCTTTCATTACTTTATTGCAAATCAAGATGTCACTAACGCACCTTATGGAGAGGCGTCAACATTAGTCGACGTCCATTATTAACATGTTTTTATCTTATGAGGTGTTGACATACATACGTGGAGACATGTCGAAGAGTACACAAGGAACAACGAATTCCTCCTCCGTTAGAGACTCGGCCATCTCTTCTCAAGTAAAGGTACACAATCCCTTCTAAGGTTTAAAGAGTTAATTACCTCTTTCTTAAGATGTTAGGTTACCACACCTTCGCCCGGAGCGCAAGATATCTCTTTAATTGAGGTGTGGGTGGGGCCTATATGGGTAAACTCATATAGCTTACCCATTCCCACTCGCTTAAATGATTGATCTAACGTATTATTCTTATGGTTATGACATATACGTGTCATCTAAAGTATCTACGGGTTATGGCATATACATGTCATCTTAAGTACCTACCGTTTTGACATATTATCATGTCACCTACGAACATAACGAATAACCAATACAAAGAGAAATTTCATCCAAAAGAAACAAGCCTTGACATGCTTGAAAACTACTAAACTTTAACTAGATTAAAGTAAACCATAAAAATATCCAAGCTACCAACATTAAAGTGCAAAAGTGTTGGACCAACCCAACACGTAAAAGAAATTGTCTTTGGTCCTTATGGACCTATTACATAACCAAACTAAAATTAAAATTGTCTTTGGGGATTCCACCCCAAGAAAAACCATTCAAAACCGTAACAAATTTATTTTACCTTTTTATCGTAGCATCCGCCGCAGTGTTGCATTAGGAGTAACTTCTCCAAACTTCGCTCTTTCTTATTAAGCATCCTACTCTTTTCCCATCCTAAGAGTCATCCCATGTCGCCGTCATGATCATCATCAATCTGCTCAAGATCCTTGGAGGCTTCGTCGCCTTTTCGTCATGGATCCGCCGCAAAGCCGTTTTCTCATCGTTCAGTTCCAATTCACATGCTCTCCCGCCCGATATTCTTCAATCATTTGGATCCTAGTTTCAAAACCGCTTTGCGGTCTCATGCACCAGGTCATCCCGAAATGCTTCCATTTCCCTTTCATGACTGATGTCGACACTCGCAAGCTTGGACCGCCATTTTAGTATCTCTTCATTCTTGTCTCTGATTTCCAAACCCTTTTCCCTTATTATCCTTGCAGCTTCTTTCAAATCCTTCTCATATTCAACCCTACTCATATCAAAGGTATCACATTTTTCCCTCCATATCCTGATTTCTTTGGACATTAACTTAGCCATCGAGATAATCTGTCATCAACAAACAAGAAGAGGCATTTTACTAAAATAGAAGAGGATCAATGTACCAATGATCCAAATTAATTCTTACCTGATTCTCCAACACGTCTTCTTTCCAAATTTGTTTCTCCACACCGGAGATCTGTTCTACCCTTTTTCTTTTCGGAGTAATCTTATCCGTCTCTGGTATGTTCTCTTCCGCTTTCATCTTGCCTTTGTATTTGGCTACAATATCACTCGTCGTGAAGCCGGATCGAGTCACTGCTTGTAAGGATATATGTTAGCAAGGATTTTGTAGAGTCGCAAATTCAATAAACATATTGATTCTGGCTCACTTTTTTGGAGAACGTCGCAACTATGTATTGAAGGAGGAGGGATAACAACTGCGCTCTTTGGGGCTACTCTCACCGTAATATGGTAGGAGACGTCAGATTTAGATAAGAATTGGGAGAAGATTTGATGGCTATCCGTAATTACTAAGCTACTAGTTCCTATAAAGACTCTTCCTTTCTAACCGCCTCGTATCCCTAAACCGTCCTATCAAGTAAAGTCGGCGGTTGAGCATTTAATTGGAGAGAAAAACATTTTGCCTCTTCGCCTGCCTACATAGCCAAATGTTTTTGGGGACAAATTGTTGTGGGTATTTTTCAAAGATGGTGACATCTTCGCTGATCCCGCATATCAAGATGTCATTCCACCGTAAGTATCGTTTAATATTTATTTATTTAATATTTCCTAATATCTCGTATTCTTATTTTCCAAAGTAATTAAGAGAGAAATACGGATATTTTCCACTCACGTTCAACACATCTTCAACTAAGCAAGGACGAATTGGTCTCACTGAGGTTGAGGAGGATAAGCTTCTATCCCGAGATTGTAGGAACCGTATTTGACTTATTCATACTTACTTATATTTAAGGGGAAATGGAGACGGAACACACTCACTCCCATATACGCACACAATTTACACACAAGCTACTTGTAATCCTCTCCATTATCTTCCAAAGTTGTATTCGTGATCATCATAGTGAAACTTTTAAGGTTGAAGACCTAACTCCCGGGGTTTTTTCCAAAGAGGTTATCACCTCTAAGGTTTTCCTCGTTAACAAATCGTGGTGTTATTGTTTCTTTTCTTGCTTTTGTTCCATATAATCGAATTCCACAGTCCCCTTCTTATTGTTTAATCCACACACTAGTCAAAGTTAAGATTCAACTAAATTGTTTTTTTTCTACCAAAACAGTAAGGAACATTGAAAAGTAGTAAAGAGGATCTTCAGGTATCTTATGGGTACATCAGATGTTGGACTCATTTATAAAGGTGGTACAGAATATGTAATTGATGGTTATTGTGATTCAGACTACTCTCGGGATATTGACACGAGTAGATCTATTATCGGGTATGTATTTACACTTGGTGGGTCAGTTATCAGTTAAAAGGCTACTTTACAATCTACAGTGATATTGTCTACTATGGAAGCGGAGTATATGACATTGATAAAAGCTGCTAAGGAGGGAATATGGCTAAAGAGTTTGATTAGCGACCTTTGGTTACATTAGGATCAGACTACAATATTTTGTGATATTTTGAGTGAAATTTGTTTGGCAAATGATCAAGTTCATCATGATAGGATCAAGGACATAGATGTGAGGTAACTTTTTATGAGAAGTGAGAAGCGGATCAAGGTGAAAAAAGTAGGTGATACGGACAATCCTGCTAACATGTTCACGAAGTCCACTCCAACTAGCAAGTTCCAATATTGCTTGTACCTGCTGAATGTTCGCAGCTGTTAGACAACATCTGAGGCATAGGGGGAGTTCTGATTATAATCTGGAGGTTAGATGTCAAGGTGATGATTTGTTGGATTTGGTGCCATCTAAGTTGGGGACGCCTAAATTAGAGGATTAAATTAGCAATTTCGAAATTCCTGTGAAAAGACTGAGGAGCGAGCACATGAAACAAGGGGGAGCGACCGCGCCAAGTTTATGGACAAACTGGAGGTCGCGCGCCTCGTCTATATAGAGGGGGCGATTGCGCCCTCCATGTGGGGCGATCCCGCCCTAGCCCGTTCAGGGCCTGATTTGCGACAGATTCTGTAGAGGGTTGTAAAACCCTGCAGAGTTAGAAGTAGACAGTATAAATATCTAGAGCTGTCAATACGGGCTGACGGGGCGGGACGGCCCCAACCCGCCAAAGCCCGCCATTAAACGGGGCGAGGCGGGCCCAACCCGCCAAAGCTCGCCATTAAACGGGGCAGGGTGGGCTGGCCCAAATTTTTGGTGGGCTGAAAATACGTCATCCCAACCCAACCCACCTTGGGTTGTGTAAGTACCCAAATTCGGATCGTCAAAATCCGTCAGAAAGTTAACCGAAATCCGTTAACTGACCCGCTCCAGGTTAACCGGAACTCGTTAAACTCCCCGTTGCTGTGCCAACGAGACGTCCCCGACCGCCCGTGCATCCCGACGTCGAACCGTACTTAGCACGTGACATCTCACGTAAAAGTATGGCTTTCCCTGAAAAACGCATTTTTCGGCACTTTCCGGGGGCGTTTCGGACATTTCCCGGACTGTTATTTTAAAAAACGGACAAAACCGGGACCGGGGAACGAACTCCCACACTTCTGGTGAGTCACAGGACACGTGTCCTGCATGCCACCTCCCTCTAGTCACTCGTCAATCACAAATCAAGGCCAAAAGACCAAAATACCCCTGGTTTGCAAGCCAAGTCCGGCCGGACTCAGCGTGCAATTTTCTGAAATTGCCAACAAGTCCCCCGCATTTCCAAAATTCCCAAAACCCCGAAATTCACCCAAGTCCCACGGACTCCTACCGTAATTTTCACCCTATAAATAGAAGCTGCTGTCAAAGGCCAAAAGAAGAGGAAAAAACACCAAAAACTCACATACCCCACGGTCCAAACTGGTTTCCACCCCTTCCGAGCTCCCGTTTTGTCTCGATTCGCGTGAAACCTTCGTATTTCGATCAAATACGCACCCTACAACTTCGAAACAACCTTTCGAATAACTTTCCGTGTCCCGTGCACACCTCCCGAGCCAAAGGAGTCGACCCTAGCCATAGGTATAACTCCCTCTCTCTGAATCTTCCGTTCCGTCTTGGTTACGCGCCGCCGCTATAATCGTTTTCGAACGTCATTGTCAAAATGTAGACGCTCCGTCTAACGGGTCCGATACGTTTTAGTCCTCGATCCTCTTCTCTCTTCCGTAAGAGAAGTAATCACGGGTTAAAACGGGCGTTCCGACCCCGCTCCGTTTACTTTCACGTCATTTACAATTCCAGCCGTTTGGCCTCGTTGATCGTCATTTACAATTCCGAGCCGTTTGGCCTCGTTGATCGTCATTTACAATTCCGAGCCGTTTGGCCCTGTTGATCGTCATTTACAATTCCGCGCCGTTTGGCCTCGTTGATCGTCATTTACGATTCCTGGATCGTTTGATTCCGTTGACACCGCTTTTAAATACTCGTCATTTACCGGTCCGATCCGTTTGGATTGTGATAGTATTTACTTTTCAAAAGTCCGAGTCGCAACCCGATTCGTTGATCGCATATCATTTAATACGCATTTTTCCCGTAAAAATCGTTAACAATGTAATGCCCGGTTCAAAACCGGAGTTCGTTCATCGAACTCTCTTTCAAAACGCGAAATGACGTTTGCCACGCAACGCTCATCTTCAAACTCAAAGCCGCCATTTGACACTTAAAATCATTTAATACGCATTTTTCTCGCAAAATCGTTAACAATGACTCGCACGCAAACGCTCATTTCAAACTCAAAGTCGACGTTTGCCACGCAAACGCTCATTTCAACTCAAAGTCGACGTTTGCCACGCAAACGCTCATTTCAACTCAAAACCGACGTTTGTCATTCAAACGCTCGTCTTTTCAAACAAAGTCACCTAATCAACGTTTGACACTCAAACCAAGATTAAGCTTGTCATTCAAGCCCCCCAGTTCACAACATACACACACCCACACACACGATTTCGAGAAAGGTAGAAAGACTCGTCATGCGAGGCATTTCGGGCGATCTCGTCATACTCTACCCGAAACGTAACCTGACCTCCGAACCTAACAATCTCTGGTACTAAAAAGCTTTTTACTCGTTTTTGCTGCCAATAAAAATGATCCCCGTTTTCAAAGCCTTTTCCTAAGTTTTTGCTACCAATAAAAACGACACCTTTTCACAATAGCCGTTTCTCAACGTTTGGGCTCAAAATACAAAACCGCGTGGCGACTCCTCATTCTGCTCCTTCCCGTGAAGCGAGGTCTCGTACACCAACCCCCGCGAAAGACAACCGCCTTTTCCGCCGCGCCCCCGCGCGCGAAAAGATCGGGTAATTTCGCCTGGCGACCCCACTGGAAAAGATACTTTTTTCAAAACTGCCAATGTTTTTAAAAAGCCTTCCGTGGGTCAAACTTTCGTTTACCCTTCCTCGTTTTCGTGTGTATGTTACTTTAAACCTCGAACGGTTTTTTTCAAAAGGCATTACATTGTCGACTTTTCAAAATCTTACCATGTTTGTGCATCCCCATTCATGTTTGATTTTCATGCTGTCTTTTGAACTGTGCATCATAAATTCTTTAAGACACATTCTGGAAAAAAAAATCTCTGTTTTACTCAAAAAAAAAAAAAAATTTTAGTGACCACACACTACGCACACTTGCTGCCTCGGAACACCGCACTTCACGTGCACTTGCTGCCTCGGTACACTGCACACTACAACCCCTAACCCGGGATGGCCTTATCAGTTGCACTCCGATCGGTCCGCGTACACCTTCGGGGCGCACGGGGTCGTCCCAAACATCCCATCCTAGCCCGTGTAAGCCATGCACTCCTTTGTGTCACACTTTGTCCAAGACCCCGGTTGGTTTTTGGCTTAGCTCGTGTCATAAAGCCTAAGTGTATGTTTTTCATGCTGGGCCCCGCTCCGAGTCAAGCTCGAGAGTTTTAGACCAAAGGTCGTTCCCGACCCGAAGTCTTGAGCTTTTCAAATTTGACTTTGACGCGGAGCTCGCCGAAAAATATACCCGAAGGTTCAATGTGACGCCGTGTCACCAAACCTCGTCGTATGTACCGTGCCGCCAAATTTGCATAACTTGGCCAACGCTAAAAGCTAAAGGTCTCTCGCACAAGCGAGTCGAGAGGTCATGCCCAAATTTTGGCACGACTCCGCCTTAACTTAAGGACGTTGACCTCGACCGTGGCCCGTACGCCGCACACGTCGAAAGTTTGCGTGATCGCCTAGCCTTAAGTTCACTTTTTCCTTTGTCGGTGGAACTCGCTTGCCTTATCGACCTCCTCGGGATAGTCCGTCCCGAGAAAGATGATCTACAATGGAAACGAGGGGCTTATAAGCGTAGTGACGAGATCCACCGATTAGAGCTCTAGGATTAGTTGCGAAAAAGAAGACACGCTCTTTTCCAACCAATTAGGACTCGAGAAACGCGCTTTAAGTAAACTTTAATCGGTAATCGCACATTGCACAAGCCCGAAACCTTGAGCCAAATACCCTTTTCCGAAGCCTAAACCCTTCCTTTCGCCTCCTCGCAATGAGCGTAAAGTGGTTCGATTTCCGGCCGCCGCCTTGCCAGGATCACAAGAACGGCAGCGTACGCTTCTTCGGTTCCCTCGCCTCAGCCCAATTTTCGACATGTCTAGCTCATCGAGAAATCGTGACGGGGAAGGACCCCCGCCACCTACAGATATGACATTGGAAGAAGCCATCCGGCTTGTGAGGTTCACAAGAGGCGTAAAGAAGATCGCCAGAATTTCGTGGTACAGCCTTTCCGAATGAGCGTGGTATAGCAAATTTATCCCCCGGGCCAGACGGTACTTTTGTCCCCGGGTAGAGGATGACGATTCCCCAAAACCAAGCTTCACCAAACCTTCAATCAGTGTTCCTCCCCGCCAACTTACGGGATGCCTTCAAATCAAGGAAACAAATGACCTAGGCTCCATGTTGCCACCTCTCGGAGCAACCCCGTCTAATTTTGGTCACCTGCTACACCCATCACTTCAATATCACCACCGGGCTGACCATCTCAGATGCCAATATCCTCAAGACCCTCCCTGTTTGTCCCGTTGCCTATACACGAATCCCTAAACACCGGGGACAAACCCCGATAGTTAGCCGTAAAAGGCTCCCGTGATATTCTCATATACCAAGCCTTCCACCTCCAATCACTACCGCTCACGTGGTAAAGCACCCGGCGCCGAGCCTCACACCCACCACTGGACCCAACCTTAGCCTGGATGGTCGAGCGTATGAAAGACCCGAAAGCCACCATGAGCAACTTCAAAGGTGAAACGCTCAAATCCACGTATCCGGGAATGGTCACGCCTCTCCCCGCCAAGTTCGTAATGCCTGAGATGGACCGATTCGATGGAACCGAATGTCCTCAAACGCACGTCGACACTTACGTTTCTGCATGAGAGCAAAAGGAGCAACCCTCCAAAGAAATGGCCGACCACTTCCAAAGATACGCTCAAAAGCTGAGCGTTACGATGGTTTCGAGGGTCAAGCTCGCGGATCGCCACACCCGGGAACAGACGCAACATCTTCCTCGGAACGGCATATCCAACTTAGAGTGGGAAACAAGTCGCGAGGACTTAATCACCACCGCAGCGTAAAGCGGATGAAAGTGTTGGGGAATTCTACAAGAGATGGAGCCGGAAACTCTCCGAAATCATGGAGCCACTCTCCAAAGACGAACAGATGCGGATCTTCAAGTCTTGCTTGAGACCGTCCATCGAACTCTCATCGGGCCACAATTTCTTCCTGCATCTCCGGCCACGGTCAATGCCGGCCACAGCTTCGAGAAGGATCTCAAGGAAAAGTTGGCTACCGCACAGCCCATACAGTATACCGCTCAACAAGCCGCATTCAATCCCCGCACCGCCCCGGCAAAGGGAAAGATACGTCTCACAACTACGTCCATCAGTGGACAATGGGTAATGTAAACCCGGGCCCCGCAAAGCAACAGCTTCTACTGTAGGCGCCTCGTACACTTCGACAAGTTGGACATGCCACCGAGCAAGATGCCGGAAGGGCTAATCAAGGAGGGTCTCCTTAAGCCCGTGGCCAATTACAAACCCAAAGTTCCCGTAGCCAATGCGGACAAGAGCAAATATCGCGCCTTCCATCGCATCACGGCCATACCACTCGACAACCGTTTGGGGTTACGATACGAAATCCGTAACTTGATAGAAGAAGGCAAGTTAGAGCGCCCATGTGGCCCAATACGCTGGAATCCCTTTCCGAATAATAATAGCCGTGAACTCCATCGAGTGGGTGCCCAAGAAGTGTGCTACGTAACTGGCCCGCCTCTTTCACTGGATCCTCCTCTAATGTTCACATCGCCTACGATGTTTGTGGATCGCTCCGCCGCTCGAGTACGAGTCTCGAGAAACCGTCCGAGCAATCCTCCGAGAAAACAAGAAGAAATCCTCTCAACAAAGAATCGAGAGAAAGATATTTAAGCCGAGATACCAAAGTAGGTACACTGGAGAACCCTCCGGAGGTTCGATTACTACGCATCAGTACTTCCAGCTACCCTTTCTTTGCCTCCGTGCCATGCACTCTAGAGCAAACAGGGGTGGAAAGCCGAAAGCCCACCAAACCGTAACTTTGCACTCGGAACACCGGAATACCTCTGAGATCTTGATAGTCTTACCGCGCCGAAGCCTAACCCTCCGCGGATCGCCCAAGATTCAACTTGTCTAGCTTCCGAGCCCGGACCGTAAAGGAAGATCAAGGTCAGCTTGGCAATCGCACTCGATCAATGTGCAACTACATGCAACCGCCACAAAGCCTCAACATACTCCCCGAGGTTCCAAAGCAAAGGCTTTACCTCGCAAGAGGAAGACAGAAACTGATGGCCGGATGACTCTCCTTCTACGGATAGAGACGAGATCTACGACTCCCGCCCGTATGAGCAAAGATGATCACATTCTTCCGTGATGAAGACTTACCGAGAGACGCCTCGGGCACAACGAAGCTCGTACATCACTCTCAAACTCAACACCATATCACTCCTGAGTATTGGTAGATAACGGGTCAGCCGTTAATGTCCTCCCTCTCAAAGATGACGCGAGCTCTCCTCGCATCTACGAAAGCTATTTGATACCGTTTACTCTGACTATCAAGGCCTACGACAACTCGCCTCGCCCCATCCTGGGACCGTGACTGAACTTTGGTTCGAAACCCAAATGGTGCCAAAGAAAATTCCACGTGACGGACATTCCATCCGAGTTCACAGCTCTTTGGGACGCCTGGCTACACCACATGAAGGCCATAGCTTCCACTCTCCATCGTGGCCAAGTTCATCAACCGACAGGAGATCTCGGTCATCCGAGGGGACAGCTTTCCTCATAGGAAACGGCCGAGACAAGAGCCAAACGTGTCCGCACTCGTGCACCGGGGTTACCTCCTTCAATCAACCAAGGGACTATCGGGCAAATCTCATCGAATTTTCCTCGTAGTCCTGGAGATGCTAACTATGTAAACGCACTCGAGCAAAGTGCACTCGGCGCCCGATACATCAAGTTCAATCACAAGCTTCCAACACTTGGAGGCGTATTGGAAGGAAACGCTCGAATATCGCCATGATACGGGCACATAAACCCCCGCCTCCAATCCGAGATTCATCAAGCATTCTCCAAACAAATTCTCTCGGCCCCGCTGTGCGAAGAGGTTTTTGTGATAAAGGTCAACAAGCACCGTCATTCTCTCGATGAATGCATGGAAGTTGTATGGAAGGTCCTCTACGAGGGATTCCCCTAAGCCTTTCTCCAACGAAGTACGCAGATTTTCCTAGTCGCTCCAAAGAATGCAACCTCGACGCAATACGTCCCTACACTGCGGATCGAGCGATCGATGACGATGAATTCTGGACTCTCCCGAGTCGAGGACGCGTGCACCCGCAGCATGTACCTCCGCATTCACATGCTCGCCTTGAGGACGGAACTCCTTCCGATCGTGTCACTTACGACCAAGGTTCCAATACCATGGAAATTGTCAAGCTCAACGTCCAAGCATGCAGCCTATCCGACGATTGGAAGCACGTGATTCACGCAACGAGGAATCCTCTCGATCAAGTGAATGACGACGACTTCGTCAATATCATCTATTCCAGGTATCCTCGATGAAGCCAAGGACCCCGGCCCTGTTATCGATTCTCGCAACACTTCAAGGTCACCTCGATGATCGCTCGGCTCATGGTAAACGAGGCACCGGCTAAGCGAGCTCGTAGCTCATCTTTACTTCCGAGTACCACCAAGCCCGCAACCGGCCCGTGCCGTCGCCAAATGGCTTATACCCTCAAGCGCCGCTAAGGCCAAGGGCAACAAAGAAAGGAGACCAAGCTCCTCACCCCGCTACAAGTCGATCAACCTCGGGAACGCTTCCACCAGCCCACCCCGAAAACATCTCGTGGAAAGTCTTCCCCGCAAGGCGTAGCCGCCTTCCGACACAGAAATGACCACCTCAAAGATCAACATGCTTCGCCGATTCGCTCCACCGTCACTACCCCGGATTCTACATCCCGCCAATCGATCGCTAGCTTGATAGACTTCATGCGATCGAGCGAGATCACGAGACCGTCAACATTGCATTCAATACCCCTGGGTCAATCAAGCGTATATGGGCAAACTTCTTGGTGATCGAGATTAAGGAAGGACGATGGAATGTCCTACCCGACTTCCTTCGTCAATGTAATCCATGTTCCCGCCATTCGGCGATTTGAATGTAATCACGGTCTGACACTAGCCGACGATGCGCACCTACGGAGACCGCTTTCTAGGTCTCGCAAGGAAAGCTCTCATGGAGCTAGCCGCTCAAGAAAGTCGTCTTTGGGACGAAGACCAAGCTCGAAAGACCTACGGGACCAAGCCCTTAAAGTGTCACAGCTGCATCTTCTTGCGTAAAGCTAGAGGCCACTCTAGACCGCCGACCTCGGAGTTTTGCCCATGGCAACTTCCCCCTTGACTACCGTCTCAGCTCATCCAACCCTCTCGCTGCAACCAAGGGTGGTCAACGGTCCCGATGACTCAGGAGATGGAACGACACGTGCCAGAACGAATCCTAGCCGCTACCTTCCCGAGGAAAGCAAGTTCTCCGTGAAAGCGACGATGAAGACGATGAAACCATTCTCTTCCAAGCCGGGCATGAAGCTTCAACAAAACCGACTCCCAAGGGTCCCGGGAGGATGGGAACGGATCATTACCGCACTCAAATTGAAAGGCCAACTCAGTGGAGGAAGGTCTATTTAAAAACAGGAGGAGGATGGAAATTCGCCTCGAGCAACTACTCAGTGGAAATTCCACAGCCTACATGCCTTCATTTACGTAAACGATCAATCGGGACAAGAACTGAAAATACATGGGCAGATGTTCAGGAAGCCGTATACTCACCTTCCGACATACCCGCCACTCGTATAAAGCAAAGAAGAAAACTCTCCCCAATGGAGGTTTACTCTAGATTGCCGCACGCAGCTCAAAGAAGCTAACCGGCTATTCTCACATGGGAAGAAACGCAGCATTAACTCTCGACGCAGCTCCGCCGCAAGAAGGTTGATCCGGGGCCCAGAGTGGAGGAAAACTAGCCAACCACGAGTATCGCTGCACCCAACCTGCATCGCCCGAGTATGCTCAAGAAGAAGGAAAGGAACGCGATATACCGTGAAGAGATCAAGGAGACCGCTCGCTTGAGCCGAGAACTTCCAACCTCCCCGAGGGTCGCAACGCACGCTCGGGCCAGTGCAATCACAGGTGCACCGACATTCGAACAATCTACGCCAAACCGTAGGCTACCTCCCCGCAGAGGCACCCTAAGCGCATCCCGGGACGTAATCCGTCAAGCCGCCGAAGCTCCCGGAATTCATCCACAATCAATGAGTTGAGGGAAGACGCACGGCCCTATGCTACGAGGAATCCTCCTCTAACTATGGCTCAACTCGTGAGCACTGTCTCGTAAGGGACCAAACCCGATGTCAGCGTTCTAACCCGATCGGGTCAAATCCATGCATTACACACCTAAGGCCACCAAAAAGCCGACTGAGCCGAATTGCAATCCGGCCAGCCCGAAGACACAAGTTCCTTGAAAGAGGACCCGATCTCACTCACCAAGCGTACTCTGTAGCAAACATGATTTCCCTTGGGTCTCTCGCTCTCACCCTCCTCTTATCCTCACAAGCTCAAGCTAGGGAGGGAAAGCCTCGGCCCGTACCATTACGGTCCCCGCGGACGCAACCCCGTAGATGAAGTCATTCAAATGATCGGCAACATCCACTATGGCAACATTATCACCTTCGGGCACAAGTATTTGGACCTTCCAAAATTTGGGGCTGGCATCACAACGCAGCCGCTTCTTACATCACACCAAACACTGGACGAGCCGCCTTCCCCAAGGCGTGTTGGGTAGCATCCTGAGGTTCCGGAATGAATGTCTTCGTCACAAGATGATGGACTCTCGTTTGACACTGTCAAGCCCACGCATCTTAAGCCTTCTACCCACACCGTTAAGCGCCTTCATGACTCTACTTCCCCCGTGACAGGGCCTCCCTGGGTTGCTACTTCTCAACATCCGGGTTCTGGCAAGCGGCGATCCCCACCGGAATTCCAAGTGTCAGACATTCCAATCACTTTCACAGCCTATCCTGGGCGTCCCCGGCTTTACGCATCAAATCAATGGCGTGGCATCCACCTCTTCATCGCCAAAGGCCTCTTAAGTTCATACAAGGCAACGAGCGTAACTACAGCCTACTGGGCGATCGTTGTCACCACCGAATTTATGGGGACCAAAGACTAACGATATCTCAAACATTTGGAAATCAAGCATAATGATGACATGCCATTAACTCGGATTCACTGAGACCTTCCAAGATCCAAATATGCAACGTGGACCTTCCACTGCTCTTCACGATCGTATTCCTCCCGCATGCACGAGAGGATGATGAAACTTCATGAACTTCATCCCAGATCGGCCTCGGCAAAAGGCCACTGCAAGGCCGCGCACCAAGTTATTGGAAGTCAAGGATCTTCACACCCACGGTCCAGGGGCTTTCGCTACGTGCCAACACCGCCTGACATCAAGGAAGACAAAAAAGGCTCTGGGCCCAGGCACTCAAGGCAAGCAGCCCACAAAAGGGGAACCTCCGACGGCACACCCAACCTCCGAACACCTTACAGCCTAATTTGACCTCGCTCATTACTTCACCAAGTGGAACCAAGCGCAAGTTAACCGAGTGGGACCAACAAGGGAACCGACAATAACCGAGGGGACCGACAAGGGAACCGATACATAACTGAAAAGGGACTGATAAAGGGCGAACCGACAAATGTGCTGTAATGTAACCGAGGGGACCGATACAAAGTGGAACCGGGAGTGAAGCATTTTAAGAAAGGAAGCAGAGATAGTCATAACGCTCAAGACTAACGTAAAAGTAATGGAACAGCCTAGCACGGACCTCAAGCGTTTCGTAGGACTCAAAGCTTAATCCGAATAAGTGTGGAGTGTTCCTCGACATCACACCGCTCTACCTAGGACCAACTGCCACCACGGTCCAAAGATGAGTACACATTCAAAGGAATCCTGCACTTGGAGGAGCAACTCAGGGTACTTCCATGGGAAACAAGTTGTTCTGACGTCAGCCGCCGAGGCCACATCTCGAGACAAAGAAATCCAAAGCAGAAGGGAACCGTAATTCATAGGAAAACGCCTCTCAAATGTGGACCACGCCCTACGTAGTCCTGTTTGAAGCTAAGTCATGGAGTTGCCCAATCTTGATCGACTGGGCTCCGACAACAAAGCATGATCGCTATGTATAGGGAACAATATGAGCCAAGCCTCTCGATCCCCGCACCCTCCTCTCAAGCATCCAAAGAATGCCACACCGAAGAACCGGGTAACTTTCACCTGGACCAAGGGCAAGCTGTGCAGAAATGGAAGACAAACCGGGCCCGCACCCACATCTCCCTCAAACTCCTGGCCTCTCAAACCTCTCCGGAAGCCGCTCCTTGTCAGAGTCCAAATACCTTCCTGGAAAGTCATCCAAATCCGCTCTTTTACGCCGAGGACTATAATGTCGTCAGAGGCCTAATCATGTATTCCCGTTCTTGCCAGTAATGAAAAGTCTCGACCTTTCTGGAGTATCCTCTTCATTGCCACTTTTAACAACCGATAAGTTAACAAACAACTTAAAAGACGTTAATAATTCAATTGATAAAGAAGCGCACACATTAAACGAACAATACATTAGAGAAGTTCTCGAGCGTGTAATGACCAAGAGGGACAACTCGGTGCCTAAGCCGCCGAAGAGTGCGCTTTACGACTCAAAGCAACCCGGGGGGTCGGGCAAAGAGCCTAAAGAGACACAAGTGGGGCGCTTTCGCCGATGCAGTAAAAGGAAGCTCCCCCGATAAAACCTCCTCTCGGGAGTATGTTGACGTGTTCGCCTCGGGGTCATACTAGTACACGCCAGACTCGATCCTCAATCAAAGGGAGCACCGCAATTCCCCGGATCCCGAATCCAAGTGCCCTGCTCGCTCAAACGTAAGTCGCGCAAGATCAAGCCAGAGTCGGTCCTTGCAAGTTAAAGGAAGAAATTGAGAAAAATGCTCCGAGTGCTCGGGTTTCATCGTAGTGACCAGTACCCGACTCTGGCTCCCTTCCAACATCGCGACTTCCGGTCACCAAGGCCAATGGAAAGGTCAGATGCCATGGGCGTGGGATTTTCATGGGATTCTCAACAAGCGCCAACCCTAAAGATGATTTCCCACCGCCTTCAACATCGACGATGCCGGTCGAGACACCACTAAGAAATTCTCAAGTAAAGTCCTTCAGGGATGTGCTCTGGCCGTGGATACAACCGTATCAAGATGTCCGAGGAGGTTTATACGTGCTGTAAGATCGCCTTCACCACTCCAATGGGGGACATACTGTTACACTGGCCACATGCCGCTTTCGGCCTAAAGAACGTCAAGATGATTCACCGTGGCCGCAATGTAGCCTCTCTCTTCCATGACATGATTCACAAAGAAATCGAAGCATATGGCTCGATCGACACGAGATCATCCACTCCAAGGCTGATCGACATGCAAAGCATACGACTTACGTATCCGAGGAAGTTCTTCAACGCACTCGTAAAACACTCCATGAGGCTTGAACCCTAAGCAAAAGTGCACCTTCGAAGCGCCAAGCGCTGTTGCAAGGTATCTGGGGGTACATGGTTACGTGAAGAAGAGGTATCGAAGCCGCATCCCAGGAAAATCAAGGCCATCATCGACTATGAAGCCGCCTCAAACTCCCGGGACTGTAAGCTGAAGGTAAGCTTCATGGGAAGACTTCTCATTATACGGGCCAAGCTTCATCAACCAGCTTGACATCTTCTGCGAGCCCATGTTCAAACCGATGAAAAAGGAATGCCGACATCAAATGGGACTCCGAGTGCCAGATGCCTTTCGAGAGAAATCAAGACCTACTTGGTTAATCCCCTCACCCCGTGCTCCGCCACACGAAGAGCCAAGCCACTACTTCCCGTATCTCGACAAGAATGTACATCATGCCTATCTGGGGCAATGCCGGCACAAAGAATAGAAAGATTCCAAGGTTTGAGCATGCAATCTACTTCGTGAAGCCGAAAGCTTCAAGGAAGTGAACTCAAATACATCAAAGATCGTGAGAAAACCCGTACCGCCTTGATATGGGTAGTCGGGAAACCGAAACACTACATGCGCACGCATTCGCGTGCTCCCCGGTCTCCAAAGTGGACCCCGTCCGATATCTCTTTCGACAAGCGCATACCTGTCAATGCTAAACCTGCTAGCCAAGTGGTCATTCTTCCCGGCCGAGTTCGACATCAAGTACATGGTCGAAAATCAACAAAGGGCGTGAGTAATGGAAGATCAGCCTTGCCGACTTCCCGAAAGCAAGGGGAACCTAAGGGTCCCGATCCACAATTTCCGATCGTACTTTAATCTTTTCACTGATCAAGCCGCAAACCGCCGGCAACTCTTCTTCGATGGGGCAGCCAACAAGAAGTGGGAATGGGCATTGGAATGCTCCTTGTCGATCCCAAGGACGCAGCATACTCCAGTAGCCATCAAGTCAATT